>JARHVA010003401.1:1827500-2011013 GCA_037957365.1 Torreya grandis | reverse complement strand
ATTTGTGATTGAATATTTAAACAAATTTTTTTTTATAAATATTTGTCAAGGCAGCCAAAGGTAAATTCAATCAAGGAAATAGCCTCTAATATCCATGTGGTACACTTGTATGGTGCCCCTTCCTAAATAATTTATCAAAAAATTATTTAAATTGATTTTGGTGTTTATTTATAGTGCTTAAAAATTATTTTGTCAATCATTTTGACTAACAAAACCCATGTTAGTACCTCTGAAGCTTCAAAGGCTTCCATCTATTTTTTACAATCCCCCTTAAGTGCAATAGTATGACCTAGTGGAGTTAAAAATCAAGATTATCTTTCAAAAATTGAATTTTTAACTTGTAATTTCCTTTAGTAGGAAAATTTAGGAAGAGTGGTAAAATTTCATTACTATTTGGTGGACTATTCCTTACTATGAAAATCCAAACTTTTAATTACGTGCCATTACTCTCCATGCAATGTGATATAGGTAATTATGAATTCATATAGTTTTAAAAAGTATTTAAAAAATATTTAATTTCCACTTGGACTTTGTGGCCTCATCTTCTTTGAGTAAAGTTTTTTAAATCTAAAGGTGAAAAACTATAATTTTTTTACTAATTAAAAATTACATGCACCGTATGTATGTAACTATATATTTTTTTATTAATTTAAAAAAAAAAGTTATAATAATAAAAAAACTTAAATCTAACCTTAATTTTGCTTAAGGTAAAAATGGGAATAAGAGATCTAGTAAAAAGATTCATAAACCTAATTTTAATGGGAATTACAATACATATGGTAAATTTGGTCATATAAGGGAAAGATTATTAAAAAAAGATAGAGTTAACAATAAATCTTATAAAAATAAAAAAGGGAAGACATATAATCAACACAAATAGAAGAACCAAACCCCTAATTAGAATAGCAATCAAGATTAGAATTCAAATGTTAGTGCTTTAAATGCTTTAAATGATAATGAATGGATTCTATACATTGGTGCATTTCACAATATGAATTGATTATCTAATTTTCATATGATTATAGAGATATCTATGAAAATATCTATTTAGGAGATAATTCATTTTTAGAAACAACTAGTCAAGGAAAGACAAAATTTACAAATGTTATTATTAATGATGTTTTATATGTACTTAAGCTTAAGAAAAAATTGATATCTTATTCTTAACTTATGAATTATAACTTAATTGTAACCTTTCTTAAATATACGTAGTCCATTATAAATAAATTTAGTTCTCTGATTGTTAAAGGTGTTGGAAATAATGGCTTATGCATTTTTAATGCTTCTTCTACATGTTTTCTTTCATCGCATAGAAATAATTAATCTTAATTATGGCATGAAAGATTAGGACATATTAATTTTATAAGTTCACATGATATGTATTCTCATAATATTTTTGTTGGTCTTCTATCTATCTCTTCCCATCTTAAAACTTGTGAAATTTGCTTATGTGATAAGTAACATACTAATCCCTTTCATAAGAATCATGATGTGAATTCCTCTCATCCCTTAGAAAAAAATCATAGTGATGCTATAGGACCTCTTGAAGTTGTATCTCTTAATGCTTCTTTGTATGATGTTAATTTTATAGATGATTATACTAGAATGATCTAGTCATATTTCATTAAAAATAAATTTGAAGTGTTGTCTAAATTCAAAGAATTTAAAGCTATTGTAGAAAATGCTTATATTTTTTTATTAAGAGATTAAGATCTAATAATGGTGGTGAATACATGAGTAAAGAGTTTGATTATTTTTCCATTAGTTTTGGTATTCAAAGGGAACTAAAAACTTCCTATTCCCCTTAGAAAAATGGTATTGTTGAAAGGAAAAATTGCATCATCATATAAATGGCTAGAATAATGTTACATTGTATAAATGTTCTTGGGTTATTATGGATAGAAGACATGAATAATTTTGTGAATATTATGAATATAAAATATTTACATCTTTATAATCCTTTATAAATGTGGTCTAAAAATAAATCTAGTGTGGCTCTTATTAGGATCTTTGGTAGCCTTATTCCCAACAATGTTTTTAAGGTTAAAAGAAAGAATCTTGATCCTACCTCTTATTCTTGTATTTTTGTAGGTTATGGAGGTAAGACTAAAGGTTTAATATTATATGATCCATATAAAATATAAATCATTGAGAATATAAATGTCTTTATTCTCAAAATATATTTTTGCGTCCTTTGGGGAACCTCCTTAATGTTCTTATTTTGATGAACATGTCCATCGTATTGCTCCTTATGAAGAAATAAATTCCCTAGAGTAAGTTGATCCATATTTGGATAACTTAGAGTTTGAGGAACCTATTTAAATTCATGCCCAAACTAAAATAACTAAATGAGAATAATCCCTAATCCAATCGTCTAATATTAATAAATTAACTAGAAGTCAACATTCTTATTAAGACTTAATAACTATGCATGAATGTGAACCTCAATATTTTTGAGGAAGCCATTCAAGATGATATATGTAAAATTGCTATACAAGTTGAATTCAATGCCTTAATTAAAAATTAGACTTGGGATCTTATCCCACCTCTACCCAAAAGACATATTTCTGGTTGTAGGTGGATTTATAAAATTAAGTATAATTCAATTAGTAAAATTGACAAGTTTAAATCAAGATTAGTTACTCATGGGTTTACTTAGAAACTCAAAATTGACTATGTTTAAACCTTTGCTCCTGTAACAAAAATGAGTACTATTAGATTACTTATTGATCTTATAAGCCAAAATTATTGGGTTATCCAGTAAATATATGTGAAGAATGCTTTTCTAAATGATTTAGAAGAAGAAATCTATATGACTAAGCCTAATGGTTTCACTGATCCTAATGGAGAACATTTTGTGTGTAATTTAAAGAAATCCGTGTATGGTTAAAAACAAGCTCCTAGAGCTTGATCCTCTAAAATTACATATTTTATCAAAGAACTAAATTCTTCTAAATATTATTTTGATAATGATATTTTTTAAAAGTTGAAAATGGTCATGTTATCTTAATTGTTTTACATGTTGGAGAGCTTTTAATTAGTGGTGATATAACTAGTTTAATTATTAAATATAAGAATAGACTAAGTTAAATATTTGAAATGAATAATTTAGGTATTTTACATAATTTTATAGGAATGACTATAGTTTAGGATTAACATTATATTATTATATCATAATCTTAGTATGCATATAATATTATTATTAAGTTTAATATGATTGATTGTAAATCTACATCTACTCCAATTGAAGTTGGTGTAAAACTTGATCCAAAACCTACATGTGAAAAAGATAAAATTACCTTATATAGACAACTTATTGGTAGTTTGATTTATCTAACCATTATTAGGCTAGATATTTCATATATTGTTTTTGTTGCTTCTAGATTTATGTAGGATCCATAATTGGATCATTGAAAATTATCTAAATGTATACTTAGTTATATCAAAGAGACTATTAATTTTGGTTCTTCCATTGATAATGCTAATTTATATGTTTATTATGATGATGACCATGGTCATGATACTATATATCACAAATCTACTTCTAGATATGTGTTTAAGTTTGGTACAAGTGTTATCACTTGAATTATTAAAAAACAACCTATCATCTCTATATCTTCTACTGAAATAAAGTATAAACATGTTATGAAAGATTATAAAGAAGCATATGGATATAAAGGTTGTTGGGAGAACTTAATTTGGACTTTTATCATAGTACCATCCTTAATTATGATAAGTATAGTCGTATAAATTTGGAAAAAATCTAGTACATCACCAACAAACTAAACATATTGAAGTTCATATGCATTTTATTTGAGAGAAAGTCCTAAAATATTGATATGTATTTTTATCCTACAAATGAACAAGTGAAATATAAATTTAGAAAACCACTTGGTGATACCAAGCTATGTCAATTTCATGAAATATTGGGCTTCTCATATTTTTAATTGAGGGGGAGTGTGCATGATAATGCCACTTCTTAATGAACGTGTGTTCTTCTTTATACTTCTTCTCATTGTAAAAGCATTTTAAACTTCATGTGGAAGTTGTGTAATTTAATTAAAACATGTGTGAAAGTTTTAATTTTGTACCCCAATACTTAAAATCATACTTTGTAATAGAGGTCTTTATGTTACAAAAGGATCCAAATATGATTTTTTGATTATTCATGATAAATTGTGAGATGTAGTCTCACAATAATGCTATCCTAAACTTACTTTCAAATATTTTATAGATTATAATCCCTTTTATTTCAAAATTTAATGTTTTACATGATGAAGGTTTTTAAATCCTTCAATTATGTATATAGTATAACTCCTTTTTTAAAGGTGATTATGACTTTTATCCCCACTTAGCATTAATGGGGAGTGTTAGAGTACTTAATGTCTAAGTGGGCTTTATTGACCCTTAGCTTACCTTGGTGATTAATTAAAATAATAATAATATATTATTTATTAACACAAGGTGAAAAAATCATGAAAATAAATAATAAAATTACATGTATGTAATACTTACCAATGATTTAAATATATTTTTAGGATTGTTATAACTATTGGTTACAATGATCACCTCCCTTCACATTTCACTATAAATAGAGTTTTACCCCCATTGTGAAATATAGTGATTTGGAAATTCATATTTGTGTGTGGTAAATATTTGCAAGGACTTTGTGAATCTTGTCTAAGAAGTGAGAAGAGGAAGAGGATTTGTATTAGGTTATTATTGTTTTTTTGAATGTTGAATATCAACTACTATGGGTTTTTTACCTCCATTGGAGGTTTTCCCAACTACATGTTGTGTCATTTTTCTCTATGTTCTTTGGTGATTAATTGCATATCTAGATCATCTATGTATATCACATATATATTATATTTCATACTATTTTTTCATACCTAAATGTTTCAAACTAATGTGTAAAATTAGAATGATATAAATATATAATAAATGATACAAATTGATTTAGAACTTAGTAAATCTAAAAATATAATATGTAAAGTACAAAGGAGAAACACAAACTTAACTAAAAAATTAATACGTAGAATGTTTATAAATTTAAAATTGATAGGGTGATTATGTTGACTAAGTGTGAACCAAGAACAAGATTTGGTAGGAATTCTAGACATGAGAATTGTAATTAGATATTAGAGCAGTGTGTTTTTGTCTTGATGGGATACAAGTATGTGATAGATAATAGAGACCTAATATTTTTGGGTTAATTTTGCATTTACCTATTTAATCTATGAATTATTTAAGATATTTAAATGTGATATGAAAAACACTATATATCTTCTCCTTCACTTAAAACTCTAGCTTAATAGATTAATAAGAAAAATACAATCATAGGGTAAAAAGGGGTTAGTAGTTGAATTTATGCTTGACCTAAACACCCCCTATGTTGAGGAATACCTACATACCAAATCCAAAGAAGGATAAAAGTCCATGTAGTTACTCCATGTGTAGATGATATTTATGGATTCTATAGCACCTCAGTCTTGTATACTTGGAAAACTTGGACCATGGCTATTCTTCTAAGTTCTGGACCTTTTCCACTTCTACACGTCTTAAATCTATTCTATATTGTACCCCTTTGCCTATCTCTTATTCCAACCAGTCTTATGTTGATAAATTAGGCCTTTTATTTTACCTAGAATGCTTAAAATGTACATATATTCCAACTCTACAAATTTTGAGCCTATACCTACTTTCCTACTCCATAGACACTAACGTTCAAGATAGAAACTAGAATCAACACTAGTGTTCTGACCTGACACAAGTGTCTAATGACCTAAATTCAACTAATTTATAAATGAAATATATCCTAATGTTTGGCCTAAGTTCTTTAATGTGAGTTAACTCTCCAAAAGGATTGATATAAATACAAGGTCAACCCTTATTCATTCCTAACCTAGAAAGACCAAGAGAGACCAAGTCAATTGATCAAAAATATTATATCAAGCATTCAATTAAACAAATCTTCCCTATTTCCATACCATTTATGGGAACAACACATCTATAGGTCCAAAATACTAAATAAGTATCCCAAGATCTATATTTACCAAGTTATAAGCTAGGTCACTATTGTACTTGCTTTTCAAATATTACATGATTCACACACAAGCCAAAATATAGGGGAAAACTACATCAATTTGAGACTCTCTTTAGTGTATTGGCTATGTAGAAAATGCTCAATGATAAAGGGGTCTTTGGGGTTAGATTGACATCATGTTCCCACCAACCTTTTTTCCCCCAAGGCCATCATGAATATGAAGAACTAGGGTTTTGATATTTCATGATAAGTAATCCATGAACTAGATCTGAATGTACCATAGAAAAGATGAATTCAAACATAGAAAGATCTAGGTGGTCACATCCTTTTCCAATAGGTATTCCATATAGGACACACTAAATCTAGATAATAGTGTAATTATCCTTGGCTAATGTTAGTGTTTAGAACTCTAGAAGTGTATAATCTAGAATCAAGTGACTATTCTAGAATCTTATTTTAGTCTTCTTCCTACCTATTCTATATCCAACATCGAGTTAGCATCAGAACCAACTAAGTATATTACTTCTTTGTTATTTCCATACTTAACTTAGTTATATTTACTATTTTTATTCTATTCGTATCATATGAAATTTAGTGTATGTTTATATTTGAGTTTACCACCTAATTATCCTATTCACCCTTGTGCATTGTCATTTATATATACCCCTTTAATAAGCATCTAGGTAACCCCAAACTAGAGAGACCTTCATTTTAGGGTTAAAAATTTTGTGAAGCCAATTTTTGTGAATGAAATTTTTTAATCTAGGGATTCTAAGCCTCCTAAGGTTTCATCTTTTTTTGATGGATTTTTAGATTTGAAACTATACCCTAGGGTTTTACCTTCCTTTGGTCATAAGGGATTTATGTGCACACGCTTGCAATTTGGATTCTTCTTTGATTGGTGAATCTAGGCCTATGAACAAGTTTATTTTAAAATTACTCAGAGTATTTTCTACTCAAGTTGGTATACTACAAAATCTTTTTTTGATTGCCAAAATTTGGTATTAATTTTTTAATTTTTGTAATTTACTATTTTTAGTAAACATTGGCATATAAGGTGAATGGTGTAGTTATGTTGAAATTAATTTTTGTGTTTCATCAAAAATAATATTTTATTTGAAAACCTCTCTTATATATCTAAAATAAGTACTTGATTTATCAAAAATTTTGATTCTTTATTTAGAATATTCTAGGGTTACCATGTGAAGCATTCTAATTTGTATATCCAACATCTGATCCATAATAGATCAAAATTAAAATTTCTAAGGTTTTTCATAATTATGTTGATATAGATAAAAATATATTTTTGATTTCCAAAATATTATCAGATTTCACAAGTTCAACATTTTACTAGTTTTAATAAATGTAGATCTATAGGCAATACATGTACTTTTATTTACCTATTTTTTTGGGTTCATCTCATTTCTTGGTTTTATAGAAAAATATCCCAGATTTCAAAAAACTTAGCCAATAGTTTGAAATTTCTATATCCTTATTGTATCATGATTGATTTATCTTTAGCATTTGCATGCCTTTCTTATCTTATTCTCAAATCAAATTTCAAAATATTTCAAATAGATACAAAGAAAATCCTTCCTTTTCGAACCCTAAGGAGGGTGATATATCTTATCTGTCTAACCAGGTCTAGGTTATCACTTATCCAAGGGGTTAAGTGGAGAACCCTATAGTTTTAAATGAAGGTAATCAATCTCAAATATATAAGATTTGTTTTTGTGAAACCCTAAAGGAACAAATCACTACTATGACCAAACTAATGCATGAGTTACAAAAGAAAAATTAGTCTCTAAATTAAAAAATCATGTTATTGAAAAATTAGGTTTCATATACAAAGAATCCATAGTATTATATTGTGAACAATGTATTTTTATCTTCTCTTAAGAATCAATATTGGAATCCAAAACCAAATTCATCTGATGATAATGATTCTACAAGTGAACAAAAACTTACTAAGAGGTCAAGTGGGATATTAAGAGAAATGATTAGAGACAGAGTGATCAAATTACCTCTTGTACATCTTATAAGTAGATCTAAATACTACTGTACACATCATAGAATGTGTTGGGCCCCTATTTCATATAAATATAGATCTGCATCAACTTGATATACATTTCAACATGAGGCAATCACTTGGTATGATTAACATTTTGGCATCTTTTATTCTATCTAGATGAATTGATGCATATCTTGCACCAAATGACAAGTAGTTAACTAGTGCCCAATATTTTAGGGCATCTTCATGAGTGGATACACATGGTGACTATAGTGTAAAGTATATAAGGTGATGGAACTAACATAATGATCAGTAAAACCTCTATCTCAGCACCTAGTGTGTGCTCTCCACCCTAGCATAGAGATGCTCCCATGGGCTATAAAGGTGAGCTCAAACTAGTAAAGAGAGAGATGTTGTTAGATGTAGTGAACCTCTAAAAAAATTAGTTTTCATGTTTTAACCACCATTAGAACTTTTATTTAGCTTAGATACCTTTTAGGTTTTATAAATATATGTCCATGCTTGCCTATGAGCCTCTAGGATATTAAGCATTTATAATTGTGCATGTACTCTATTATAAATGATGTGAAATCTAATCTAAATTTAACTTTAAGTAATTAATAGGGATGGTTCTAGTAATACATGGTGTTCTCTTGTTAAATGTATTTCATTTTACTATGGGAATGCACAATAAATGTACTAATTAAAATTGTTTAAGTTCTATACATGAATTTTGTGTTTAATCAAAGTTCTAGTTTAAAGCATTAACAAAGTCCCTATATTAGTTGATGACATCATCATACTCTATTGAAATAGTCTAAGTGAGAAAAAGGGCATGCACTAGTTGTTGAGATCCATGTATAAAGTGCACGCTTAATATGAATAAGTAAACCAAGTATCCCTTTGTCCCTTTATTAGTTCATAAATGATGTTAATCTTAGTGAAATAAATGACTACACTCATGAGAGTATGAATCCAACCTGATATAGGCTTACACCCTAATGAACATAACTAGTTCCCCAAATAAACTCTACACCTATATACCATTAGCCTAGCCTAGAAATGACTTACACTATCGAATATCCCAAAAGCATTCTCTAAATGACCAAGTATTACATGTGATGCATTGAACCATATCACAACTATCCCAATGTGGGCTTGGTTTATTTCTCTACTATGATTTAGGTGAGTACACAAGGCTTGTGCCTTATGTGAATTGATGATAGTGCAGAAGAGTGATAAATGTTGAGTGCTATAGGGACATATTATGGTTCTACCTAGTTGTAATAAGTCTAGAACTAACTTGGACAACCAAATAAGCACATAACCCCAAGAATAAATGAATTGACTCCCTTTTCTAAAATATTTTGGTTCCATTGCCAAGATTCATTGAATGTTTTTTTTACAATGGTATGATAGAATAATGATTTGACTCTCCCTTGAGAACATCGAGTGATAGCTAAAATAGATGGAAGATAGATTTTTGCTAAAGCATCCATCCTATAAAGGACTAAAGCCAAAGAAGTGTGTCTAAAAAAACCTATATGATGCTCTCTATGAGGTCTTCTTTTATGAACTACCTGAGCATGTGTACCGATGGTTGGATGCCTAGGTGAGCCAAAAAGATAAAGATATGGATAACACCTTGAGTAGATGAATGAGATCCTAAGGATGTTTGAGAACTTAGATGCCACTTGAACTAGATCTATAGATAAATGGTGGTAAGAGGTGTTGAATAATTACATTCTTGAATTCATAGTGTCAACATACTCTTGCCCTGAGGAAGCAGAGTATCAATTATTGTGTAAACCTAGAGGCACATTTGTGAAAGGGTTCAACACAAATCTTAAGAAGTTGATGGTGGATTATGGCTTTGAAACTATGAGAATGGAAGACTAAAGTCCTTTCACGTATGAGTAGTGTAGAGGGGGAGAAGGAGATGTGTAGGTGAAGCACAATGGGAGGGGATGAGTAGATTGAAACCTAAGAGCTTAGGTGATAGACTTATAATAAGATAAAGCATAGGCTTGTTAGTGTAGGCATTTTCCCACATAGTGGTTTTACCTACATGTCTTTTCATCTTACTTAGGTTAGTTAATTAAGTCATTAGGGGTCATTTACCTTTAAGTGAGTTCTAATTGTGAATTAGGGTTTTACCTTTTTAGTGACCTAATTTCACCCTATATGTAATTTCTTCTTCTTCTAAGTTTTTTATTGAAAATATTTCCATTGTGAAATTTTCTTATTTTTAGAGCTCTCATTCTGCCTTTATAGGAATTCAACATTATTGCATGCTCATTATTTAGAGATCTTGGCAAACTCTAACATGGTACTAGATAATTTTTGATATCCTCATACATTTGTATCCTTTGGCATGATCCTCCTACATTTTCCATTTCTAGTTTTGTTCTTTTATGGCCAATTTTTTGACCTTAGAGGTGTGATTATTATCTACCTCTAAAATCATATCAAATGACCTAAGATAAAAAATCTAGTTATATATTCCTTGTGGGTTTTTCAAGATCTCAAATGGGTCTCTCTTAGATTTTTGAGAAAGTTCATGAATTTTCTAGAAATCAAGTTTTATTCTTACTGATAGATATTTGTACAAATGAGTAGAAGAGCCTGTAAAACCCAAAAATATGGTGACTTAAGTAATCAAACTTTATAACCCTAATAAATTGGAAGTAATTGATAGTCAGTAATTGGACTTCTAAAACCTGACAACTTACTTAGAGATCTAGGTTTTTTAAGGAGTCTTACTTCTCTAAGTTCTTGAGTTGTAGTTGTTTGAAAGCTCAAAGTAGTAATTGCTCAAAAGCCTAAATACTAGACTTGTTTAGTGTTTCAAAGGAGACTTACTTCTTTGATTTCTTAATTTGATTTTTTCTAAAAGTTTGAATGTGTAAGTCTTCCCCATAAGTCTGAGTAAGCAAGCTCTATAAACCCATGTGATGTTAAGGAGGGCATCAAATTTTAGGTGAAAGGTAATGAAGAAATAGATTGAAGTGTTTGCCATTTTTGCATTTTTGGGTGAAAAACACAAGAATAGAAAACAAAATTACATTTTTGGAAAGGGCCTAGGAATGTGTAGAAGTAAGAACTTGTAAGTGCCATAACTTTCAATCCTTGGCTCCATTTTGGGTGTCATTTTTTTAAAAGTGCATAGTTTTTTAATCTCTACGTGTTGGTGGTATTTTTTTTTTTGGTTTTTTAACATCCATTTTCTTCATGGTGTAATGTCTCAAATCTCATTTCATCCCTATTTTACTCTCTTGGATGCATTATCGATTGAATCTGACGTCCCTCTATTTCCTTATACTTACACACCTACTACTCAACATGCATTTTTGGTTGAATTTGACATCTATACGAGTGTGCTTGTATTTAAAACATTCACGGGGGGCATTACTGATAGTTTTAATGGGGTATTATGTTATTCTATACATTATTTTTTTACATTATTATTTACTTACTATAAAAATATTCACTTCTTCACTATGGACTCACTCTTTGTTAGTCTGCTTACACCATTTAATTATCATGAATGGAAACCTAGAATGGAAATCATCTTACAATCTAAAGGTTACCATCAAATTATAATGGGTACTAAGACTAAACCTACTGATATTGTAGTGAAAATCAAATGGTTTAACTATTATGATAAAGTCCATGGACTACTATGTCTTTCTATCTCCCTAGATCTACTCTTTCACATCGAATCTACCAAAGCACCTACTAAGGTGTGATCCTAACTCACCAAGCTCTTTGGAGTGTAATATGTTATGAGAGGACATGAGATATAAAATAATCTCATTAGCTTAAGCCCATATTAATTTAACACTCTTTGGGAGTTCTTTACCAAGTTCATATTTTTGATATTGTATTTGAAAACATGTGGAATTGACAAGAAAGATGAATAACTTGTTTTATCAATACTCTCTAAACTAGGTCTTGAATATTCTATATTTGTGTCTACTTTCCATGTCATTAAGAGTGCTCTTAACACTACATGGAATATGCCTTCTTTAGATACCTTTGTTGATGACCTAATTTAGGAGTAAGATAAGTTGATATATATGGGCACAATGAAGTCATATAAATCTCATGCACTACTTACTAAGAAATATAAGGCTTCTAGTAGCAGAGAGAAAAAGTAGAGCAAGAAAAATGATGATAAGGGTGAAAATATTTCCACCTCTAAATAAAAAATTAGACCTCTTCTTTTAGTCATAAGCCTAAGAAAGATTGGATCAAATGTGGGCATTGCTCTGGTAAGCATGATGAGAGTAAATGTTTGAATAAAAAAAATGACCACCTTAATAGCCTTCTTATTCAGAACAACATAGGTGTTCCAGAGTCTATGAGGATGGGCAAATGATTATGGAAAAGAAAAGGCAAAAGAGAATAACAAGGGGAAAAAAAAGGATAAAGACTTAGTTGCAGTTGTGCATCTAACTCTTATTACATGGGTCATTAACTCTAGTTTTTCACATCACATGGCATCTTCATAGATTGAGTTCAGTTCCTTGGAACCATGTGACATGTCTTCTATACAACTAGGTCACAACACTTCTAAAAAGGTTATCAAGAAAGGGTTTACTGAAGTGAGTGGTATAACATCTAATAATGTTCGAAGTGTGTCCTCACTCTCAACTAATATCCTGTCAGTCTACCATATGACTCACCTTGGTCTAGGCATGTGAGTTGAATTCACTCTAGATTCAGTGTACATCAAGAAATTCCATAATGATAATATTTTGGCTATGGAAATGGTTAATCATTAGACTCAGCTATATATCTTCTCACACTTTTCTTTTGATTCTCCTTCAAATTCTTTAGATTCTTCTTTAGACTCAACTGTACCTATTGACACTTTTGAACTTGAGTATTTTTTTGATATTGATAACTCTTCCTATATAGATAACTACAAAAGTGAAGTGGACACACCTCCACCATATCTTTATCACCTTCCAGATATTTAAGAATTATTTTTTGATCCACCTACCTCTGGTTTACTTCAAAAATTACAAGGAAATAGTCTACTAATCTAAGATATATCAGACATCAAGTAGTCTATTCAATAATTACAAAGGATTTCACAGACCTTCTTTGCCTCTACTTATAGTGCACCATTTTGGTGTAAATCAATTGGCCCATATACCTCATAGTATTATAATCATTCCTTTTGTAGGAATTACATCTTGGTTGAAGATCCATCAGGCACTTGGTAGACAAACTCACTATTTTAAGGTGAACCACTCTTCATTGCATCTAATTCTAATTCACAGTCACTTCTAAGCATTTATCTAGGGGACATTAAGTGGCTATAGTCAATTATAGACCTTATTGGGGATTCTTATCTCTCTTCTCTTCTTTTCTCTCTTTTTGGGAAGAGTTTTGTTCCTATGGGTTTTCTCCTTTACCCCAGTTTATGGGAGTTGCATTATGCTTGGGTACCTCATCAAGCCTCATTGTCAGGACCCAATTCTTCTACCCATCTAAGCTACACTTTATGGGGGTGTTAATGTAAGAATTTTCCCACCTATTGGTTTTACCTACACATCTTTTAAACTTCCTTAGGTTAGTTAATTAAGTCATTAGGGGTCATTTACATTTAAGTGGGTTCTAATTGTGATTTATGGTTTTACCTTGTTGGTAACCTAATTTCACCCTATATGTACTTTCTTCTTCTTATTCTAAGTTGGTTAATGCAAACATTTCCTTTGTGGAATTTTCTTGTTTTTGGAACTCTCATTCTACCTCTACAAGAATTTAACATTACTGCATGCTCGCTATTCAGATATCTTAGCAAATTCTAACAAGGTTAAAGAAGATATAGAACCTAAAAGTGTCAAGAGAACCTATAATGAGCAAGAAGGGCATTGGGAAGGATCTCTTGAGTTTCATAAGTGCCAAAAGGAGAGAAACATTGAAGCCATATATTGAGCTCAACCATTTCCAAGTATGGAATGCTCTAGGTTCCTATAGAATTTGACCATTCAAGATGCATCAAATATGGTAAATTCTCATGCACTGGATCCCCCATAAGAATAAATAAGGGTGATAATTAACCCTATTATCAACATTAAATTTTACCATTTTACAATCTTGGAGTATAATTTTGTGATTGAACAAATTTTTCTTTATGAATAATTAAGTGAGGATACCTTGATACCTTTGGGTGCTAGCTTAACAATACAAAACATTAGTACAAGAGTTCTATTTTAACTATTATCATTTGCATAGATTGGGAAACAACTCATAAGAAGTGTCCAAGTACCATAAGTAATTAGTACCACACTTTGACATCAATTATACTAGCATTAATAATGGGACCAATGCCTATCCCAATGGATGGAGACATTAGAGGACCACCACCAAGACAAATACTAGGGGGAAAGTGCTTTAGATGCCATTTGTGCCCCCATAACATATTTATTGTGAGATTTCCATGTACCTTCTAGAGTATTATAGCATGGAAAATGTCATAGATCATGTGCTAAAATGTGAACTATAATGACACACTTAGGGTATAACCTAGTTAGATCATAAAGAAACATAGTTCATGAGAACTTTGCTTAATCACTTTCATACTTGTTATAGGAAATTTGATCCTAACTAGGCTATGATTGACTATGAAACTTTGAAAGAAGAATTATTGAAGGAATTTGAAATACTTGAGTTTCAACAATAGAGCATTATTGTGCTTAAGGAGATTAACCAAGGGCTCTCAGAAAGCATGCACAATGGTTCATTGGAGGATTGATAATACTGTTCTAAAAAGTGATGTCGATGAAGACATTTACCAACCCTCATGAAGTGATTGAATTCGCACTTAGAGCTGAGGTAGTTAGGAACATTGATATTGGAATTATCTCATTCATGGAGGCACAAATTACATTTATGGCTAGCCAAATCCAAAAGCTAACTACTAGTTTGATGTAAGATGCTCAAAGTAGATTATGGTGCACTAATTGTGAGATAAAAGGCCATAATAGGAATAACTACCCTCAAAGGAATGTGCACACATTGATTATATGATATGAGGTCTATCTCAAGGTACATGATGTTCACAACTTCCCTTTATTGCAATGCATTAATTAGGTTAACAAAACCATCTATTACTAGTTGTGTGATGCCTACACTCATACTACATTTGACTACCTAGTGATTGATGAGATTCTTGAGAATATGAAGAGAGGTGCACAATAATTAATTATAGAAGTCAAAGGGAAAACTAAGGAAATTAATGCTATAACCAATAGAATGTAGGCTATGGGATGTAAAGAGGCATCAAAAGGCAAGGTGGAGGATATGGTGGAGGATTATTCCCATCATGTTTGTGTTACAAGTTTGGTTTGTTAGAGTATTATCATCATGACTACCCTACACTCCCAACATGTGGGTATTTTTGATGAACACATAAGGTTTAGAAATACCTTGAATTATATAAGAAATTGACCCAAGGTAGGCTTGATGTATACAAGGGTGTATGAATGATCAAGGATGAGCCAAAAATGGATAAGTGGACTCAAAGATCACAAATGATTTGCATGGAGCCAATCAAAGTGGAAAAAACTATTTTTAATGGATTCACCACTCAAGTTGTAGTTACACTAGTACTATATTTGTACCTAGAATATGGGGAATAGAGCCACATTATACACATAATGTCGCATAAACCTAAAGATGCATCTTACCTATCCCTTACATGTTAGAAAGATGTATTTTATTAGGTTATGAGTATGATTCATAACCTATAAGGAGATATCCAACTAGTGTGAGACCTAGAGGTGTAGTTTAAAGCCTCCTATAAGAAGCAAGATGGCTAGGAAATTGAAATATAAGAGTTAACAAAGATATCTCACCTCTTAAAAATACAAGGGATGCTACCCCTATCAAAAAATTTGCTCTTAGAACATGCAAGGCAAAATCTAATTGAAGTTATTGTGCCACACATGGAGAGAGCACAAGAAGTGAGGCATACATAGAATGCAGAGTAAGATCAATAACTCTTTGTGAATGGCATCATTGATGGATGGTCTATATATGAGATCCTTATGGACATAGGTGCTAAGGTCAATATTTTGACCAAGAATGCATGGGACAAGATTGGTAGGCCAAGCTTAAGGCCTTTACCTCACATGTTTTTTATGGCCAATAAGATCATATTATAACCAATTATAATTATAAAGAGTGACATTGTAGATATCATGGGCACCAATTTCTGAAATGAATTTAAAGTGATTGATTTGGTAGAGCAAGATAATTATCTATCAGTCTTAGGAAGGCCATGGTGCTATGTAAATAATGTAGATATGCACTTTAACAGGTGTTATAGGACCTTTTAAAATGGTAAGGAGAAGGTAGTGATCCCCCTCTCAAGTAACCTAGGATCCCCTACATAGAAAGTATTGATCTTGAGGATGAGAACAACCATATATATAACATCATGGTGCAAGGATCCAATACTCTCAACCCGAATGATCAAGGAGTGCTTTCTTGGGAAGATAGATATCAGCCTCAGACAACACTAATGTTGCTTGCAAGTAATGGGTTGAAGAAGCTTATGAAACCACTTAGTGGTACTACTTAGTATGAATAAAGGTGACAAAATCTATGAGGACTAGATGGGTCCAAATTGATTGCATTTTGAGAAGATGGGTCCCTTATAATAAGAAGAAAGGAAAGAGAGTGTTTCACCAAAGCAAAGGTAAAATTATGATGCTCCCAAGATATTAGGGGAGAAAACCTATGGAAGAGTATGTTCAAAACCTCAAATCATATATCCCAAAGGAGGTGGATAAGATGGGCATACTAGTGTATACTTTGAGGAGCACTGTCACTCATTGGTGGGTAGTGAAAATTCCTAGCTTGCTAAGTTGGAAAGATGTGAAAGAAACCATATGCACTAGATTTAGGAAAAATAATGAGGACTTGGACATCTTTGCCTACTCTAACGATTCTAACCTAATAGTGTATGTGTACTTGTATAAATAAATATGGAATATCTACGATGAGAATGCCCTAAGTAACCTATGGGTACATACCTTCTATAGAACCTTGAAGATGTGGGAAAGATCATGGTACATTTTCAATGAGATGCACCATGAGACAACAAATTGGGATGTACTCAAGGAGCGATTTGTGAACACCTTCCTTCTCATTTTCTTCATAAAACCTAAAATTAATCAAGTAACTATAAGTAATTCATACGGTAGTGTTTGAGGACATTGTAATCCTAGAGGAGTGCCTCAAATACATGTTTAGGGAAAAATGAGTGGATATTATGAATTTATTTGATGAATAAGTGCTTAATAGTGACTTGAGTGAAGAGGATGATGAAACATATAAGGCACATAACTGGATGACCTTGATAGGAAAAAAGAAACTAGTGCACCAAGTGGATGATAGCAACCCTGACATAGAATATCCCACTAATCTTTGTATAGAAAAAAATGAGGGGACTAGGCATGTTGAGGACTCACATTAGGCAAGAAATGATCCCTACCATGTGCTACTCAAAACTACCAAGGTAGACATCAACTCAAAAAGGGAACCAAAGATGGCTACTTTAGGTGTGTATTGGTTTGATGTAGAGTTGGCATGAATTATGGATCATTCTAGGACTTGTTCCCTTGAAATTATTAAGACATGAAGGGCACCCACCCACCCCTTGGGAAAATGAGTATAAAGCTAGTGGATAATGCAAGAACTATCAAGAAGTGCCCTTACAAAATGAACCCCAATCGCCATGACAAGGTCAAAATGAAGATTGATGGTATGTTAGCCATACACATCGTCTACCCTATGCATGAATCCAAATGGGTAAGCCCCATGATTATTAACATCAATAAATATTGGTACATTCAGATCTACATTGATTATAGATTATTGAACATTGTTTGCATCACTAACCCCTTCTCAACTCTATTCACTGATGAAATCTTGGATGGTGTCATAGGTTGTGATATTTACACCTTCACTGATGGGTTCTTTAGATACCATCAAGTCTAGATTGGAGAGGAGGATAAGCCTAGAATAAACTCTGTAACTAAATGGGGTTGTTTCTCTTATAATGTGATGCCCTTTATACTCAAGAATGTGCTATTTATGTTATCCAAAGTGGTGATCACTACATTTAAGGACTTCATGCATAAGTTCCTCCAAGTGTACCTAGATGAATGGACTATGTATAGACTAGTGAATAACCATCATGAAAACTTGTGCCTCATGTTTGAAAGGTATAAGAAGTTATAGATATCCTTGAACCTCAAGAATTACATCTTCACAAAACCATTTAGAACCTTGCTCAGGCACATCTTATGTAAATATGGTCTATTCATTGATCCTTTGAAGATCATAATAATCATTTATATTTAGACCCCTTCAATTTAAAAATATGTTCATGCCTTTTTTGGTCATTGTGGATATTATATAAAATTATTAAGGAGCTATGTAAAGATTGTGATGCTATTAGAGGAGATCTTGTGTAAAGATGGCCCATTATATTAGGGTGAAGTGCAAAAGGATGCCATTGAAACCTTCAAACTCAAAATGACTAGCCCACATATTTTACAATTTCTTAATGGACAAATCCATTCCATATCTATATCAATACAATTGGATCTATAATTGGTGAAACCTAGTGAGGTAAAAATGGATCATCCCATATCCTTTGCAAGTAGGAAACTAAGCCAAGCAGAGTAAAACTATACAACAACTGATCATGAAGCA
The DNA here is from genome assembly GCA_037957365.1 of Torreya grandis. Taxonomy (NCBI): domain Eukaryota; kingdom Viridiplantae; phylum Streptophyta; class Pinopsida; order Cupressales; family Taxaceae; genus Torreya; species Torreya grandis. Next base: position 1,992,216 of record JARHVA010003401.1, on the reverse strand, counting down.
CAAATCATAGTCTATGCCCTAAAAAAATCTAGGCAATACTTTTTGGAAAACCCCTTTATCTTCTTCATCCATCACAAGGTGATTTTAGTACCTCATGAACAAGCTTTTCCTCCATGGGAACATTTATAAATGGATATTTTTGTTCCAATAATTCTAGCTCTTCATTGTCATAAAACCTATAAAATAAAATTCAAGCCCACACCATTTGTCTCACATCAACTCTGGTTATGCATTATCACCTATTAAGGATGAAATGTTGGATTCACAACTCTATAGATTATAACAAATCCTTGAGGACTTATCAAAGATAGGCACTTTTGTAACATCTATATTTGTTCCCTAGACTATGACAACCAAAGAGAAGAAATAGTGTGCAGTTCATGATACCCCTTTACATCTCATTAGTGGTGAACCATAAAAATTGATTTGAGATGAAGTCATGCACTACTATGTATTAAAACATGAAATAGAATTTGTTTTATGTGAGGTATATGAAGGGATAATAGGAGGCCATTGCATTGGAGATACAATAATGTGCAAGGTACTACAATCAAGCTTTTAGTGGCCAAGTCTATTCTAAGATGCAAAATATTATGAAAAGACATGTGATATATGCTAGCACACCAAGAAACCCAACCAATAAGATGATATTCCCCTCATTTCCATTCTTTCCCATGCACCATTTTAAAAATGGGCCATTGATTTTGTTAGGTTGATTACTCCTATATCAAGGTACATAGGCACAAGATACAGTCTAGTAGCCATCAATTATTTCACCAAGTGGGTTGAGGTAGCACCAATGAAATATTTCACAACCACTAAAACCATGAGGTTCATATGGGAGAACATAATAAGTCACAATGGGTGCCCATTTAGTTTGACTAGTGACAGAGGCACACACTTAATTAATGAAATTATGCAGGTCATACTGACGAAATATATGGTAATGTACCACAAAATAATACCTTATCATCCATAAGAAAATGTAACAAATAAGGTATTAAATAAGATATTTGGAATGTACCTCATGAAGATATGTGATATTGGTCATAAAGATTGGGATGATCGAGTGTCAACTGTAGTATGGGCATACGGCATAACCTATAAGTACCTAAACAAGATTACACCATTCTAATTAGTGTTTGGAACTGAGGTAGTTATACCAATGGATTTCATGGTTCCATCATTTTACATTGCATATATTGGTCATATAGATGACCAAGAATCCTTAAACACAAGGTTGGAGGACTTGGAGCACTTGGACAAGATACACACCCAAGTAAGATGGAGTCAATAGATAGAGAAGACACACTAGAAGCTCTGATATGACAATCATATTAAGTGTAAGGTATTGAATAAAGGAACTTTAGTCTTTCTCTATGAATCTAAGTACCTCAAGCACTTGGGAAAGTTACAGATTAGGTGGATGGGAACTTATGTGATCCATAGTATAATGGAAACTAGTGCATGCAAGTTGCACACATTATTTGGTGAAATGCTCCATGGGAATTTTAATGGTAACAAATTAAGGTCATAAATATAATATGATTACACTTGTGCCATTAGACACTGACTTGCTGGTCATAATTTGGTTGTGTTATGCTGACCATAATAAATTTTAGCAATTAAGTGACACTTTGAGGCCCATAGGAAAAATATTATAGTGATTCCACACATAATAAAAATTAAGCGAATCAAATGAGGTTGTTTTATAATCACCTAAGGCTAGACACCTAAGTTTATAGGTGTATGGAGTTCACCAAAATTTGAAAATATAAGTACCAAGTGATAAATGGAGGTGCATAGGATGATAGTACACATGAAATGAAAGGAAGGTGCATAAGATGCTAAGTGCACAAGAGACCTATATAATGAGTCACTTTAGGACCATTGCAAGGGTTTTATATGGGGTAGGATAGGCCAAAGCAAGAGATGAAAGAGTAGAGAAATAAACTAGTGAAAGAGAAGTGTGCTTGGTAGAAAGCACAACATTGAATAATTGAACTATGGAGATTGAATCATGTGCATATGAGGTGTTTCACCTAGGTTATCATAAGGAAGGTAGAGTTCATGCCAAGGTGAATGAAGCATAGGAGGAAAATCATCTAAACAAGCTGGCATCCACCCAATGGTAGGTAATAAGAGACTTTTTGAAAACACCTATCACTTCACCAAAAATATCATTTAGATAATTTAATGAGGTGATGGTAGAGGAACAAATATACACATTAAATGTGTAGGTGGTGGTAGATTCTTTTGATTTCATGAGTTTAGTAGATTTCAAGAAATCTAGGTGCTACCACACTATTACTCACCTATAATTAATATGTTAGCTGAGGTTAAGGTATAAAGAGGTTAATGGTGTACTAGTTTAGGTTACAAACCTTAAGTTAATTTGAGTGCTAAAACATAGAGAAGAACTAGAGCCAAACTAGAGATCAAAAAAAAAAAGAAAAAAATGCTACCATAGTGAAACCCTAAGCACCCATAGATGAAAAAAGAGGATGATTAAATAGGGAGTGAAATTTCATTCCCTTTGATATTGGAATATAGTCGTATGGAGAAGGAATTATTGGAGAACTAGATAAAAAAAAAAATTGAGTGAAATTGAGGCCACCATTACTGATGAATGAACTTGAGAGATGAAGTCATAGTCATATACCTTATGACTATGAGAAGTGATAAGAAACATTAGAGGCTTTAACACAATCAATAAACTATGATTCAACACTAGCTGGTTTAGAATGGGGAAGAAATACATGAGTTATATTCCACCATAGGCATAAAAGGATACCAAATGGGTGCAGACAATTAAGGAAACAACCACTACAAATAATAAGGTGTAGCTAATAAAAGGGGTTAACATCATTGAGGTTGATCCTAAGGCACTCACCAAAATTTCCTATAGGGAAATGTAGTTTCCCATTAAAAGTATTGATAAGGGGGACTTGGGTGTATTTCATGCACACCTACTAGTTGAAATAATATAACCATCACACCTTGAAAAATATATAAGAACTCAACCATGATTGTATGGTTGACATGGGGGAAAATATAGAGGTGGGAACAACATTGTTCAACATCTTCATTCGAGACAAGCTTGTGACCACCAACACAACCAAAATTGATGAGTTACCATGTTTTGGCAAGCTATAAGAACTCATGTAGTTCCTACTCTCACACATTCATGGATATCACTTCTAATTTGTAGGGAAGTGCATATGGATATCATTGTGCCTAATTGAAATAATCATCAGGCTTCTAGACTCAGGTGTAGATATCCATCGAATGATGGTAGATGATGCATAGGTGGAAAGGGTTATGAAACTCCTTGGTTACTATAAGGGAGAGTTCACATTCCCTATAAAGGACATAAAGGACCCCAACATGAGGGTAGTGGTGTGCCTCATAAGTTCCAAACTTTGCCTTGATGGGATATGGATAGACATCATCAAGGCCTACTTGTGCATCACTCACCACATGGTACAAGGGGTTAAATTTAACATTGCCAAATTCATTGATAAGGAGATGGTAAAGAACATGTTTGAATGTCACAAGGTGCATAAGAACTTCAAGTGGGGGATGTTATTAATAGTAATAGTCATGGATGAGATTGACATGCCTAATGGGGATGAAGACAACCTATGGGTCTTCTAAACACATAAAGTCTCCTCAACATTAAAGTACCAAGACTTCACCTTCCCAGCTTCCTTCTCACATAAATATAAGACCTAGGTAATGGGGTGGTGTGCCTAATACATTGAGGCATTTAGGATAGAATGGAACACTAAGGAGCTTCCCCAAAACATGTTTGGAATGGAAAATTTCACCATAATACAACACTTCTATGTAGTGTGCTTGGCACTCATAGGTGGTAACTATTTAGGTTAGCTCAAAATCTCTTACATGTTTTCTATGAATTAATTCAAGGATATACTAAGGAGAATTTAAAATGTGTAGTAGATGGACATCTAGGTAAAGGCCATGGATTTGGAAAGGAGTAGGTTATGGTAACATTATGTGCACCTAAGAGGTAAAGATAAAAAGATAAGAAGGATGACTAAAATCACATAAACTTCCATCCCCTTTAGAGAGAAGTCATCATGGGGCACATCTTCAATCTTTACTATGCAATGAAGCCAAGGAAGAAAGGTGCCAACCTAGAGAAGGATGATGATTGCCCCTCCAAATTGGCAAGGAAGGAACACCAACACCAATAGCATATAAGAAGTCTCCCCAAAAAAATTGGTGAGATACACTTGAAGAAATTCAAGAGCACCTCATGTTAAGGATCACATCTGGTGAAGAAGCAACCCCCTCAGCTCCAAATAAAAAACATGTAACTTTTGTGTCAGGGACTAATTATTCCATCAATAAGGAAAATAAGAATAATTCCAAGGGGCCCATTGTGATTCCAATAATAACCTTGGTAGAAATAGAGGTATAATAATATTGCATGTAGGAAATGGAAGAAAAGGTATAGGATGAAGGGACAAAGGTCTCTAAGAAGAAGTAGGAGAGGAACGCAACACTGAAGAAGTTTAAAAGGCCATCCAAAGTGGAATTTTCATCATGCTTGGGGAATTATAGAAGCCATCAAGAACCTCATCTCAAGATCCCTTCACATAGCCTCCATAAACTGAGGAGGAAAAGAAAAATGTGTGGAGGAAAGTAGGATTGAGTGAGGTAGATTATAAGATGCTAGTGCTAGAGAAAAAAGATAGGCTATGAAGGAATCCAACATGAATCAAGAAGATATTGAGAGAGTTAAAGTTGAGGAAAAGGCATCCAAGGAAAATAAGGTCAGAGAAAAGAGGGCCAAGAGAAAGAAGGCCAAAAAATAAAATAAAAAAGAGGTTACCTCAAGTGTAGAACTAAATGAGGAGGTAGTAGAGAAGGTAACTAGTGATCCCATTAGCAAATCAAAAAAAGATGCATAATAGGCACACCCAAGTAGTGAAAGGGTGCCTAAAGAAAATTAAGGGGATGCTGGTGCCTTGGAAACATAATATACAGGGAGCACCGAAGAGACCTAATAGAAGTAGGAGGGCAAAACTAGTGCCTAGAGACAAGAAGAAGCTGACAAAGGGGACATGTCCAAAGAAGAACCCTCCAAGAATAGGAAGAAGAAAACTCTGAGGAAATCATCAAATAAAGTAGTAGTGTTAAAGAAGAGGAATAATAGTAAACAAAGATGGTCATTGAAAAATAAGAAGGCATAGAGTTGAGCCTTAGAGAGAAGATACAAAAGGGTTGGATAGAGGAAGACTTTTACATGTTTGAATGCATGCCCCCCAAAATATACCATAGATAGGATGAATAAATAGATTTTATTTATGTTTGATAGCTACATGGACAAGCATAATTTTGAGGTGCCTCAAGAGGATATTTTGGGCACAGGTAAACCTGAGAAGGGATAAGACTCCTTTGTCCTAAATCCCCATACCATAAACTTGTCAGGTCTATTAATTCATTCATTTGGATGGCCAATAACATCATGTGAAAGAACATCATAAATGATGTTAGGATGAATAAATGGAATAAAATTTCCATGGATGTTGAAGAGGAGGTGTAGGCCATAAAGTTCAAACTGCAACAACTAGATAAGTGCATAGAGGCTACAAAACCATATCTTTTGGTCGGTGTTGATACATAAAACCTCTCAAATGTTGAGAAAGTGTATATTATAGTATATTAGATGCTCCCAAGGTTTAAATAAGAGCCAAAATAGGAAGAATGAGAAGACCCTTGTGTCTTACTATAGAAAGAACTAGCTTCCAAAATTGAAGAGGTGGAAGACCTCTTCATAAAGCTACAATATAGTGTAGACACAACCAACACCATCTTCATGAAATTTTCAAGACAAGTGTCACACATCAACTAGGAAAAGGGGGAGAAGGAAGAGTTGATGGTGTAGGTGTACTCTGTGAATAGTATAGAGCATGCATAGATAATGGGTAGGGTCAACATGTTGAGCACACAAATAAAATACTAGGAGTATAACCTAGAATAACTCTTCCACCCTTTGAAAAAAAGGCTTAAAACTAAGGATTAATCCTAGATAAAGGAGTTAAAAAGGATAAGGAAAGGAAAGAAGCCTTTAATAAGGAGTTAGATAGAGTTGACATGCTAGCACTTAATGCCACTTCCACAAAGATAGACAACACCATAGAGGAAATCAAGTTTTTTATTAAGGGCTTTGAGGACTTAAATGTTGAGATAAGGAAGAGCATGCATGGGTTGTGTATGCCTAAATATTTGGTAGCCTAGTCTAAGGATGGAATAAGAATTTTTTGTGGGATAATATTGGACCCCTATTTCATGTAAATATGGATTTGTGCCAACTTGATAGACATTTTGGCACAAGGAAATCACTTGGTATGATTGTCATTTTGCTATTTTTTCACCATCTAGAGGAATAAACACATATATTATGCCAACTAATATGTGGTTAACTATAACTCAATATATCAGGGCATCTTCATGAGTGGCTATATGTGGAGATCATAATGCAAAGGATGTAAGGTGATGAAGTTGATGGAATGATTAATAAAGGCTCCAGCTTAGCACTCAATGTGAGCTCTCCACCATAGCATAGAGATGATCATGTGTTATATAAAATTTAGCTTGAACTAGTAAAGAGAGAGACATAATTAGATGAAACAAAGCTCTTGAAAAAATATTCTGCATGTTTTAACCACCATTAGAACTTAGATTTAGCTTGGATGCCTTTCAAGCTCTATTTGTATACATCCATACTCACCTGTGAGGCTTTGGGATATTATGTATTTAGAATTATGTATGTAATCTATTTTACATGATATGAAATCTATTTTTAATTTAATTTTAAGTAATTAGGAAGGATGGTTACAGTAATACATAATGCTCTCTAGTTGAATGTCTTTCATTTTGCTATGTGAATGCATAATAAATGTACTATAAAAAATGGTTTAATTTCAATACATGAATGTTGTGTTTAATCAAATTTATATTTTATAGTGTTAATGGAGTCCCTATGTTAGTCAAATATGTCATCATACTCTATTGAAAGAGTATAAGTGAGAAAAGGGACATGCACCAGTTATTGAGATCCATGCATAAAGTGCAAACCAAATATGAACAAGTGAATTGAGTATCCCTTTGACCCTTTATTAGTGCCTAAATGATATTAATATTAGTGAAATAAAGGCTTTCACTCATGAGAGTATGGATCCAAACTGATATAGGCTTACATCCTAATAACCAGAACTACTTCCCCAAATAAACTCTATGCCTATAGACCATCAACTTAGCCCAAAAATGACTTAAACTAATGAATATTCTATAAGTATTCTCTAAATGACTGAGTCTTATATGTGATGTATTGAACCATGGAACAACTAGCCCAACATGAGCCATGATTCTTTCTCTACTATGATTCAGGTGAGCTCACAAGGCTTACACTTTATGTGAATTGATGCCAACATAGAAGAGTGATAAATGTTGAGTGTTATGGGAACATACTATGGGTTTTACTAGTTGTAATAAGTCTATAACTAAATTGGAAAACTAAATAAGTGCATGACCCCATGAATAGATTAATTTACCCCCTTTCTATAATAGAATGCATGGGTGTTATACTGATCATTATTTTGCATTGAAGAACCAAATACAATGTCATAAACATAGTGGTGATCTTATCATTGATACATCTACCAATAAGCCCACTTACATTATAATTAATCCTAAATCAAAAGTGCCAAAATATAAAATATGGGTACCAAAAGAAAATTTAGAGCAAAAATAGTTATAAATACCAAACTTGGAGAAAGAAAAGGTTTAAAAAGACAAATCATATCAAGAAAAGGATAAAAAATTACCTCTCAAAAATGATGCTTAGCTTTCAAAATAGTGTAGTTTTTGAATGAACTATTTACAAAAATTTGGATATCATGGTCAAGGATTAAGAAAATATTCCTAAGGCACAACTTATCTTGTTACAACATAAGATCAAAATAACCATCAAGGCTTAGGCTATACTAATGTAAATAATTTAAATATACATTTTTAGAATACAAAAGAGCAAGAATATAAAAATGAAAATGATGTACACAAGGAATAATTTCACAAAGAACAAGAAATGCATCAAAATGATGATTCAAAATAAAAATAACTTATAAAAGAAACAATTAGAGTAATAAAAGATTACAAATACAATGCTAAAAAGAGGATTTCCAACAAAATAGGTCAAAAAAAAAGAGACACTTGAAAAATATAATGTTATAAATGTGGTTATAAAAGGGGAAACTACCAACCCTTCCTTATATCAAAACACTTCTACTATCATTACTCATATAGATGGTGAGCACTCTATAGATGAAGAGTTCAACAAACCATTTCCCGATCCACTTATTAACTTACCATACAATCTATTCATATATATAATATCATGTACCTATAAATTGAATCCATCACTAATAAATGAGAAACCAAATGTGGATACATGTAAAACAAAGATAGAAAATACAAAATTACCAAAATATCATGATAGAGTTCCTACTTCTACTATGCATACATATGGCACATCTGGTTCGAGATAGGTTTTACACTTACCACTCTTTGAGGATTCACATCCATTAGATGAGATCATATGGTAGTATTTTCAAACTTTCCAAAATACTAAAAAAAACAAAAATATTCAAAAACATTGTCGGCAACTACATGTTCTATTCGCTAAGCATCTATATGTTAATGAGAGTAATAGTATTTCCATAGTCCATATAGAATGTTTGTTATTGATTTTGGAAAAAAAATTGTGCATATTTTTGGATCCAAAAATATACACATAGGTTTTTTAAAAGTGTTCTCAAACAGTCTATGTGTTATTTCAATGTTGGTGGATAAAATATTCAATTATTTATATATACACATGTGTGTGTCACATTTCTATTTGCATGTGATATAGGCATACACAAATATATTTTCTATTCATATTTTAGATGTTGGGCCTTCCCTCTACTCATGTCATGTAGACATTAGGGTCATCTAATTCCTTGATCTTGATACACACATGTTATAAAATTCTATGGTAAATCTACATTAACATGTTGGAGATTACATATGTACTTACACATGCCTATATCCATGATTATATATTACATAGGGTAATTTATTTGATATAAACGTGTAATATTTTGCCTAACACATTTTATCCATGGGATACTATGACATGTTTATGTTTTTTCCTTATGCTTTCCTTTATGCACTTCCTTTAATGTCTTACCTTTTGATTGTATTCCTTATTCAAGCATTTGAATATGATCATTTACTTGTAGCCCCCATTCCTATGTATACTTTATTTGAAATTTTCATATGCCATTATTTATTTTATTGGACATTTAAATATATAATTATTATTTTTATGGATGTTTGAATAAGTCATGTCCATTAAATTGTGTGGCATTTGAACATGCCCTTATTTGTGGTCTCCTTGAACCATTGATTTTTGACTTGATTTTAAGTGATCTTATGTGTGTGCTTATTTGATTGTTGAGATTTTACTATTACTATCTAGACATTGCCATGATCCTTATCATTAATCTTAGGCATTCATGTGATCATATTAGTTCTATGCAATTCAATGTTATATTTAGCTAGACATGTTCCTTATATATGCTATTGAGTTCCATTCATAAATTATGTAGTTGTCTTATCATTTACCCTCTATAAAAGACCTCCAAAAACATTCTTTCTTCATTAATATGACTATTCTACCCTTTGGAACTACTGGAGATGGTGAACTAGGTGACTCTTCATCTTCCCCTAACTTGTATGTGTAATATATTTCCTCATTTCACACCCTTGTTTCCCTACAACTCTCTCAATAAATCCTCATTAGTACATTGGAAAATGGTGAATATTAGCTATAAGAAGACTTTGAATATTAGAAATTAGTTACCAAGGCACTTGGGGAAGATGTACAAATACATACAAGTATGATGTCATCACTTAGGTTTTAGATGACTTAAAACATCCCTTATCCAAGGACCAAACCTTTATATTTTCTCTTTACTAATAAGTATCATTTCAAAATTGAAATGTATAATAATAATAATAATCTAAGTGAAACAAATTAATCTTGTCAAAAATAACTTAAATTATCTAAATTTCTTGAAAAACAATATGATCAACTACTATCTTTGTTCTTTAGTCAATTTGGTCAGCTTTAACCATGGTTGTCTTGGAAGGGTCACCAGCTTATCTCCTTGAACATAGTTCCTCATCAACTTGATTTTATACTTAGCCTTAAATTTTTCAAACTTAGCTTAAATAATGTTAAACACATAATTAATACCATAAATAATGACCATTTGATGATATGACAACATGACTTGACTCAGCTACCAACTAGACCATCCTAAATGACCTTGTAAGCTACAAAGGAAGACACATTACCTATCATCCTAGATCATTAATTACTAATACAAGACCTCCATAATGGCTATAAATAAAATTAAGATTAATTATATCAAATTTTAGAATGATCCTCATTCATGGAAGCCATATTTTTTCTAACATGACTTTTGAGAGCAAGCTCACACATGCAACTATTTTTACCATTTAGTATATTCTAAATTATCACATGTAAACACTTTGAGTACACTATATATATATATATATATATGTAATTATGAATAAATATAATTATATGTGTCATGTGTGTTATATTTTATTATGTTTAAATATTTCATGTTAATTCAATATAACCAGATACTTTCTCTGACATTATCCTATGTAGTATGAAACATAGAACTATGAATTCATAGTTTGACATTAGGTAGCATTCTAGAAATATTGAATATATTTAATAAAATGGGTAATTTGGCTAGATACAACTCCCTAGATAGATACACAAATCATATTAAATATAAAAGAAATCAAATCACATCAAACTAAGTAATTAAAACCACCAAGTGGATCACCAATCAAAAGGATGTCATAAAAATGATAATCCAAAATATGAATTAATAAGCCTATCATGATCAAGGTGGAAGGGATGGGTAGGATACTTTTATGGCACATCCAAATCACTATGAATGACCAACTGAAAAAAAAACACATTCATGATTAATAATAAATTTGTAAATATATATCACTCAATTCCCTCATCATCTTAGTAACTATTTCCATTTCACAAAGGTTTCCAAGCACCAAAAATATATAGAAAAATTTACAGTGCCATTATTGACTAACTGATCCACAACAAAGAAGAGATAAAAAATGGCTATCCCATGAGTTGTTTATCCCAAAACCTTCTCAATCCCTTTTAAGGTGAAAAATATAACTTCTAAATCAATAGTACCATATCTTAAAGGAGTATTTTCAAAATTACTAGACAATTTTTCACACTTAGAAGATATAATCAAACACAAACATGAAAATTTGGTAGACATCAACCACACATACATAGAGGAAGACTTGGTATAAATCATGCATTGGGTGCTAGATAAAATTATTGAGAGTGAAAGCCCCAAAGTAAAATCCATCCCCTAGATGAATATATGTTTGGGAAATATTTCTTTATTTCATTCTAGTAGAAACCTCAATTTATATTCTAATTAGCCATGTGTATGATGAAATTTTATTTTTAGATCAAGGTCATCAAATTATTATCTAGGAGATTAAAAGAGTAACTGGGATGATTAATGAAGGAAATACTATTATGAATTACAAAATTAATGGTTCAATTAAAGTATTATTAGCTTCCACTTATCTAAAAGCTAATAAAGGAAAACATAGCATTGAATTAACAACCATTCCTAATGTCACCTATAGATACATGGTCAAAGCAGTATCAAGGAAAATATACTTTACCAACAAGTAAAATGAAATGAGCCCAAATATAATAATGGTGGAATTATCAATGAGTGCTATATTTAATCTCTACCCAGGCATGTTGGATAACTTCAATGCCAACATTCAAAATATCAAGAGATGTAAATATAATTTCTATTATGGATCCTTAATACTCTATTTAGACATTTTTTCCACAAAAACTTTCCCAAGAACATATAAAAAAATAGAATGGGACAAAGACAAAACCATAGGAGAGTAAATAAAAAACCATTTAGAGACCATAACTATGGAACTCTAAGTTATTGTCATGTTTGATTGGGGATCTAAGTGATGATAAACCCTAAGTGTGTAGTATAGAATTTATTTAAGAATCATTTTCAAATATAACATAGAGTTTTAATTTTATTCCACCATTGAATTCATATACATCCACCCATATCATCCATGTTAAAAAATAGTTCCACCCCTTGGTTACAAATTTATAGATAATGAAATAAATAAACTCATCATAATCTACTCGTTTCTAAAATCACCAAAAAATTTAACTTGAAAGATATACAATCTAATATATATTATTTATTAGATCAAATGCACATAATTACATCTTCAAACAAACCAAAATAAGAGGAAGAAGAAGAGGAATCTATAGAACATGAGTCACACTTGAGAAAGTAAGTAAAATTTAGTGTAAACATTTACAATTTGAAACACACCAAATGTCAGGGACATAGGCTTATAAATAGGGTAAAATCATAGAACCCATAGGTGGTAGTTTATCCACTCAAAAAAAATGAGCATATCCTACACTACAAATAGAGGATATACCACCCAACAAGAAACAAAAATAGAAAATCAAAAGGAAAAATCCCACATAATAAAATTAGACTAAATTTGAGAAGAATCACCTATCGACATATCATATATAGATATGGTATAATAATCATGGCTAGAGATGGCATAAGAAGCATGGATAGACACAAAAGGTGAAGAATAATAAAAAACCCCAAAAAAATCCTTGACCATTAGATTAGTCAAGGCTTAATAAGAATCTGTAGAAGTAGTTGTAGAAGTAAAATGTTTGAAAAAAAATAAATAATTATAATTAAGAATGAAAGAAATAAAATGGGGTTAAATAAAATCTAGTAAAAAAAAAATTACAAAAAAAGGAAGAAATGAAGAAAAAGAGGAAGAAGAGTTTATGGTAAAATAGAAGGCAGAGGTTGAAAAAGGCTCAATAATATGCCCTTGCTAAGCAAAAATCATTTGAGGCATTAATGACACATAAAAATAAAGAAAAAGGCATAAGGGATAAAAATGAGAAGGAAAATAAGGTAAACAAATGAGAAATATAAGAGAAAAGAGAAGGCAAAAAAGGATAAATAAGAGAAGAATAAAAAGGAGGAGATGAATAAAATGGAGAAGAAAGATGCATAGGAAATGAAAAAAGTGGCAACAAAATTGGTCCAAAACACTGAGGAAGAGAAAAAGAAGAAGGTGGATGCTAGAAAATAGACAAAAAAACATGATGGAAAGTTACATAAGAAGCCATTAAAAGTTAAGTTATTCAAACTCCACCACCACCACCACCCATTCATAAAAAACTAATTTCCACTACACTTTACATCTCTAGTCAACAAATAATCACCACTTCTACCCCTAAATCCACTCTATCTACATTATGTCTTCCACCCTAATATTCCCTCACTCAAATAAATGTTATTATGGCTCAGTGTTAGAAAATAAACAACATCCTTCTTTTTCTTATGAAAATTGAAGAAGCTCCATAGGAAATAAATATAAGTTTCATGTGTTAACCACTTGTATGAAGTTTAATTTTTGAAATATATTATAGGAAAGTGAAAAGTCTAACTAGATGCAAAGATGTAAAGTGTTATAATAAATACTATAATATGCTATATATTAAATGGCAAAGGTTACACCATAGTTTGAAGTAGATCAAAAGCTACATATCACATAATGATTCATAGAGACATTACACATTTTAATCAAGCATCAATTAGTCTCATAAGTAGAGACATATAACATTAGAGGAACTACCATAGAAGAGTTTAAACATTAACTAAAATTTAAATACCTTAATTAATTGTGAACATATAACACCACAAAATAATGAAATTTCATATTACTTATATACATAAAGTAATATGAGATGACATTACATGTTTTTATTTCACACTAGGGTGGCTAGAAACAATAATAGAGGAAAAGAAATCCTTAGGCAACCTAGAATAAGAGATAAATCAAGTAGTTACCCATTATTATATTTCCGAATATCCAATAGGTACTTAAAGGATATGGATTTTTTTAACTTTATGAGAAATTTTGGTAACAATAGAAAGAAAGAGCACAACTAATCATAGTCTTCAAAGAATTATATGACCTCATCAATTATTTAATGGGTAAGCTCAAAAAAGTGACAAATAAATTGAGACTTATTTTAATATTATTTTTAACCATCCTTCTCCTAATGAAATAATCAAATTACTATGATAAAATATATAGTTAGAGTAGAAATCCCAATGAGTCACTAGCTATCTCATATAGTGGAAATAATTTGAGATTAATCTCATTAATAAACATAGGTAAATTTTTATGCAAGGACCAAGTATACATACATTTTATGGTATTATTAATTTTAGGTTATCTCATGGAAGAAAAAAAGGATTAAGCACAAGGATAATTTTTGTGGGTTTTTTGTGGGTTTTTAAGGCAGATCAATTAATAGTCAACAAATCATTGAAGTAAATGGTTATACCTTAGTATACACAAAACACGTGTCTATCATGACATAAACTACTTTTTTGGCATCTTAAGTAAATAAAATATAACAAATAGGCATATAAAAAATACATGAGAATAAGAATATATTATTATATTTACTTAGTAAAATGGACATAGATAATCCTATCTGATACTATCTACTATTGTAATCATACATATTTATCATGATACTATGTTTTATAATATCTTATGTAACCAATTTGAATATAATAAATTAAAGAATATATATAAAATTATGAGTCTTTGTATGAATCATATGTGTTTAATGCTCCATTATTATTAACAATACATAATCAATCTAACACGATACTTTTTGTAGATATTAGTGTAGGTTAAAATAATGAACTATGAATTTATGGTTTGACTTTGTTTTCTTGTCAACATTGAGAATATTCATGTGCCCATTCTACATAAAATATTACTAATAATATTATCAATTAATCCCATTCTACACAAGTAAAAGATATTTAGCATGTAGATTGGGTAGATACCCATTCCACATGACATCAAGATAAAAATATTGCCCTCTTACAAAGAATCCAATATTTTTATGTTGTGTAGAATGGAAATATTCCAAATCTTACAAACTTGTGTGAAATGGGATTAATTTATAATATTATTAAAATCTTTTTCAAAATAGGCATGTGCCCATTCTATATAGTAACATGAGATGTATCATTTTACACTCTAGACACAATAGTTATGAATGTTACTTTAGTGGGATATTCCATGGTGACACTTTAGTTATTTGGGTTAAAATTGAACTAGTAGTTACAAATAATACATAGTGAAAGTCTTGATCTATTATTATTATTATATATGGTTAATTTTGTAAAATATATTTTATGTATAATTTAGAATTATATTTAATAGAAGATGTTCATTCACAACTTGCATGATTTTTGACACAATGCTAATTTAGACATTGTAAAATTAGATCAAGGTTCAATGATGAGGTGACCCCATCCCAAGGTATAAGTTACTACATATTTCTTAAACATTGTAAAGAGGGGAATTTTTGCAATTAATATGATCAAAGATTTTTTTTTACTATTCTATAAGTTTGTGTTAAAGTGTTGTCTCTTCCACTTATTGTGTTTCATTGGGTAATTTCCATGAAGTTGATATATCTGTGTTAGGCTAAGAATTTTATCAATTAATCCCATCTACATAAGATACAAATATTTGATAGTTGATAATAATTTTATCTTGTGTATAATGGGAACATGACCATTATTAACAAGATAAGCATAATATGAACATCCAAATTCTAACCAATATTCATTAAATTACATTAAGAATATTATACACAATTTAATGATAAGAATATTATCAATTAATCCAATTCTACACAAGATAAAGGATAATATGAACATCCACATTCTAAAAGTTGATAACATTCATATCAAAGTTGTGTATAATATTCTACATGACATCAAGATAAAAATATTGGCCTTTTATAAAGAATAAAATATTCTTACCTTGTGTTGAATGGGCACATGCCCATTCTACACAAGATATTAAGAATAGTCTCAATTAAGCCAATTTTGTAACACAAGTTAGGAAGTAAAAATATTATTTATTAATCCCAATATGTAACACAAGTTAATACTATTGAATAATATCAATTACACATATCATGTAACACAATATAAGATCAATATTATTAATAGTGTGTAGAATGGGAACATGCCCATTTTAATCAAGATATTAATAATTATATCAATTATGCCCATTTTGTAACATACGACTTAAGGATTCTTTATTGGAGTATTAAACATAAAAGTATATCATATAACCTTATGATGGTACCACATCATCAGATAAATATATATGTCATTCATGGTATCAATTTTACCTCATGACATTCCATAAATAATTAGACCATAAATGTATATGCATGAGGAAAATATGTGTCTATTGGTATTTTGTATCATATTTAATCTTATCAATGAATTTTAAAAATAGAGATGAAACTAATATATCAAATTGAGCATGATATATACATATATAATTGAATTTATTCAATTATGTATTAATTATAATTGACTTACACATAATTATTATGTAATTCATGGGATCTCATTGAGAATTAAACCATACATGTATATGCACAAGGATAAGATGTATCTATTAATAATATTTTATTTGGTTTTAATAATGAATTATAATAATGGAGATAATATTTTATATCTTTTTTATAATGGACATGTGACTAATTTTACACAAGACATTAAGAATTTTACCAATTAATCCCATTCTACACAAGATACATATATTTGATGGTTGATAATATTTAAATCTTATGTGGAATGGGCACATGTCCATTATAAACATGATAATATAATATGAACATCCACATTCTAACCAATATTAAATAAATTACATAAATAACATTATACACAAGATAAAGATAAATAATTTTATTAATTAATCCCATTCTACACTAGATAAAGATATTTGATAGTTGATTATATTCCTATCTTATGTAGAATGGGTACATGCCCATTCAGAATAAGATAAAGAATAATATGAACATCCACATTCTGATAGTTTATAATATTTCTATTAGACTTGTGTAGGATATTTTGCATTATATATGGATAAGAATATTTACATCTTATAAAGAATCCAACTTTCTTACCTTATTTAAAATGGGCACATGCCCATTCTTCTCATGATATTAATAAATTTATCAATTATGCATATTTTGTAACACAAGCTTGGGGGATTATTCAGTGGAGTATTGAGAATAAAATTATACCAAAAAACCTTATTATATAATTTCTAATAGTAATTGTACCTAACATCATCCCATAGAGAATTAGACCAAATTTTGTATAGGCACAAAGATGAGATGTGTCTATTGATATTTTAAATTTTTTTGGTCTTATCAATGAATTATAATAATGGATATGAAACCAATAAATCAAATTAAGCATGATATAGACATATATATTTTAATTTCTTAAATAATGTACTAATGAGAATTGAATTACTCATCATTATTTTATAATTTCCAAGATCTCACAAAAAACTACACCATATATGTATATGTGTGAGGAAAACATGTGTCATTTGATATTAAATTTATAACATTGTATTTGGTCTTAACAATGAATTGCAATAATGAAATTGATACTGAGAAATCAAACTAATCATGATATAGACGTATATAATAGACTTGATTCAATGGTGTTTTAATGAGAATTAAATTGTGTGTCAATATTTTGTAAAAAAAGATAGGATATATATTATTTTCTTGTTTAGAATGGATATTATTTGTCTGTAGTCTTTTTAAAATCTTGTATTATCATCTGATTAGAATTTACAATGTTCCCATTCTTATGCCCACTTAAAAATATCAATTATGCCCATTATACATAATTAATTAAACCCATTCCACATAAGATATGATCAATATTATAATAATAATGTTTTACAATGGGTAACTAATTAAGCCTTTTATAAATAAGATAGGATGAATATTCTTATCTTATTTTTACTTGATTGTAACACAAATAAAAGTGGCAATTTTATATGTGTATAATGGTTAAAGACTACTTATTTTAAACCTATTTAGATGTCAGATTAATTTCAAAGTTTATGTGGTTATATTAATTGTAATTAAAATTTAATTTAAGATAATATATAAAATTCGATCGAATATGACATGTATTACTCAAATTTATTTTCTACCTTACATTTATTAAATAATTATTATTATATTTTATAATTGTTTTAAAAAGTCCATCCAAAATAAAATAATGCTTGTCAAATTTTAAAATGTTCCTGCAATTGAGGATAAATTGTTAGGTTGTGGAGTTAAAAGCTTCAACTATTTGCAGACATGGAGGAGTTGATGAGTGTCACAGTCACCAGTGTCGGTCAGGAAAACCAATGTTGGTCAGGGGTGAATAGAAGGGCAACCAACATCGGCAGGAGTCAGCCAACGTCAGTCATCTCTAGGTAGATAGGGACCGATGTCAGTCATCTGTGCGGTTCCAGAACTGCTCGTTGGACGAACAGTTAGTTTGTTGAACTGATTATTTTCATGTAAAGGCTATTTCGAGTCTTGAGTTGTGTGTCTAAATTAGAAGTCTAAGTTATTATTTAGTATGGGATCTATTTATAGACCCATTGGCATGTATTGTAAAGTGTGCTAGATAGCCAGTGTGCTAGTTAGAGTTGAGCAAGTGTAGCTCCTTCTAGTTCCAAATATGAGCAAATAGAGGAAGGCAAGGAAGATCCTTCCAATTGTAAGAATAGGGTGATCTGCAGGTTGTTACAAGACCAAGGAGAAGTTCAACATGTGTAAGTATGATCATTTGAGTTGCAGGTTGTTGCAAGTTCATGGGAGATCTACTTGAAGTACTTTGAGTACTTGTGTACTAGTAGGGTTATTATTGACTGGTTAGAGGTGAACACCAATTCTGTGCTTGAGTTGTCTGTTGGGACCATTTTTGGTAGGAGAGTGAACTCTTGATTGAGAATTACTGGGAGCCCTTGAGGTGTGGTAAGCCTCTGAGAGGTGGAAGAAGAAGTGGCATCTTCTTTATTGTATTTTCTTTCTGGATGAGTATTAATACAAGATTGTGTATTGTCTCTCATATTCTGTGCTATTTGTGAATTCTAGTTACTTGTTCATTCTGGTATAATTCCATGTTTAGTTGCTTATACAAGGTAATCATATTGTGCTCTTTCTAAGGAGCAAGATCCTGACAAGTGGAATCATAGTTTGTTGTTTTTGGTTCCCCATCAACTGGTATCAGAGCTTTTGGTTGGGTTACTAACAGGTTGTATCGGATCTAGTTAGTGTGTGTTGATTACAAGTTACTCACAGGGGTTTTTATTTGAGTGGGAGTATAGCAATGGCAAAAGAAAGTAAGCTACAAATGGAGAAGTTTAATGGCAAGAACTATCAATTATGTAGGATGCAGATTGAAGATTATCTATATCAAAAAGATTTGTACTTACCATTGGGTGGGGTTGCATGCAAACCCCTGGATATGAAGAATGAAGAATGGGAGGTTCTTGATCAGAAGGCTCTAGGATCTATAAGGTTGAGTCTTGCATCATCTGTGATTTCCAACTTATCACAGGCTAAGACAATGGTAGAGTTGATGGAATCTTTAGAAAATTTATATGAAAAACCCTCAGCTTTGAATAAGGTATTTCTTATGAAGTAATTATTTAATTTGCAAATGTTGGAAGGTGGATCTATACATAGTCATCTTAGTGATTTCCATGGTTTGGTAAACCAATTAAATTCAGTCAATATTATTTTTGATGATGAAATTAAGGCTCTCTTAATCTTATGCTCATTACCTAAAAGTTGGGAGAGTTTGGTAATGGTAGTTAATAATACTGCGTCTACATCAAAATCTTAAAAGTGGATGATGTTGTGAGTGTAATCTTGAATGAAGAAATTTGCAAAAAAAGCACAGGTGAATCATCAGGGAATGCTTTGAGTGTTGAAAGTAGGGGAAGGCAAAGAGAGAAGATCGAGCATGGGAGATCAAGGTCTAAGATAGGTAGGAGATCCAAGTCCAGGTATGGCAGAATAACCTGTTGGAAATGTGGAAAGCAAGGGCATCTAAAGAGAGATTGTTAGGTGAATGAAGATCAACATGAAGGACATGAAGAAGCAGATGTTGTGGATTTTGTTGCACATGATGCTCTGGTATGTTCCTTAGATAAAGTAAAATCTTGGGTTTTAGATTTTGGTGCCTCTTTCCATGCATCCCCAAATAGGGAATTTTTTCATGAATATGTCTAGGGAGACTTTGGAGAAATTTATTTAGGGGATGGTAAGCCTTGTCAGATGGTTGGCAAAGGGAAAGTGAAGCTAAAATTGTAGACAGGTAACACATGGGTGTTGAGGGAGGTCATGCATGTCCTAGTTCTGAAGCAGAATTTGATTTTTGTTAGAAAGTTGGGTGATGAGGGTTGCACAGTAACTCTCACAGCGGACTCTTGGAAGGTTACCAAGGGTGCACTTGTTGTAGCAAGAGGTAAGAAAGTAGGTACACTTTATCTATCTACTTGTATTACTAATTCTCCTTCTGGTTTATCTACTTTAGCTGTAGATTTGAAGATGTGGCTTAATAGGCTTGGTCACATGAATAAGAAGGGGATGCATGTTTTTGAGTCAAAGGGTATGCTTTCGGATTTGAAAAGCATGGATCGAGGTTTCTATAAGCAGAAGAAGAAAGTGACATTTCTTAATAAATCTGATGTTCGTGATAAGAATAGGAAAGCCTTGGTTTTCAAAGAGAAGATGACGGATAGAGATCAGCGAAAGGGGCTAAAGAATTCTGAGTAAAGTAAGGTTGATATGGACAAGGATTTGATCTAAAAGGAGCTTGCGGGTAGAAGTCATCACTCACAAGTAAAACATAGAGACCAACATCGGTTAGAAAATTGGCATCGACATCTAGACAGGGACCGACATTAGCTATGTGCAGCCCAACATCGGTGACTCAGGATAGATAAACATCAGCATCGATCAGGGGGAACTAACGTCAGTGATGAGGCAGTCACATGGAACCGATGTTAGTTGGGTGCAGACTGAGATGTGACCGGCATCGGTCACTGAGATAGATTTTAGGTAGATAGAAAGCTATCAAGGAGTCTCAAGTGCCCATATGGAGGACTGAAAGGGTAAGTAAGCCTCAAATTCGTCATTTCCCTTCTTGATGCAGGAGCATCTACAATAGTTCAAATTCTAGTGTGAAAATTCAAATTTTGGTTTTCCCTCCAAATTGTGAGATTTCAAAATTTCACCTTGAAAGTAAAATGTAATTATCAAGAAGTGAAAGTAAAAAGGTAAAAAGTGATGGTTAGGCTGTTGAGTAAATCAGGAGGAATTGGTTGAAACTATTTTCAACCTTAGAATATTGTTAAAACTTAAAAACAACATTTGTTTGCCTTAAGCCCAATTTGGGCATAGAAGTTAGAAGGAAGATTCTTGAAAAGAGAGAAAAAAAGAAGAATTCATTAAGGAGAGGGGCGTAGAAGAGAAGAAGAATAGAGAGGAAAGGTCCTCTCATGCAATGAAAGAGAATGGAATGAAGAAGAGAGAGGAGAATTAGTGAGGGAGGACCTCACTCAAGAAATGGTAAAGGAAAGAGAAGGAGTAGGCAAGAGAATGTGTGAAGAAGAAAATAGGGCTTTGGAATCCATGGAATATGGAGATTGAATCTGGTATTAAATTGTAAGTCTTCTAGTTGATCAAGAAAGAATGAATGTATTTATTTCATATATGGTTTCTTATGAATTTTGGTGACAGGCCTGTGTATGTGAACGTGTGTGATGATTTTCTATAAGAATATTGAGAAATATTGGTTATTTAGCATGTTGAGGATAATTTTAAACTGGTATTTATGTGAATAAAATATCTTAAGAACTTTGAATGTTATAAAAATCCCAAATAGGCCTAAACAAGATATTCAGGAAATTAAAAATACAACCCACTGTCTTAAGTAAACTCCATGTAAAAATATTTGTATGGAGTCTAAAATGGTATGGAAATAGGTCCCAAGGCAAGCATAAAACTAGATCAAGAATAAATAGGCATTAGAAACCCTTCTAATATCCAAAAAAACTCCACGGTTGGAATTCAGGCCTATAGATGACAGTATACAGGCAAGGGTCAGACATTTGTATGTTTTTGCAAGGTAAATGCATTGAAAAGGTCTTATTTGTTATAATTATGGGAATAGGGAAATCAATTAAGGTATGAAAATGTTTTTATAACATCTTGAAGTCCATCGATCATTGAAATAGATAAGGAAAATCTTGAACCCTGCTGACTGTCATACAAATACAGTCAAAAGACACTGAAATGTTAAGCATTGGAAGGTACAGAGGGTTGATATGGCTTGGATGATTATTGGAGAAGGTGTAGGGGGTTAAAAAAGACCTTATATAAGTGATTTGAACCCTTTAAACTGTCTAAAACACTCCCAACAAAAATAATAAGCTCTCGGCCTGTGACTGTCCAAGGGAAAATCCTGAATTAGCTTCTAGCCCTCAAAATGAGTTTTAATGATTGAAACCTCTTGAAACTTTTCAATATGAACCATGAAGAAGTTATAAATTTTTTTTAAGTGGTTTTAAGGTGCAAAATTATGGAGAAGTATGGAAAATAACAATTGCCAAGTGAAACCTAGGTGCATGTAAAGGGAAGAGTGTAGGCTAATAGAGGAAAAGTGGATTTCTCCAAAGAAGTGCCCTAAAAATGATTGATTCACCTGTAAGAAGATAATGGGTATCTATAATGGTGCTTGGTTTGATTATAAATTCTATACATCACTTTGGACAAGATGTTTTGCACAAAAGGAGGGTTAATTAGAACAGGGTCTAAAGAAGAAAGTACAATTTCGTCCAAAGCAACCTTAGGAGATTTTCTAGTATGTTATAGAAGGGATTAATGGGTATCCAAAAATGGTTTTACTTTCATGATTGAGTTAACTTAAAAAGATTTATGGCCAATAAATAGGTAAAATAGGGCTATAAGGAATGATTGAATTAAATAGGCCTGTATATGAAGTTAGCTCAAAATTTGATGGTTTTAGAATAGTGTAAGATTAGTTCCATCATTTGGTATCAGAGATTGAAGCTCTTGGGAATTGGTAACTTGTTTTTGGTTGTGATTTCTAATGAGTTGTTATAGGATTTGGCAAGAGGATCAACAGGACAAGTGCTAGAAGACCCTGGGGAGAAAAGGTATGAATAATTTTAATATTTGATTTGAAGTTTATTGTGTTGAGAAGCAATCAAGTGAAGAAGTTTCAGGTTCAAGGCAGCCAAGCCATTGAGGCTTAAGAAGAGAAGAAGCCAAGGAAGGCTTAGTGAAGATCCAAGAAGAAGCTTGGATAATTTGCCAAAAGACTAAGGTGAAATAGACTTAGGTGAGGTAAAGGATGGAGTCTAAAGCTTAGAGAAGCTCTAGAAGAAGAGCAAGTGAATGATCAAGAGGAATATCCAAAGCAAGGTAAGCTTGTATTTATGATTTGTATTTGATGAAGTGTTGTATAAGAGTTGCTGCAGGATTGAGAAGGGGATCAAAAGACTAGGATTCAAAAGGCCTAGGTGAGATCAAAGAGATTGTCAAAAGACCAGTCAAGGAGAAAAGGCTTGGGTGAGACAAGGGACCAAGATACCAAGGTGGAAAATACTTGGGTGAAGATCTCAGAGATGGAAGTATTGTTAAAGGCACTGCAGAGCAGTAAGATACATGAGGGCACCAAGAAGAAAGCAAGCATCAAAGGTATGGACAGTTTTGTACTTGATAAAGAGATTGCTAATTTTAAGAGAGAGTTAGCTAAGGTTAAAGATGAATATGAGTCTTGGATGCAGATGGACAAGCAAGCATGGGTATGGCTAATAAGGAGGAGGATGAAGTGGCCAATAGATCTTCTAATGAAAAGGAGAAGAAGGCAAAAGAAGATTTCCATGAAGAGAGAAGCCCATAGAGGCTTGAAGAAGATAAGAAGGTTTCCAAGTGAGCAGCAAGAGGAAGAAGTTGTGAAGAAGGTTCTCATTGTGGAGAACAAGGGAAGAGAAGAAAGAAAAGAGGAAGTGCCAAGAAGAGCACTTGAGAAGATAAGAGTGTTGATGAGGAGAGCACTCATAGGGACCTTGTGGTTTCTTGTTTTTATTTCTAATATTATCTTTGCATGGGTAATTGAAGGTATGAGCAGCCTTATGAAGGTCAAGATAATGGCCTTTAAGAGTGAAGATATTGGTGTAAGAGAAGACACTAAGTACACAAGTGAATGTGTAAGAGAGAGAAGTAAGTTTTCTGCTATTGATAAGGAAGAAGAAGAGATGCATTGGTTAATGCATAAAGGAGGTGTTGAAGAACCCATACAAGTAAGAGAAGAGGTAGAAGATGAAGCTGAATTTCATGATGCCATTGAAGGCCAAGAAGAAGAAAGAGAACAGCCAAGCACAAAGGGAGAGAAAGATTGCTCCATGGAACAAGTTATTAAAGAGGTAAATGAAGTGTTAAGACCTGATTTTGATTGTTATTATGAGCATGAAGCTGCTAATGTACAGGTGCAAGAGTTAAGAAAGATGATAGAGCCCTCAAAAGGAGAATTTAAGCATGGGTATGTGATGCCTAAATGGTGGAAGAAGCAAACTCCCAAGCAAGAGGAAGAGCTGATACAAGAGCATGGTTACAAGATGCCTAAATGGCTTGTGAAGTCAAATGATAAGAAGAAGAATCAAATGTGGGTGCCTAAGAAGGCAAAGAGTGAAGATGTGAGAGTTGAGATAGCAACACCAAGAAGTCAATGGAAGAGGATTGAAGGTAATTCAAGCAGCCAAGAGAATGAAGATGAGAAAGAAAACTTCTCAAAGAATGAGGTAGAGTATTAGGATGCATAGATGAAAGGTAAACCAATTGTTTATGATGATGTTTTTGATCTTTTTATAAGAAATAAAAGATGGAAAGTGGTTGTAAGGACTAATATGCAGTAAGGAGAGAATTCCAAACAAATGGATGATGAGGAAAGGAGAAAGTATGCAGAAAAGCAAACAAGCTGGCTTCAAGTAGAGGTTGAAGAGAGTAAGGAGACACAAGGTAATGGTGTTTCAATTGATTTTGATAAGTGTACTAATGAAGAAATTGGTTTATGTGATGATAAGCTAAGAAAAGAAGAGATAAGAGGTAAAGGGCAAGTAATCCTTGTGAGTGATCAGCCCAAGTTTGATGAAGAGAGTAGTGAGATAGATGAGAACTCACTAAAGGAAGAGTTGAAGATATTGGAGGAGCTGTTTGGTAATTCAAGAGAGATGAAGGAAGGTACAAACCATGGTGAAGACAGCATTGGGAAGAGTGAAGCAAGAAAAGAGAAGAAGAGTGAAGAGACAAGGCAGTGTTGGTCAAGGACCAAGAGCAAGCATGTGAAGACAGCCAAGAGGCTTCATGGCCTAAAGATTTTGATTCTAAGGTGGCTTTTGATGTTTTGTATGTAGGTATGAAGATTGCTGAAGTGAATGAAATACATGAGCTATTGGAGAAGCTCATGAACCAAGAAGAACAACAAGAAGATCTAGAAGACATGAATGAAGATGAAGAAGCATGGAAGTGGGAGATGACAACTGAGAAAGAGATGAGGAGAAGAACATACCAAAAGAGGAAGAACAGCAAAATTAAGAATAAAGACTACCAAAGACAAGCATTGGCATTGACAATGAGACCTTGGGATCTAGGTATACAAGTGAAGACTAAAGTGAGGAGGAAGTATCTCATTTGAACTAAGGTTCAAATCTTTTCTAGAGGGAGAGTATGATGTAGGAGCATCTACAATAGTTAAAATTCTAGTGTGAAAATTTAAATTTTGGTTTTCCCTCCAAATTGTGAGATTTCAAAATTTCACCTTGAAAGTAAAATGTAATTATCAAAAATTGAAAGTAAAAAGGTAAAAAGTGATGGTTAGGCTGTTGAGTAAATCAGGAGGAATTGGTTGAAACTATTTTCAACCTTAAAATATTGTTAAAACTTAAAAACAACATTTGTTTGCCTTAAGCCCAATTTGGGCATAGAAGTTAGAAGGAAGATTCTTGAAAAGAGAGAAACAAAGAAGAATTCATTAAGGAGAGGGGCATAGAAGAGAAGAATAGAGAGGAAAGGTCCTCTCATGCAAGGAAAGAGAATGGAATGAAGAAGAGAGAGGAGAATTAGTGAGGGAGGACCTCACTCAAGAAATGGTAAAGGAAAGAGAAGGAGCAGGAAAGAGAATGTGTGAAGAAGAAAATAGGGATTTGGAAGCCATGGAATATGGAGATTGAATCTGGTATTAAATTGTAAGTCTTCTAGTTGATCAAGAAAGAATGAATGTATTTATTTCATATATGGTTTCTTATGAATTTTGGTGACAGGCCTATGTATGTGAATGTGTGTGATGATTTTCTATAAGAATATTGAGAAATACTAGTTATTTATAATGTTGAGGATAATTTTAAACTGGTATTTATGTGAAAAAAAGATCTTAAGAACTTTGAATGCTATAAAAAGCCCAAACAGGCCTAAACAAGATATTTAGGAAATTAAAAATACATCCCACTGTCTTAAGTAAAATCCATGTAAAAATATTTGTATGGAGTCTAAAATAGTATGTAAATAGGTCCCAAGGCAAGCATAAAACTATATCAAGAAGAAACAGGCGTTAGAAACCCTTCTAATATCCAAAAAAACTCCACGGTTGGAATTCAGGCCTGTAGATGACAATATACAGGCAAGGGTCAGACATTTGTATGTTTTTGCAAGGTAAATGCATTGAAAAGGTCTTATTTGTTATAATTATGGGAATAGGGAAATCACTTAAGTTATGGACATGTTTGTATAACATCTTGAAGTCCATCGATCATTGAAATAGATAAAGAAAATCTTGAACCCTGCTGACTGTCATACAAATACAGTCAAAAAACACTGAAATGTTAAGCATTGGAAGGTACAGAGGGTTGATATGACTTAGATTATTATTGGATAATGTGTAGGGGGTTAAAATAGACCCTATACAAGTGATTTGAACCCTTGAAACTATCTAAAACACTCCCAACAAAAATAATAAGCTCTTGGCCTGTGACTATCTAAGGGAAAATCCTGAATTAGCTTCTAGCCCTCAAAATGAGTTTTAATGATTGAAACCTCTTGAAAATTTGAAATATGAACCATGAAGGTGTTATAAATTTTTTGGAAGTGGTTTGAAGGTGCTACAGTATGGATAAGTATGGAAAATAACAATTGCCAAGTGAAACCTAGGTGCATGTAAAGGGAAGAGTGTAGGCCAATAGAGAAAAAGTGGATTTCTCCAAAGAAGTGCCCTAAAAAACAATTGATTCACCTGTAAGAAGATAATGGGTATCTGGAATGGTGCTTTGTTTGATTATAAAGTCCATACATCACTCTGGACAAGACGTTTTGCACAAAAGAGGGTTAATTAGAACAGTGTCTAAAGAAGAAAGTACAATTCTGTCCAAAGTAACCTTAGGAGATTTTCTAGTATGTTATATAAGGGCTTAATGGGTATCCAAAAATGGTTTTACTTTCATGATAAAGTTAATTTAAAAAGATTTATGGCCAATAAATAGGGGAAATAGGGCTACAAGGAATGCTTGAATTAAATAGGCATGTCTATGAAGTTAGCTCAAAATTTGATGGTTTCAAAGCTATGTAAAGATCAGTTTCATCACTTCTTTACACTACTTGTTGCTCACTAATGGTAAAGAATCAGGAAGTTATTAAAGAAGAAGAGCAGGTAGATCCAGGAAAAAGTGGGAGCTTGGCATGGATGAGGAATGTGATTCCTTGGAGGAGAACCAAACGGGAGTTTTTTGGTGGAGTTGCCAGCTAGAAGAAAGCACTGAGAGATGAATGGATGTTTAGGATAATGAAGAGCGGGAATGGACATGTGAGATGGAAGGCCAGGGTATATGGTCTTGAGTTAGCTATAGGGCAATGGAGGTTTGACCATTGTGTTTCACTTTACCAGGTTGGATAATATTAGCTACATTATCTTTTTACTGTATGTTGTGCTTGTAGCAGGGTCACATATGCAGGGAGTTGATGAACTAAAGGTAAAGTTAGTTCAGAGTTATGTCATGAGGAATCTGGGAGCAACAAGATTCTTTGGCATGAGTGTGTTCTAGGGACATGGAAGGTCACAGGTTGACTTTGTCTTCAGATGATTGTGTGAAACCGGTTAGCACGCCGATGTTTGGATAGTTTTATGAATAGTGTCTTGATTCACATAATGAGGTTAAGTGCATGTATGTACTAGACCTGAGTTTGCCCAAGCAGTGGGTGTTGTCAAAAAGTTTGGAGCCGATCTGGGAAAGAAGCATTGGAGGGCACTTCAGTGGATTCTTAGGTATCTGAGAGGGACCAGCAGCAGGTGCACATGCTATGCAGGGTCAATTTATTTTCTACATGGGTTTGTAGATATGGATGTGGTAGGTGATTTGGATGACAGGAGGTACACCATAGGATTTGTGGTGGTTGGTCTTCAAGAGTGATCTTGAAGAGGGATATAAAGCCAAGGAAACAAACTAGATGATGTACAGGTATAGGTATAGTTGCAGCTGTTTATCTCCAAATGGGAGATTGTTAGGTTGTGGAGCTAAAATCTTCAACTATTTGTAGACATGGAGGAGTTGCTAAGTGTCACAATCACCGGCATCAGTCAGGAAACCCAACGTCGATCAGGGGTGAACAGAAGGGCAATCGACATCGACAGGAGTTGGCCGACATCGGTCATCTCCAGGCAGACAGGGACTGACATCGGTCGCCTGTGCAGTTCCAAAACTATTTGTTGCATGAATAGTTAGTTTGTTGAACTAATTATTTGCATGTAAAGGCTATTTTGAGTCTTGAGCTGTATGTCTAAATTAGAAGTCTAAGTTATTGTTTAGTATGGGATCTATTTATAGACCCATTGGCATGTATTGTAAAGTGTGCTAGATAGCCAGTGTGCTAGTTAGAGTTGAGCAAGTGTAGCTCCTTCTAGTTCCACATATGAGCAAATAGATGAAGGCAAGGAAGATCCTTCCAATTGTAAGAACAGGGTGATCTGCAGGTTGTTGCAAGATCAAGGAGAAGTTCTACATGTGTAAGTATGATCATTTGAGTTGCAAGTTGTTGCAAGTTCATGGGAGATCTACTTGAAGTACTTGTGTACTGGCAGGGTTATTACTGACTGGTTGGAGGTGAACACCAATTATGTGCTTGAGTTGTGTGTTGGGACCATTTTTGGTAGGAGAGTGAACTCTTGATTGAGAATTACTGGGAGCCCTTGAGGTGTGGGAAGCCTCTGAGAGGTGGAAGAAGAAGTGGCATCTTCTTTATTGTATTTTCTTTCTGGATGAGTATTAATACAAGATTGTGTATTGTCTCTCATATTCTGTGCTATTTGTGAATTCTAGTTACTTGTTCGTTATGGTATAATTCTGTGTTTAGTTGCTTATACAAGGTAATCATATTGTGCTCTTTCTAAGGAGCAAGATCCTGACAAGTGGAATCATAGTTTGTTGTTCTTGGTTCCCCATCATAGATATAGTTCATTGGTATTACCAATTCTTTAAATTATGAAATTATTCAAATAAAATAAAGATCATTTTCTTTATAACTTTAAAATCAAGATGAGAGTTTAATCCTACTTTCCTTCATGGTTTGATTTTGCTTAGTATACTTTATAATATTTCAAATTGGCATATTTTACTAAAAATATACAAATTAAGTTTAACTTTAAGTAATTTTTTACACACATGAAGAGTATTAATATTTAATTTCAACACTAATAGATTTGGAAATTTTACCAAAATACAATGGTTAAATACTAAAAATATTATTCTTATGTAATTTTTTAGTTAATTTATTAAAGGTATGTGTCAAAATAATTTCTAAAATTTGTTTTATTTATAGTCATATATTTTTTATTAGTACTAATAATGCTCTTGAATATATTTTTGGAATTTTTGAATATTTCAAAAAGATTTTATGTAGGTATTACACTAAATATACAAATAATTTAGAACACATCTCAAATAGGTAAAATTGTCAAATCATGTCCTATTGACAAGCCTTCATGAACTAACAAACAAAACATAAATATAACATAAACCATGCTAATTTAATAATCTTAATAATTATAAAATAAAGACTTATCTTAGAATTTTATGGTGGGGTGTTTTTAATTTTTAAAAATCAGCATGGTAGTTAATGTAACAAGTATTATTCAAAATTTTAAATTTCCATGCTTAGATGTTAGGTGACATTTGTTTATAGTCAGATATACTATAAATTTTTGAGTATTGAAAGAAACAAGTTTCCTTAGTTTATTCTTGGGAAATCAAGGAAACCATTTGATAGATATAAAGAGAGGTGAAGCTATTCAACGGTTAACAATATTGCCACATAGAATGTGAGAATATTAGCATTGACATTACATATAGATAGAGATAGTTGGGTTTTAGGGATACTAACATCCATCCAGGAGCTTATTAACATTACATGCAAATACAGATAGTTGGGTTTTAGGGATACTAAAATCCATCCAAGATCCAATTGAAATTAAAAATAGATAGAGATAATTAGGTTTTATAGATACTAGTAACCATCCTAGAGCTTATCTACAATAGATACAAACACATATAGTCAAGTTTTTAAGATACCAACATTTATCTGGGTGCCTATCAACACTACTGATAGATAAAAATAATTGATTTTTAGGGATACTAACATCCATTTAGGAGCCTAAAAAAAATACACTAAATGACATATGAAAAATATAATAGATAAATGACATAGATATGAAGAAATATTAGACCATTTTTTTCTTTAGTTGACAAGAAGATGAAATACAACATCAGGTTTTATTGGCACAGAGAGTAAGAACTAAAACATCTATAACTAATTTTTAATTTTTTTACATATATACTTTTCCTTATTCTTTGAAAATTCCTTATATCTATGACATGTAAATCTAATTCGATATTTAAATTCAAATGTCAATTGTAATAAAACTCACTTAAACATTAGTTTCTTTTTTAGAATTTAAATTGAGTGTAACATTAGCATAAAAAATGAAAATGATGAATACCTGTGTAAAATCCTTATAATATCCTTATGTGATCTCCTTCTAGACGTAGTTTTACTAAGCTATATAAAAATGTATTTTAATGTAAAATAATAATTAGAAATTGAGTCCTTATGTAATCACCTAGTCAATCTCTTCATCACTTTTAGTTTTATTTTCTAAGTCTAGATTGATTCTTATTTATTTGAAAATATAGTTTTTGCATTAAAAAAATTAATATTAGATGTTATTAAGTCCTTGTGTAATATACTTATAGATTATTTATTGATATTCAATTTTATTTCCACCAACTTGACCTTATCTATATGAAATTGTCATACCACAACAAAATAATTATCAAAAAGTAACTTGTTTTCTACTTAGTAACAACTATTTCCTCCTATAAAAAAATGAATATAAAAATTTAAAATAATTAATATGAAATATCTACCTTGTGATAATTTTAACTTTATTTCAACTTTTGGTTCATGTTTATATGCAAATTTTTTATATGAAAAAATAGTTATAGTAAAGTGATTTGATTTTAACAATAAATCTTATTCATCTTTAAATGTGCACTAATAACTTATAATGAGTGCTTGATATTTATTTCTACAAAAATAAATATTTATTAATAAATGAATGCCTATATTATACATAATATAATAAGATTTTATTCTTAATTGATAAAATTCTTTTAAACTTATTTATAATGAGTACAATTTCCTATTATACATAGGTTTTGTAATATATTTTGAATATTATTGATTAAGAATCCAATGGGATTTGTATGTGTGCAATGGAATGTTCCCATGACTCCAAATTATTAAATTAACACTATAAATAAGAGTCTAGTATGCCCTTTCTGCATAATATATTAACTATTTTATGAGCATAGAGTAAGAAGTGATCATGTTATGCCCCATTATACTAATGTATTAATAGTATTTTAACAATATTACTAATTAAGAATCCAATATATATATATATATATATATATATATATATATATATATATTTTGTAGAATGGTCATTTTCCCCTTCCACACAAACCATGACTATTTTATTCTTAAGTGATAATGTTAGACTTACTTTGATAGTGTAGAATGGGCACATGTCTAAATATTTGAAAAAGATAAGCACATTATCTAGTAAGATTCCAATAATCTTCAAATGTTTAGGATACTAGATTCTTATTTGATGATGACATTATTCTATTTTTAAAAATGGGCATGTTCCCATAATATGCAATCCAACAAAATTATGAGCATTGAGTAAGAATTTATCATATTATACCTATTTCTACATAGGTCTAGTATACTAAGAATATTATAAATTAAAAATCTAGTATTTCTATTTTGTGTAGAATGGGCACATGCATATTATACACAAAAGAAAATTATTAAATTTTATAGTTGAAAACATTATTATCTAGTGTGTATAATGGGCATGTGCCCATTATACAAAAATTAAGATTACTAGATTCTTAATTGATGATGACATTCTTATTTTTTTTAAATAGGCATGTGCCCATTCTATGTAAGCTAAAAAATATGAGCATTGAGCAAGAGGTGCTCATATTATGCCCCTTTATACATAGGTATAGTATACTAAAAACATTATCAATTAAAAATCCATAGCTTATATATATTTTATAATGGTTACATGCATATTATAGACAAGTGAATACTATTAAAATATAAACATGTAAAAGACCTGTAGTAAAATTACACATAGAGATTCCACAACAATATAAAGTTTTTTTGCAAACAAACTTATCAATGTTAAAATGAAAAGAGGAGTCTACAAAAAAATTATATATGTGTGTGTGTGTGTGTGTGTGTGTGTGTGTGTGTGTGTGTGTGTGTGTGTGTGTGTGTGTACATTCTAATTATAATGAAAAGAGGAGTCTACAAAAAAATTATATATATATATATATATATCTCTGTGTGTGTGTGTGTGTGTGTGGGTGGTACATTCTAATTATAACATGTATTATTTTCAAAAAATCACATTATCAATTCCTTAGCACTAGCACTGATTCACAAAACATGAAAATTGAGTACAATAACCAGGAAAACAAAACACATATTAAAAGAAAGCATAAATTACATTAGTTTAAAAGTGTTTATTCAAAAAAGTGCCCACCCATATATGATTATATATATATATATATATATATATATATATATATATATATATATATATATATATATATATAATGATGGGATTTATCTATTAATAACATGAGATTCATATCCTTATCCATGTTGGCCTCAAAATTTTGTTATAACTAATTTCATACAATATTCCCAATGTCTCTCACAAATATATTCTTAGTCCCACTAAATAACACTAAGGGGATGAGGGTGGACCAATTCCTAATTTATTGGGTGTGACTTCTTAGCTACTAGTGTGGATGTCACTGAGTCAAAATCCCTATCCAACTTTTAAAGGTTGATAAATGATTTATAAAATATTACCTTGACCTAGGCCAATAACCACTCATATACTTGGAGTGGGGCCTCTAGGGAAAACTTTACCTTAGACACATGGATGATGATACATATTGAATAGGTTTATATCTCTAAAAATGCATTGACACCAACCCTATTAGCTTTCACCACCTTTCTCCACATGACTTGGTCAAATTAGGCTTGGTGGAGTTTGAATTCCTCTTTGTCTAGCAAGGTTCCATATAGATGGAATAAAAAAGTGATTTTAATCTCCTTAAAATAGGTTAAAATTTGAACCTTGATATTATTGAAAGGATCAATCACTGTTTGTACCATATCCAACCACTCTTAAATTGAAGTCATTATGCACATAATAAAAATATGGTAGAGGTTTAGGTCCACAAAAGGAATTATATTAAGATCTAAGAACATGACCTTATGAAATACCCTAATAATCTTCTTACGCTTACTATCCATGCAATCAACTATCTCCAAATATGTTTGATTATGTTAGAGGTACTCTTTGATCATGTAAAAGGCTCTAGTCATCTTTATAAGAGATATGAATAAATGTACAAGGGATTATAAAACTCAAACAATAATCCTCACTAATAAAGTGTTCCTCACTTGTGACCTAAGTACTCAAACTTGATATCTCATATCTTCCATGAGATTTTATGAGAGTTGATTTATGGATCAAAGAATTGAAACTAGGTCCTATACTACTTTGTCTTCTCTACATGTGGTCCTCAATTTGGTGAGGGAGAAGAGATCCTTCTCAGTCCCCCATACCATAGGGTTCCCCTCTTAAGTGAAATTCTATGTGAGAAACCTCTTCATGCTCTTGTATTCCCTATTGAATTTCCATTGGACATATAGGTTCCTATGATAGACCATCTTTGGTCTTTGTGCACTTGAATACTCAATAGGCCCAACCTAAAGTGGTCTAATTAATGTCCCCACAATAGAGGAAGGTGGAACATAAGGGTTGAAATTGATGGAAGTAGGTGTAAACCTAGTGGGATGAGGAAGAGGTGAAGTGGAGGTAAAAAAGGAAGAAAGGAGTGGAAGATGAAGAGGCATGGAAAAAAAATGAAGAAGGATGAATGGGGACCCCAAATGGAATAATTGGGCATGCCATTGGTATTGGGTCATGTTAACCTATGGACAAAAGGCACTTAGAAGTGGGGGTTTAATAAGAATAAGGAAATTGGTTGAATAAATCAAAATCCTTGGGCCCTTAGGGTGATATAAAAAGAAGGTTGGGGATCGACTATAGGAGCAATTGAAAGTTTAATAGAAGGATATAAAGGATTCATATTTTGATTTTTATTAAGCCTTTTCCATGAACTATTTGGATTTGTGAGTGGAGTTAAAGTAGCTGAGGTAGTAGTCAAATCTTGTATTGAGGGAACAATAAAGGTTATGTTCTTCCTTTTAGGCATTATGCTTAGACCCATATATGCCATAATGATTGAAGGATTAATTGTGGAAAATATGGCTATATCCATGTTTAAGGCATGAATATTGACTATAGGGGATACAAATCTAGGTATCACCTAAATTGTGCACACATGTGCACTTTCCACCATAATAGCAACTAAGATAGTTGATGTGGTGACATTGGGAGGAATACACATTGGAGTATTTAATGGATATATTATCATATTATCTAAGTGTATGTTAGGACCACAAATTTTGGAGACATAAGGATTTGATACTCCATGGAGTTGTAGAGGTGGCCTAAACAGAGCTTAAAATTGGAGGGGATGAGTGCCATGAAATTGAAGTTATTGAAGACCAAATGGGGGTTGTGGGGATTCGTATGGGTTGAATTAGATGAGTGAGTTGAGAGGGGGGGAAATAGGAAGCCAAGGATACTTAAGTGACTTAAGGATTGGTCACAATAATGAATAAGGGAAACCTAACTATAATGGGCTTAGTAGGAATAAGGAAACCTTGGGGTAGTCCCATATTCTACTGAGTTATGTTAGTAATGGGGGAAGTAATATCTAGCTGTACCTATTTTTGGTTGCACTTTGATATTAATTCAAGTTTGTTATCTATGTTGAAATATATCATTTTTACTACATATGGTTGAGTGGACCATAGGGTGGAGGTGGTAGAGCTAGATCAAGAGCTAAAGTTGGTGGAGGTGAATCCCATGAAGGTAAATAAGTGGGATACCTTGTATGATTATTATATAAATTTGGGGCATGATTTCCTAAACATCCTCTCTTATACGAATTTGTATGGGTCTCAAGGTTGGTTATGGTGATCGTGACTACACTAGGGGATCCTATGGAGGTGGCATATGCTAACCTTCAATGATTGGTTTGGATTTATCCTAATTCTCCTTATTATTATTCACCTAAACTCATATTAGCACTTTGATTTCACTATTTCAATTTAGATGAACCTCATCATCCTCATGAGTCTCATGGAGATATGTGATGTTGATATGGGCCATGTGGCTCATCACATGGGCATGGATAACCCCATAGGGTTCTCATTATCTATGATCTACCCTTCCCAAGGCATACTAATTCTTATTTGTATCCATATTTTGTAATGAAGACAAATTATTGTATTCATGATGGAAGATGAGAATTAGTAAGTCAAGACATGCCTTATATTGATGATTATGTGAGTGGCCCATGACACCCTCAACCAATTTATAATAAATTTCTTGCTCTATGAAGTGATTTAGAGTTTGATAGGGAAAGAGGAGATGGGATTTCTAGATGCCTTCCCATTCGTATGATTCTGTGGTCCCTATAATACTAATAGGATCTTATGGGCATGGATATATTCATTATCTCATCTAAAATTGATGAAATGGGCCTCTCATTAATGGCCATGTAGACCATGGGGTAGAAGGACTCACATATGTCCCAAATGTGGTTCCTATAGTTGTGTCATTAATAATTATAAAAGACCACATGAAATATAGAACCACAAGGGATCCATGGTGGAAACTTATAAATATTGAATGTGAGGGTGGTGTAAACCACATACATGAGATATCTCATCATATAAATTTTTTTGCCTCCTCTCCTGTCACTAACACTCTTGACCAAGTTGAAATTAATAAGTCTCCGAAGGTTTGGTACTTTTTTCCTTTTGAGAATGATACTGAGTAGGGGCATTTAGAGAGGGTTGACATGCACAACATCTTTTTCTCTAAATAATTGATTCAATAAGAGAATCCAAACATGAATTCCTTCCTAGAAGGTTCTAATAATGTATAAGATTATGTTGTCCTTCTTAACCCAATTATAAAGGTTAACGGTCTATTATTATAAGACATCATATATTTGGTGGGCCTTGGTCTAGGCATCTATTATGTTTTAGTCATAAATTGGGGTGAAATCTAAGAGGTTGTAGTATTGATTGAATTAGCTATAGAGATCCCAAAATTATAATTCTAGGACCCTAAGGAGTATACCAAGTCCTATTTATCATCTTATATTTGCAAAACATTTTTTAGCATGTTATTGAATAGATCAATGCATAGGAATACTTTTGGCTTGGTAACATCCTTGTGGATTCCTACCTTTTCATAAGCCATGAGTTCACCAAGGAACTCAAATTCATCATCATCATCTAAGGTGGGTTTATAGACCTACTCAATTACCTTGAATACTATATTTTAATGCTCAAAATGGATTAGGTCCATTGATAAGGTGGTATATATATATAGAGGCTCAAGTTTTGGGTGGGAGGATGATGCATCTATAAACAAAAGTTGTGATTAAATTTACATAGAATTTTGGGCCTAAGGGAATCATTGAAATCTTAAGAAGGAATTGAAGGTAAGGGTTATTGGGAGCTGGGAGTGGTAATGGTAAATCAAACTAATCTAAGGACTTACAGGGTTCTATAAAGATATATTGTATTAATGGCATTTGGAGGCACACCTTGCATGAGTTAAATTTGAGTTGGTGGCATAATCCACTTAGTTATTCCATGATTTGGAATTAACTTAGATAATTTTAAAAATGTGCTCTTAATTTAGATTTTGTGATAGTGATGGGACACCCATAATTTTTTTAATTAGATCTCATTTACCCAAATTGATTAATATGGGGGCATTATAGGCACATGCTTACTTTAGTCCCCATGGCACCTCGAGTATCCTCTAGTTTTTCCACATGTAATTTGATAATTGGGTCATTTATCTACTAGATATGACAAATAGGCATATCTAATTGGTCATTCCTTTACCCTATCATGTAATAGAGTCTTCCACTTGAACTTGTTATCAAGGACATGTGTTTCTCAATGATTAGTTTTGGGCTTTGATTGTACTTAATTTCTATCTCAAATAGGATGTTTTGGGCCTTTTTGTCATTTTTTATTGGAGTGACACATGGTGTCTATGGTTGATCAGGATCTCATAGAGATTTGACAAATTTTTCACCCTCAAGAGACTGATAAGTCTGATAGGTTCCACATGAGACTTTCATATTCATTTGGCTCTCTTAGGGATCTGACAATTCTAAAACCCTAGAAGATTAACAAGTTTAATAGGTTAGACATAACACTTTATCATTGATTGGGATCTCCTATTTATAAATTAATCTCCATAAAATTCAAATTAGGATTATAAGGTGACATCATCCTAATAAAACCTTCATAACCTTAATTCTTTGAAACAATATAGTTAGTGTAAAATATTCTAAGTATGGGGAAAATTACACATTAAAACATATGAATGATATGTTGTTATAGAAAAAGGATAATATAGGGATATATATGATGAATATTCACACTTTTAAAATGTTTTAAAATACTTAGTTGATCAAGGAAAAATAGGTTTTCAAGGTTTTAGATGATTTGGGACCAGGTGCAAGAAAATTGGGGCTTTGAGAATCTTCTGAGTTGAGCATTTTCAGAGAAGTCCCCATTTTCTATGAAAGTGGGTGATTTTGATGAAAATATATTAGTAATTGATGAGGACATTATTATATTTTTTAAAGTGTTCATATTCCCATTTGATACAAGCCAACAAAATTATGGGAATTGAGAAAGAAGTGCTCATATTATGCCCCATTCTACACAATTCTAGTATACTAAGAATATTATCAATTAAGAATCCAATATTTATATTTTATGTAGAATGGGAAAATTTTAATATTATTAAATTTCTTATTTGATAACATTATTATCTAATGTGTAGAATAAGCATGTGCCCATTCTACACAAGCCAAAAACATTATGAGAATTGATCAATAGGTGATATTATTCCCCTTTATATACAAGTCTAATACATAAAAAACATTATCAATTAAGAATCCAAACTTTTTATTTTACATAGAATTGACACATGTAGATTTTGCACATGTGAATGTTATTAGATTTCTTAATTGATAATGTTCTTATCTAAATTTGTGTATAATGG
Organism: Torreya grandis; assembly: GCA_037957365.1. Taxonomy (NCBI): domain Eukaryota; kingdom Viridiplantae; phylum Streptophyta; class Pinopsida; order Cupressales; family Taxaceae; genus Torreya; species Torreya grandis. Next base: position 1,953,130 of record JARHVA010003401.1, on the reverse strand, counting down.
GAATGTGCCCATTTTAATTAAAAATACTAATATATTATTAATTTATTATGACATTCTTATCTTTTTCATGATGGTCATGTGCCCACTCCACATGAGCCAATAAATTTATGAGAATTGAGAAATAAGTGTTATAATTATCCCCATTCTATACAAGTCTAGTATTTAAATCCACTACTAGTTGACATTTTTGTTAATGTATTTAAACCCATGATTATTTACTCATGTAATTGATTCAATATAAATATGATAGTGAATACCCTTTCTCAAAATGTCCTTATTATATAGGATTCAGGGTCTTCTTTATTAACCTAGTAGGTTTCCAAAGAGGTTTGTATATGCGAAAACTTTTGGATTGGCCATAGATTTATGTAGTCCCAAAGATGTAATGGTGATGAGATCATCCACATACATCAAGTGAATTGAAATATAAATTTATGGTTCAATACCAAATGTTTCATTTCCTAATTTGGCATTAATTTAAATTTTTGAACATAAGTGCCATTTAAATTGGTTGGTAGAGATGGGACTCCTCTAGTTGTCAGATGATGATAGCCTCTAGCCAAAATAATAAATGTGAAGATAGTGGTGTGAAAACATTTATTTTATCCTTCATAGAAATAGAGAAATTACTAGGGTTGGCCATGTGTCACTTGGAGAGTGATGGGATCACTATTTATTTTGATTAATAAGTGCAATGAGTGATTTTTTCCTAAAGTTCTACTTGTATGAGTTGGCCACCACTTAAGTATATAAAGTGCACATGTTGATTTATGATATGATCATGGATCTAATAGATCTAATGCATCTAGGTGTCATAATACACATAGATATTTATCTTTTAAATAGGCATCCCAAGTTCTAAGAGGTACATGATGCCTCTAGTTATGGGTACACATGGCTCTTTTTCCTTCAATTGAGCATCCTAGGGTTATAGTAGATTTGACAACTCTAGGTGTCAAGAGACACATTTTTTTTTCAATTATATCAAGTCTCCAAATGTTTCAACAAATATAACATCTTTTTATCTCAAAAAACATGTGATTATTTATTATTTGATCTAACCTCTTATGGTTATGAAAGCTTTAATGCCTATGGGTGTCATGAGACATGTGGCTCTTTCTCATTCGATTAGACCTCCTAGGGTTTTAACATATATAACTCCTCTAAGACCTATAAAATATATAAAAATATAAGTCATTTAAAAGATCATTGTAAATAAAAAAATGATTACTTGTCAACCAAATTGATTCCATGAGAATTTCATCTAGGACTTCAGGACTGTGGCTATGGGATTAAGATTTTGGGAAAGCCCTACACATAGACTTTATAAAAGAATTTTTTAGCACCCCCTAAAAAACTAAGTATAAATTTTTTTAAGGAATGTAGTGGGATAGATTATTTTTAACATATATAGTAGTAAAAGATATTTAAACATGTACAAATAGGCTATCATCTAGGCTATACAAAATCTCAAAGATTAGACTACGTTTAATAAAAAGATGATAATTTTATATTTTTTTATGATGCAGATGTACCCTATTTTTTTATTAATAAAAGGGACATTTTGGTCACAACACACACATGTAGTATACTAAGAATATTATAAATTAATAATTCAATATTTCTATTTTGTGTAGAATGGGCAAAAGACATTTTAGTCACAACACATAGGTGTAGTATACTAAGAACATTATTATCAATTACAAATTAAAATATAAGGAAACATATAGAATTAACGGGTGAGATTATTATCTTTTTAAAAATGGGCATGTGCCTATTCTATGTAAGCCAACAATATTATGAGCCTTGAGCAAGAAGTGTTCATATTATGCCCAATTCTACACATCTAGTATACTAAGAACATTATCAATTAAGAATATAATATTTCTATTTTGTGTAGAATGGGCACAAGTGATTTATACACAAGTGAATATCATTGTATTTATTAGTTGATAATTTCCTTATCTAATGTATATAATGGTCAGATGCCCATTCTACACAAATTTAGACTATTGGATTCTTAATTGATGACCACATTCTTATCTTTTTCAAAATGGGCATGCACCCATTATACACAAGCCAACAATATTATGAAAATTGTGTAATAAGTTATCATATTATTCCTCATTATACATAAGTCTAGTTTACTAATAACATTGCCAATTAAGAATACAATATTTCTATTTTATGTAGAATGAGCACATGCATATTCTACACAAGTGAATAGTATTGGATTTATTGATTGATAATATTATTATCTAAATTTATGTATAATGGGAGTGTGCCAATTATAAAAAAATAAATATTAATTTATTATATGAGTGGGCATGTTATACATAAGATAATAATACTATGAGCATTGAAAAATAATAATTCATAATATAGATCATTATACATAATGTTGGTATATTGGGAATATTATCAATTAAGAATCCCATATTATTATCTTGTGTATAAAGGGTATATGTAAATTCTACACAAGATAAGATTATTTGATTTTTAATGGATAATTTTATTATGGTTTTTAGATTACACAGGTGCCCATTCTAAACATGAATATAATATTATGCAATTCTACACATGTATAGTATATTAATAATATATTATCAATTTATTAAAATAACTTTTAGTGATGTAATTATGTATATTTATGTGAATTTACAATTAAATTAAGGATTTAACCGATGAAACAATTTTTACATTTTTTATGATCCTATAACATCATACTTATCCATCATAATTTCTAACTAGACTAATAATTATCTCCATCCTGCATATCAAGATCCATACTTGGTCCAATGATCAAGGATAAGTGATTGTTATATTGGTAGTTGTGAATTTCATGGAATTATTGATTATGAAAATAATTGATACATATATAGAGAATGCCAAAAAAATAATCTATGGTCACCCAAGCATGAAATCAATGAAAGGTAATAATCATTGGTATAATATGGGGAAATTGAGAAGGATATGATAACTAGAAAATAAAACATCAAGAACCATCTTAATTACACATTTCACAACATGCATTATAAAACCATCTATTTTTACCAAGAAAAATAGAAACCACATTTGTTTTAATAACAAAACTCAGGTGAGATGGGATGCTATGTGTTTATAAAACAACCCATATACATATTCTATTAAGGAGAAGGAAAGTTGTAAATGTTTTTTAGAATGTAATTTGGCTTGGTTATTTTGAGAAGTTAATAATGTTTGATGAAGTAATTACCCAATAGTTTATATAAACTTTTGTTCATGTTGTAGCCACTATCATAGGACTAAAAGTGGATATAACTAAATAATTTATCAAATAGGTAATTTTTATTCATGGTAAATGGTATGTTTGGTGTAGAATCCTAGTGTTACCAGAATTGGGACTCTATTTTGAATAGAGAAAGAGTAGTTGGAGTCCTAAAAAAAGGGTACACTTTGTTCTTCATTTCCCTAGATTTAGTAAAAAGTTGCACTCTAAATTTTTAAGTACTTAACTTGTAAGGGAAGATATTCATTTTTGTATGCACTACACTTCAATATATTTAATTATTAGGCATGGGATAAGGGTGAATGTACATAAATTTCAATTAAGCATGATAAAAAGGATGGAAATAGAGTACCAAAAAAGAGATAAAACATATTTTTACCATCACTATCTAAATTAACTAATTTTACACATGTTTAATGGACTAGATACCTAACCTAAATTGAGAAAATTTCTTGACAATGCAATGACTACCAGAAGAAGAACAATAGGAAGTAGTTCATGAGTAACAAAGAATGTATGTTGAAGAACAAGATGTGGCTATAGAAGAAGAAAAGAATGTGAGATAAGAGAATATAGAGATACCTGAGAGAGTAATAAATAGGAAGTTAATACTAACTCCTTCCTCAAATTTTTAGGGTAGAGGAAATAATATGGTTGAAGACACCCCCTATATATTAGTAGATAGGAATAAGAAAAAGGTTCCAATTATATTTGATCTTAGGAGACAATCATAAAGGATTGGGTGTATAATAAAAAAATAACACACTCCAATATACCCTAAGTTTATTCAAATAGAGAATGGGGAATCTCTAAAAAATAGGAAGATCTCAATGTAGATGAAAATCAGGCCACCAACAATTTTGATGAAAGAAACTCTACTTCATCCAATGCAAATATTCCATCCTTTGGAGATATGAAATATTCGATTAATTCACATAGTGTGGTAGGAGAAGAGGTAGAATTAGAGGAATAATAAAATAATGTGTTGGATGAAGAAGTGCAAATAGAAAAATAGGAAAAAACTAGTTAGCCCAGGCAAGAATAAAATCATAAATTGGTGAAATCCCTATAGGAAATTGAAACCCTTAGGGAATGCATTGATGAGCTTGAGAAAAAAGAATAATTGGATAGATATAATTGATAAGGTGGTAAAAATGGAGATTAGACATTTTCAATCCCCTATAACTTATAATTTAATATAAGTGTCTCCTAGGTATGTAATACATGTGGAAAAGACTTTTTCAATAACTTACACTCAAATTGAAGAGCATAGTATGGAATAATTATTCATGAAAATGGATGTCAATATATAAACCATGAAAATTTGATGGAATAATCAATTTAGTCAATTAATAGGTCAAAACATGGATTTAAAAAATAAGGTCAAATATATTGAGTCATAATTTTTAAAAGTGAAAATAAGGTAGAAGATGTGAGTTAGTTAACAATGAAACTAATGAGTTGTAGACCTCCTACAAGAGTGTATGTTATCTACCTTGAGGAATAGTGGTTAAAATTTTGGTTTATGAGAGTATATTGTGACATGCTAAAACTATTAAGTGAGACTCACTCCTTATTTGAAATATATAACATTGACACTCTTAAGGATAAAAATTAATTATGTATTATATATATGTAACTATGTTTCTCATGACCAAGAATGGAATCCAACCCTATATTTGTGTGATGTGATTCTAAGATATTTTATTTATTATCTTGGAAATGAGAAAAGAAGATGTGAGTAATTATATGAATATCATGAGAAATAGAAATAAACCACATAAATTATTAAAGGGGAGGCTATCAGGCTAGATGTGATAGAAGTAGATTGGATTGTATTAATGAATAAAAGGGAGGTAGATATAAGAACTAGGACATAATAAATAGAGGCCCAAAATTAGTACTTGGTCTTGATCATAGAAATAGTTTAAGAAAACTACAATGTTTTTTTAGTTATATGGAATGAGATTACCCCTAAATTGAAAATGAAGGATCCATTCTCAAGGTATAATTTCATAGAAACTCTCAAAAGAGTCACAAAATATATTGACATGGCAAGAAGGAAGACATTGATTTAGCTTTCCATAACAAATCAAGCTCATATTTATAGTTTCTCATTCCTAATTTGAGGGAAATAGAGAAATTAAATGAAATAATTGAAGATAGTAAATAGAAGAGGATATAATATAATTTTGGGTTTTGTAAAAAATAGGTTTCAGGTACAAAAAATCCATTTAACTTATAATAATTGTGTTGCCATGTGTAAAGGTTTAGATTGATTGAGGACTAGAGACAAGTTTAGTTGGGGAGTGTGATGATTTGAGAAATCATATATAAAACAACTCCTCCAATCCTCTTTTTATAATTCCCTCCTACCAATCCTAATTATATAAAGTTACCTTATGTATCCCTTTCCTATCTAATAGTACTAATAAATATGATGCTCACATCTTTTTATTTTATGTTTAAAACCATTTTTATTAATGAATATTGAATCATGTAATTTTATTATTATTTTGGTTTTAATATTTATTCAGAGCATTCAAAAATAGGGAAAAAATTTGATCTTTAAGGATTAGTACCCAATCTATAGAAACAAGGTGGCCATTTGGACAAAACTTTTAGAAAATGTTAAATTAATGCATATTAAGCACATGATGGATATATTTTATAAAAATAATCATGTTTTTTCATTAAGACACTTTCATCAATGTAATAATGTATATTCATTTATATTCCCAATTTTACTAGTTTAAATTGTGGGGCATTTTCCCCTTTTTAGATAATCCTATCACATCATACTTATCCACCATAATTTTCATCCTATCTAATTATGTCAACATCCCACATAAGGGACATAAATGGTTCATCACTCGATGACAATTCACCTATTAGTTAGGGGGTTGGATTCCATGAAATATTACATGATGGAAAATTTAGTGATATTGGAGTAGATAATGTCATCATAAGATTCTATGGGTGCCTAAGAATGTAATCAAGGAAAATTAATAATTGTTGGCAATAATTTAAGGGAAGATTACAATAAATAAACAATTAAATTATGTGAAGATTATAAACACATGAAAAAATAGTAGTATAAAAGTGATGCAAAGCATTATCATGTCTTGCATATTACACACACACACACACACACACACACACACACACACACACACACACACACACACACACACACACACACACACACACACACACACACACACACACACACACACACACACACACACACACACACACACACACACACACATTTATATTATATTAATCACCCTATTTCTTAAAAATAGCTACAAAATACCATTCAACCACCTTACAAGTGGGAATTTTGATTTCATAAGAGACAATACCATTATGATTTTGAAAACCCCCTAGAGGGAAAATAATGGTATTATATCTTGTGAAATAAATGGATGATTTTTGAGTTATTAGAATGGTAGTTTGTAGCTACTTATAGGAAATGAGGTGCTTGAAATATCTATTCAAGATGCAAGACTTCATAAATTTTTACATAAAAAATAAAAAATTAAAGGAGAATATGGAAAAATAAATATTAGAAAGAGAGGAGAGAATGAGATAATGGGGTTTATAAATTGAAAATACAAAGTTAAAATCAAGTAGAGTTACTATGGAAAAGGGAGACAAAAATTTGGTAGGAAAATATAATAAGAACAATAAGAGGTAACACATAATTTAGAAGTGGTGTTGAAAACACTGAAACCTATGAAGAGAATGGAAGGAATATGGGAAATTAGATATAAATTTAATGAAATAATCACATAGTACATATAAAACATGGTATAAAAAACAAATGCATCATTAAGATCACTTGAGTCCATGAAAAATGTGTTATATTAAAGACTAAAAGAAGAATATTTGGAAGTAGAAGAGAAAATATGATCCTTACCAAGTATAATAAGACTAAGTTAGATAAAAAAAGAAAATATAAAATAATAAGATTAATATTGAGATATTAGTTATGATTACTATAGAATAATGAGAAAGAACATTGATAAAAGTATAATTAGTAGGAATATGGAGGCCTATTCTCTTAACATATGCACACCTTCCTATGTGACAACGTGATATTTGTCAAAAAGTGGAAGTTAAAATTCTAGGGATGGATATTAAGTAAAAAAGTAAAATTTTGAAGCTCATGATCATACTAAAACATCATACAAACAAAATTTATTCACAATATCAATTATACTTCATGTCATCTCAAAGAAAGGAAGAACAATGGATAGTTAAAACAAAAATGTGTTTATTTATGTTTTCTATTGTTTTTATATATATCCATGTAAAATATACCTATATGAAGCTTATGGGTAGGACCAATAATGAGGTATATGCCTAGGATTTATTTTTAGGGTTAGTATTAGTATCTCAATGTAGTGTTGAGAATCTTGTCATTTAATCAGATTCGATGGCTCTGATCAGTGCTCTATGGAATATAAAGGTAGGAACTTAGAATATTGATAATATATTATGGAAATACTTGGGGAACTTGATTATTTCTCTAGTGGGGATGCCTCTCATTAATTTAGGTAGGATATTGGTGTCAAGGATTACTTGGATAATTAAGGGAGGCTAATGGCATCAAGGATTACTTATCTAGTGGCACTAAGGATTACTTGGTTGTAGAAATGCTATATGATAGTGTTGGGGTTTTTATAATGGATTCAAGTATCACTATTTCAACCATATCTAATGGGGGTTTTATTTAGTACTAGATGTTCAATTTTTTAAGGCTCATATTTCATCATTGGTAATTGTTATCAAACTTTGATGGTCAAGTAGGGAAACCTTGGTAGCAAGGATTTTGGGGTAGTTATTTGATGTGTTGTCTAATAATTTTCCTCCTTAAGTTTTAGTTAAAGGAATTATCTTGGTGATAGGTTGGATGGTATAACAATGACATATGATGATCAATGTCATACAAGGTCATATGGAGGACACCTTCCACTCTCATGGATTGGGTGGATGTATATTGGGGAGGAACATTCATGGAATCCAAGGTGGTCATGATGGTAATCAAGGTTAGTGAGGTGGAATGGGAAGGTTGGTCTAGGTATTTGAGCTAGCATAGGTGTCTATGATTAAATTTTTAGAGGATCCTAGGGAATTGAGCTTGGGAAGTCTCTTTTGTAGTGTTAATGTGGTGTTGGTAGATGTGGGTGGTAAACATGGCTACCAAGATCAATCACCATGATAGGGAGTATATTTTAATTATATCTTAATTTGGCTTAGCTAGGATGGGTTTGGTTATTAGTTTATGGCTTTTTGGTCATCTTATTATTGGGCTTTCTATTTTGGGAAGTTGTTTGTTATTTGTGGCTTTAACTAGTTTATCAATTTTTATGTTTTGGTTTTTCTTGGGATCTTGAAGCCTTATTTTAATAATTGTTTTTTATTAATAAATGGGAGAGGGATGATATAAATCTCATTATCAATAAAAAAGGTTTTAGCTTAAAAATTATAGGTTTAATCTTAATAATCAGTTTATTGAAATAATAATGTGGTGGTTACAAATCCAATTCTATGAATAAAAGTCAAGTATTTTAAATAGGATTTTATAATGTATATTAATATGAATTTTTATTTATATCAAATCTTAATAATATATGATGGTAAAGTGAGTAAAATTATAACACTACATCATACATGTCTATAGACATACTATGTGGTATTGACAATGCTTCATGGTACCCAACATCTTCACAGTATCTTCATAATGTAATTTTTTTTTTCCATTTCTTATATATATGTTGGGGGTTGAGGGGTCCTCACCCATATAAAAACAAGAGAGTATCATTAAATGATAGGAAAACATGAAAACATTCATGATCCACACCCACACCAACTCTTCACTAATTAAAGGGAAGTAGAATATAGGCTCAATAAAACATGAGGGGTAAACCCCAAATATACAATATGACAGAGAAAGATGAACTATTGTATTTAGTTTTAATATTGAATTTAATATATATATATATATATATATGTATATATGTATGTATGTATGTATATATATGTATATATATATATATGTATATGTATATATATATATATATATATGTATATGTATATATATATGTATGTATATATTTATATATATATATGTATATATATATATATGTATATATATATATGTATATATATATATATGTATATATATATGTGTGTATATATATATACATACATACATACATACATATATATATATATATATATATATATATATATATATATATATATACATACATACATATACATACACACACACACACACACACACACACACACACACACACACACACACACACACACACACACACACACACACACACACACACACACACACACACACACACACACACACACACACACACACACACACACACATACATACATATATATATATTTACACACACACACACACACACATTTTAATAATGTAAATAAGATAAAAAATAGTCTATGGGACCCCAAACCAAAAAATATATCCCAAAGGAGTGAAAAAGTCTTTTTAGTAAGAGAGATGATTTGAGTTGTTAGACCCTAGTTCATAATCTTGCCACTATTATGCCTTTGGAGGTTAAATCTCCTACTATGAATTTTGATTAAAAATATTATTTATATCAAATTTATCAAATAAAAATTTAGTGAACATAGATAATCCCTATAGGTTATCCAAGTATTTACCTCAAATGTCATCATATGCAGAACACTCAATCTAAATTCTTATCATGACATCAGACACATTCCTCTTATTACTTAGATATATTGAAATGGAAAATAATTCTTATATATTAATTAAAAATATATTATTAAAATCAGATGCTACAAAATCCATGTATATCATGGTTTTGGAAAGAAAACTTAAAAATAGGTTATTGAATATACACTAATGCTTCTATATTTTAGTGTATCCATATTCAAATTTGGATGCCATCATAATTTTTAGATATTTTAATATGGGATGTCATTTGGAATATTGAAAATCTTGAAAAATATTATTATAGTCTAAGGCCACCTACATACCATGCGATTGTGGGTATTTAAGGTCAAATTATGACTTGCTTTAGCTTATATTACATTGAAAACTATTGATACTCATTGATATTGCTAAAATATTGGAGAAAGTTTGAATGTCAAAATAAATGACTCATAATATTAATTTTACAGAGATCTTGATTTAGAACAATGAGGATGATAATGGTAAAATAGAAGGAGTAACCACATATGCTAATTCCCTATGACATACATTAATTATGGGCTTACTCAGGTAGATATAATTCATTTAATTTAAGAGTTTCATGCTACCAGGAGAAATCTTCATCTCTGATCTTCCATACTTAAAATCTCAATAACCTAATAATATTGGGTAATGGAGTTTATAAAAATATATAGATTTAATGAAAATATATAAAAAATAAAGATTGAATGGCAACACACATGGGCTAGCAAAACATGTTTAGCCCATAATCATTTCCAAAATATCCCTTTGTGTTGGGATTTACTAAAACCCATATCCATAGGGGGCTTGTGTAAAGTTTCAATGTGCACATTTAATGAAATCCAACCAAAAGACACTACCATCTACCAATTATCCAATTGCATGCCCTCAAATTTATTTCCTGAACTTTTCATTCTAAACTTTTTCATTAAAATGTTAAGGAAATAATTTTCTTTTCTATTTATATGGGATTGAAATGACATAGGGAGTGTCACTCATCAAATTTTATAAATAGATGAAATATTTTTAATAATAATTATGAAATGACTAATGTATATGACTATAGGATTGTGATCAATTTATTTTGTATAAGAGTAACTTTTTAAGATATCATAATTATCTTGTATTTATTTATTTTTAGTGTGACAATTTTTGTGATATATTATGTTTTTTTTAATTTCTAACATTCTATATTTTTCTTTATGAATGTGAAAATTTGTGATTATTTTATAAAAAATTCAAGTGTTATAAAAACTTTTTTAGAAAAATTGATTCATAGTTTATTTAATGAAATTAATCCAAATTAATTTATCTAATATTTCTAAGTTCATAACATAATAGTCTAATACATCTTAATTTTCACTTTGAAATAGATTTAAATTTTACAAAAAATGTATTTATAACATATATATCTTTAAACAACAGGTACTAAAGTCTCATCAGGCACTTATTTAAGTATGGTTTAGTAACTTTTGAATTGAAATGTTGAATGAATAATAGTCATAATTCTTTTTCATAATATATCAAAGGTTGAACATAAAATTTAAATCTTATATGGAATGTATTAAAATTTTATTCAAATTTAAAACCATGTCTTGATTTGTTTTTCCTTTTTATTAGAAAGGGTAAACAATTTTATAGAATCCAGAGATATGAATGTTATTACTTAATTTTTGTAAGTGTTTCAAACTTATTTGTAGCTATCGATAATTAATGATGATATTATCCCATTCTTTTCATGATATTACATTGAGATCATATTTTCATTGTAAATTATTTATTTTCACATATCACCTTACTCACATGTTCTTATTTTTATATAATACAAATTTATTCCTAGCAACACATAAATCCTTAGTACATGAGACTTAAATTATATTTAATTATTATTATTTTTTTGTTTCATCTCAAATTTATATTTAATTTTTATATCTGATAGGGTTTTATAGATTTTCACTTTGATCTCACATTTATTCTTTGTACTATAGCATAGATGTCTCTTGCATTTGGAGATTTTAATCATGTGGACCCATTTTCAAATGACACCAAAGTTGTAGAGTGTAGAGTGTATCCAAGTAGAATGATACTACATTACAAAGACATAGGAAGAGGTTTTTTTATTGTCATTATTGACATAGTATTATATGGAAAAGTATAATTGTCTTATTTAGTTAATGGATTTGAAACCTTAGCAGATGTCAATAAAAAAGGATACTGCATTCCATGGAAAGAGAGTGATTTGTCAAAGCATTTAGATCCATACATTCTCACATTTTGTATTGATTAAATTTTAGTGACTCAAAGGGATATAGTGCCATGGAAGAGGGATATTCTAGTGATGACAATAAAATCACCATCAATTATACATGATCTAAAGATAAAATTGATTTTATCACAAACAATGCCATTCTCAAACATAAATGTTCTAGAATAAATGATGACATAGCCCAAATTTTTGTAACTAATGTTCTATAAGATCATAAAATTAATGAAGAGAGATTGGGACTCTTGATGTTTAGTGTAATACTCAAAAATGTGGTAAATCTATGTTATGATTACTAAAGCTTAATACAACCCAATAAGTTAATATCTTGGCAAATAAAACATTTAGTTTTACACAAAATAAGAAGCACCCATATGTTAAATAAATTTATTGATAATTATATGGTTCATATCTTGTGTGTATCAGTGAACATAATTTGAAGTTTAAGAAAGTTGCTATAAAATTGATCCATTTGTGCTCATCTACAAGCAATTATCTTATAGAGGGAATAATCATGAATTTAATTAAAGGAGGCATGGTACATTTTAAGGGATACGATGCCAATACCATTGGTATGCATATTGATAGATTATTCATCCCTCCTTGTAAAAGATGCTCCCTATCTGAAGGATCTCTCATACAATGGCCTGTTAGGCAATTGGCTGAAATTAATGATTCTCATCTAGATGCAAGATTCAAACAAGTTTTAGATGAGCTTGAGGTAAACATGTGGGGTGCATTGAAATAATGAAAATCATATATGGTATATCTACTTTATTTTTATGTCACTAATTACAATCATTCCAAAAAAGTGATCAAAAGACCCTACAATGCTAAAAAATTAAAAAGTTGAATGCCCCTCTACCTAGTTTGTCAAATCAAAATGTTGATGAGGATAGAAAATGGTCATTTTTTTTAGATGACGTGGAGAATGTGTATAACCATTGTTAAAAATTTGACTATCTCAAATAAATTTCCCCTAGTTTTACTTACATTTTTATGGCACAAAGTAGAGCCATGAATGAAGAATATAGAAAGAATTTTGTGTTTGATACATTAACAAAGAATTCCATATTTAATGTGGTTGATGAATATATGGATGTACATAAAATGAAATTTTATGTTATGGATGTCTGTTAGAATGCATGACACAAATAATATTAGTACCCATGGATAATCTTCTACAGTCATAGATTAGAGTGTATAAATGTTCATAAGAATGCAATAAATGGATAGTTACTTGTATATCAAGAGTGTTTGATATAAATTCATATATTTCTCTACATTTAACTCATTATGTAGGACATGATTAAATCAAATTTCCTTAAAAAATACTTTTTCATGTTAGACCCATAATTTAATATGAAAAAAGTATAATGAAGAGCTCAAATTATTGAAACTTCCATAGGTATCATAGCCAAGTTTTAGTAATATAATGACCATAATATTTCAACATGTTTCAATTATAAATATTAACTTATTCACCAAGTGTGATGAGTGTATGGATCTATAAAATAAATGTAGATCCACCACATGCTTAGAATCCCTCTAAAAAATTAAAGAGAAATAAACATGGCACAATGAATACATCCAAAGCTATCATGCACATTACTATATCCATAGATTACAATCATAGGAATAACCTCAAGGATTCTTGAGCATTGTGCATGATAAAATGGAAAAAATGAAAACTTTCATACCAAAGATGGGAAAAAATTAATTCAAATAAGTAATGTTATGAACCACCTAGTTACTTTGATGATATGCTCACACATGGACACAATATTGGGGGTTTTGGCCACTTTAGCATACCATTTACTGAACATTGAGGGAACTAGTAATGAAGAGTTAGATCTTGAAGAAGAATTAGATAGTGAAGAGGATAAGGAAAATAATGAAAAATAACCTCTAAGGTTTGTTCAAAAGGATCATTCTAAAGAGCAGATAATTGGAAATAAGAATGAAGGAGTTCAAACAAGGAGAAGAGTTGCAATGAACAAGGATCAAGTAAGTTTTGCTCTAATGTCTGAAATTGAGCCTAAGAGCCATGTTGAATCTAAGAATGATTAAAATTGGATAAAATCCATGGAATAAGAACTGATCCAAATAGAAAAGAACAAAATTTGGAAATTAGTTCAAAGACCCTCAAACAAGAATGTGATAGGAACAAAATGGGTCTATAGAAACAAGCTCAATGAGGATGGAGTTGTTATAAGAAATAAAGAAAGATTGGTTTACAAGGGATATGCATAAGTATAAGGCATAGAATTTGAGGAAACATTTACTCCAGTTCCCAAATTGGAATTTATAAGAATGTTTCTAACATTCTTTATTTATAATAAGTTCAAAGTCTAACAAATGGATGTTAAGTCTACTTTATTGAATGGGAACCTAGAAGAGGAAGTCTATATTGAACAACCAGAAGGTTTTTAGTTGTCAGATAAAGAATATTATGTGTGAAAATTGAAGAAAGCACTGTATGGTCTAAAACAAGCACCTAGAGCATGGTTTTCAAGATTGGACCAATACCTACAAAAAAAAGGCTTCAACAAGGGATGTGCAGACACTAATCTATACTTCAAATAAAAAGGAGAGCATATGTTTATTTTTTTTTAATGTAGATGAAATCATCTTTGGTGGTAGAAATAAAAAAATGTTCAAATAATTTACTACATAAATATAAAGTGAATTTGAGATGTCTATGCTAGGATAACTTTCTTTCTTTCTTGGTATATAAATAACACAAATTGATGCACGTATATTCATACCCAAACCAAATATGCAAAGGATATGCTCAAGAAATTTGGAATGGAAGATAGAAAACCAATTATTACTCCAATGATAATTGGTTGCAAGTTGAGCAAAGAGGATGAGTCACTTGATGTAAATCAGACTATGTATAGATCAATGATAGGTAACTTGCTATACCTAGCTATATCAAGACTAGATATCATGCAAGTAGTGTGCATGGTTGTTATATTTTAGGCTAATCATAAAGAGTCACATGTCAATTTAGTGAAAAGAATATTTAGATACATCAAGAGCACAATTGAATATGGCCTATGGTACCCTACAAGTGAGTATTTCACTTTGATAACATATACTAATGCTAATTGGGTAAGAAGTGTGGATGAATAAAGAAGCACTAGTGGTGGTGAATTTTTCCTTATAAATAGACTTGTTTCATGGCTGAGCAAAAATCAAGAGTTAGTTACTCTTTCTATAGCATTTTTAGAGTATGTAGTAGCAGTGGCATGTTGCAATCAAGTCGTGTGGATGAACCAAACACTCAAGGACATCAAGGTTGAGTAAAAATAACCTATTTATATTCTTTGTGATAATTCAAGTTCTATAAATATATCAAATAATCTAGTGATGCATTCAAGAACCAAACACATATCAATCATCACTTCTTAAGAGAAAGGGTTGAAGATCAAGAGGTCATAATGGAATATGTGCCAACTAAGGACCACATTATAGACATATTCACCAAACCTCTTCCCAAAAAATAATTTAAATATTTGAAACAGAAGTTGGGAGTGGTGGCTCCTACACCACATCACTAAATCACTAGTGATAGGACATGAGTCTAGGGAGAGTCTCATGAAAGATTTATTAATCCCTAGAAAAAGAGAGAAAATTAAACTCAAGTATGTATACTTATGAAAATTACTAATGAGTTAAAGGTTATAGATTCTTAGACAATCTCCTTTATCTGATAAAGAGAGAGATAGTTGGACAAATAGTCAACTAGAGTCCCTTTGCCAAATTCTCTTTGTAAAATTTTAGAGAAAAAGTGTAAATGTTCTCTGTAAAAGTTTGGAAGATCAAAGCAAGTGTTGAAGATGAATTTAGGAAACTATGTCATTACCTAAGGGGGGAAAGTTTGGTATGAACAACTTTAGTTCATACTTATTAGAAACTAATGAAATCAATGCCAAAAAAGAGCTAAATTATTAGAATATTAGAACATTAAGTTTGCATTAGAGCATTTAGTTTTCCATCAATGCCAAAGGGGGAGATTATTAGCAATATGATTGTTATTTATGTCAAAAGGGACACTATAGATGTCATTGATGTCAAAAGGATTAGGAAGGATTGATGGAGAGAAGATCATGTTTCATAGTTACTCTATGAAAATTTGGCATGCTTTTATAGATATCATTTATGGATGTTTAAATTCAAAATAGATAGAAGATCCATTATGGGTTTTTTGATGTACATTCTAAAAATATGGTCTGTAGCTTTAGAGGAGAAGGAATGACCTCAAACTTGATTTATTTAGCTCTCAAATTGGATAGGGTTTGTCAATAAAACCCTAAGGGTTCATTTCATGTCATCAACAAGCAAAGTTATATTTTAGTGTTGAATTGGTATAGCTAGGAACCAGTGGATTAAGTTATAACTTAAGCCTTTGTTGTCATTGTAAAATTGACCCCTTGACCTAGCAATTATCGGATCGATTAGTGATCAAAAGGACTTAATATTTCCTAAGTCTTAGACTTTATATTATGTCATAAATTGATCAATAGTCCACACTTCATCATATATAAATGATCCAATGGAGTGAAGTAAAGTCAAATTGTCAAAAGGTGCTTTGAGTAAATGTGTAATAAATGTCACATTCACAGAGCTTGCTAGACAAAGACCCAATGATCATAAACTTGTTAGAGGTAAAGTTCAAGCTTATTGAGAAGATCAATGGATCATGTTTAGTTAGACATTGAAGATATAATAAATCATGATGAAGTCAAAGTGTCAAAGGTCCCTTTGAGTGAACATGTTAATGCCAAGTATCATAAGTATATGAATTTTCTAGATAAAGGACCAATATGAGGATGCCAAGTGTCTCAATAGTGGGAACTAATAACTATTTATAAAAGGCATGTGCTTATGATAAGTGTCATATCCTCAAGGGTTGGATAGGTATAAATATCAAGCTTGTCAAAAGATCTGATGGTGTAAGAATGATCATGCAAAAGATATCCAATAAAGAAAATGGACTCAAATGCTATAAAGTGCTTGATGTTTATCAACATAATGGCAAGTTAAAGACCAAGCAGGTTTGAGTAGATCAATGGATAAAAAGTGATCTAAAGACATAAGAAGATGTGAGATGAGGTTAAAGTGTCAAATTTTAATGAACAAGTCAAGGTAAAGGATGTGCATCTTTAGAGATTAAACCACATGTAGAATATTAGATGAGAAATATCCAATGGAGCAAGTGGACTTAGATGGAATAAAGAGCTCGATGTTTAACATCTTGACAAATCTAAAGTTTATAAACATATAAAGATCTAAGGATAGTGTGAGCCTATCAAAAGGTGATTGAATGGACACATTTTAAATTTGATCTAATTAAATAGAGACCATTAGATCATGGGGCCAAAAGCAAGATCATTGACCAACATTTAAATTCATGTCCAAACAAATGGTTAATTTTAGGAACATGTAGGAAATTGCGTATAAGCCATGAATCTTGACATAGACAATGAGATTAATCAATCTAATCGATAAAATATGCATTAAAGAACCTATGAATCAAAACTTGAGTCTAAAAAATGCTATAGATAATAAAAGAGACTTTAAATTATGGCATGATGCATAAAATCTATTACAAGGTGTCATAACTAGCTCTAGTTGTTGTATAAGGCACTAAAAATTTGATATTTTGGTACAATAGCAACTGGTGGGCCAATATAATTAAGACATGGGAACTTACAATTCAAGTCATAATGAACTAAAGTCTAAAATTGCCATGATGTGTTACAATTTGAATGTGAACACATAGAGAAGCAGAAAATCCTAGATCATTAGTTTATAATATATGATATCTAGGATAAAGTAAATGCTACTAATTAATTGCATTTTCATTTGAGCCAAATTGAATATAGAGCAGAGAGGATGGTGAAAGGCAAAAAAAAGTGTGTCAAATATAGAAATATCTAGACACAATGCCTGTAAAAAAGAGAAAGGAGCAGAGAGGAAGAAAGGTAAAAATAGAATTTGTAGAGTATGATCAATTATAGATTAGACCTATAACAAATAGCATAGATTTAGATTCATGTATGAATCTAATCTATAAATTGGAGTTGTAGCTCCATAGAAAAGTCTGATAGGTTGGTGCCATCGAAAAAGCTGAGTGGGTGCTCAGATTAGGGAGTGGGAGATTACTTAGATTTGGTTCTCTTAAATTAGGGGATTGGTGTCTCATTAGGATGGGTGTCCTTAAATGTAACTAGTGAGGTTTGTCAGTGAGGATGTGAACTATGAGGCTAGATTAGAAGAGTAAACTATAGAATCTATTCTCACCATGGTTTTTCCCTTTGAGTTTTCTATGTATAAATATAGTGTCATGTGTATTCGTGTGTGTATGTGATCTCTACATTTATCTTTTAATCTGTATATGCTTTTGTATTTGATTTAAAAAGATTAAAGGATTGGTTTTAGTTAATATACTAGTTAACCCCCTCTCAATATCTAGTTGTGCTTGGGCAGTCTTCTACCACTTTTATGGTGCCTACTGACCACTTGCACTAGCATCATGCTCAAACCTCTTCTTCTTCTTCAATGGTAGCACTGATAAAATATTTTCTTTAGGGTCTCCACCCATAGTATCCTTTCTAGGGTACAACATATAGAATAAGTTATGTACTTATTCTCCCACCATAATCTATTTGACCTTCATATCAGTCAGGTTCATCTCTCTCTTCTCCTAGTATGCCTTTTTAATTAGATAGACATAATTTTTGGAGAGTATGAATATCCAAATAAAACTTTATGCATCCTAAGGCAATGGGATGCATGTCAAATATCTAGTTCATGAAGTACATGAAGTAACATGCCAAGAAAGTGTATGGTAACTTTAGCCATGTAGAGAGATATCTGGGAGGGATCATCCTGATGCATGTAAGGGAGAAGTGATACTTTACTACAAACTATGCTTGATCAAAAACCAAAGGGGGAAAACACTTCAAAATGTGCCACACATTCCTAATTGCTTCCTTCATTCCATTGAACCAATACCTCATCTTGATTTTGTAAGAGGGGGTGATGTGTTTTAGGCATGTGAACACCTCGTATCACTTAGTAGGGGACCTATGCTTAGGTAGGTATGTCTACTTCAACACTCTTGAGTTCTATTCAGGTATGAAGATCTCATCAAAAACCATCAAGAGTAGAAACACTCCCCATGGAAACCTATGGTTTTGGGGTCTGATGGGTCTTCTCTATATCTTTGACAAGTTTTTGGTTGAAATACATATCCTAATTATATTTTAAGCCTTGGATGACCTTTTGGGTGATGTAAAGGTGCACCATGTCAACCTCCTTCTAATGATCAGTCTCATTGATCTTAGTCATGATGATCTACACCACAACTCAGAGGGTGGGATCCTGGGGGTTCTTTATGTGCATGGCATGGCCCTACTTTTGGTACATCAATACTATGGTAGTATTTTGGACCTCCTCAGTGTCTATTAGGTCATTAGCCACATCTAATTTTGAGCACTTCATTCTTAATACCTTGCTTATTCTCTTAGGTGTGATCTTCATACTACACCCAACAAAGTAGATATAGTCCTTATAGATGCATGAAAGAAGGAATTGAACCACCTATATGGGTTTTCCAAAGTATGGAAAATTGAAGAGTTAGGATAAAATTACCACAACTAACATGTTGAATATATTAAGATCAAACATCACCTAGTTCTTGGTGTTTTAGTGCTCAACTCAATAGTCATTCTAAAGTTCAATCTCATTTACAAGTTGTTGATAGTTTTAGTTGAATATTATGAAAGTGGGGGCCTTGGAGACCCATTTCTTCATGCATAACACTTATTTTGGATATTGTATTTCTTCAATCATTAGATATAGGGGTGAGTATGATTGAGTCTTCTTTACTTGTCATGCCATACTTGCTTCCTCCCTTTTTGTGTGATGAGTTTGCTCTTTTGGTGTCTCCTCTTTAATAAATACTAGTTTTCCAAGTACCTCCTCTTCCTTTGGTATTATAGGTAATGGATAAGCTCTTAAGGCCTTTTTCTTAGGATGCATCACCCTCCTAAGATACCTAAGGTTGATGCATGGCCATCTAACATTTCTAAATAAATACATGATTATGGTTGAGGAATTTAATTTTATGATCTTGAGTGCCTTCTGATGGAAAACTTCTACAACCTACAACCTATAAGATTTCTTTCTTGTGGATATGTCTTGAAGTTTTACTAGAATATAATGATTCTTGCCTTAATACCTATCTCAACTCATGATTTTTTGTATTCTAGCTCTGAATTTGATCTCTTTATTTGCTCTCAAATATGGTATTCTCTTTGTTGTTAGCTCTTTAGATCTATTAATCTCAATTAAGTGTAAAGGTAAAGCATAAAAATAAGTTAACTTGCTTATTTATAGGCTCAAGGGGGTTCACCATCATTACTACTTTCTATTAACCCATCACTTCATGTCATTAATTTAGATCTTTAATGGTTGTTATTTGATAGTCTCTTTTGGAAATTAATGTATTGAATAATATTGTCACGTCATGTTGTTAGCACATTTCTTGCCATCATTATACTTTTTTGAATTGATGACATGTCTTATCTCATGCCTTCCTAGAGATGGAGGATAGCTATGTCCCATACTTTCTTTGGAGTGGGAAACAATAATTCCTTTCAAATTTTCAAAGTTATGGTGGGAAAACTCTATCCTTAGACTATGTAATTTGCATGCCTTTAATAACTTGCACACCCTAAACACCTCATAAACCCAATTTATTTTTTCACCCTAAAATACTTGCATGCCTTGAATAATTACACACCTATGAATTTTTTTCTTGTAACTTTAAATTAATATTTTAGATCTCTTATGCAACACTAAACTAAGTTGTGGTCCTTCATGAAAAGATAAATACAAAAAGACAAGTATATTAAGAAGTGATTTCATGTAACAAGTGTAACACTTTTATTAAAAATTGGAAATCCTAAACTAATGGAAAATACTTATTGATTACAATACTTTAGTTATTTAGAAGTTAAATATGGCTAGAGCCAACTTCCATTATAATACCTAGGAAGGAAATGGTCATACAAACTTTGTAATCGACATGTTTTAGTAGGTTAAATTCTATGAATGACAAAATGACCATCCCAACGAATCCAATTTTTTCCAAGATGATGCATTTACTTAGAGTCATATAACAAGACTTTCATGCATGAATTAAAGGTTTTGTGCTTTATGTGGTGGTCATGCCATGCCTTCTATTTGTATTTTTCCACATCCTAACTCTAATGAGAAAGGAAATGGGATTCAAAAAGTTGTAAAAAAGCATCTAGGTGTGTTTTCAAGGATGATCCTCATCAAGTTATCCTATGAATGGTATACATAGAGATGGTACTAAAAACTCAACTAGAAGGATTGTTTCTATACTATATATTAAATTTAAAGGGGTGATTTTGTTTAGGTTCTTATGAGTTATTCAGTATGCCCATATGATTTTAGATACCCTATCATCCTAGTCAATTTGGCCAATATTTAAAATCTTCATCAAGGTGGTGCCTAGGATCTTATTGAATGCCTCGGTAGTGCCATTAGTTTGAGGATGGTATGACATCATTTTATGCTATGAAATCATGAACTCATTTAGTAAGACATGAATTATTTCATTTAGGAAATGTTTACCATGATCAATAGTGAAGCCTAGTGGGAATCCAAACTAAGTTATGATATTCTCCCAAGTGAAACATGTATTAGTAACAATATCAAAATATTTTTTAGGTGAAACTTTAGCCCATCATGTTAAGTAGTCAATTTTTATGATGATATACTGAGAAATTATTCTTTGCCCAGTTGGAGTAATGGGGCCAACAAAATCAATGGCCCATTTCTCAAATGGTTCTTGAGAAGGAATTTATCATAGAGGCATGGCATCTATTTGGTTAGGTTTTCCTACGTGCTGATATATGTCACACTATATAACATACGCCTTAGCACCTTGGAAAGAGTAGGCTACCATAATCCAACCAATAAAACTTTATGTGTAGTAGCTTTGCTAGCATAGTGTCCTCCAAAAATACCTTCATGAAATTATCAAAGTACTTTAGGATTCTCATGTTACATAACACAATGCCAAAGAATCTCATCATGACCAATTTTGTAAAGATCCCTTCCTATGAGTTATACAGGTGCATCACGGACTGTGAGTTATTTCTTGGCTTGAGGAGTGAGATAATTGGACATTGAAATAGTGGTTAAAAAGGTGATAATGTCCTCTAACTCCTCAGGTACATGAATAAAATGAAAGAGTTTAACATCAAGTAATTCATCCTTAATGGCACATGATGGTTCTCCAGACTCAATTTGAGATAAATGGTCAGGTCCACAATTGGCTTTTCCAGGTTTGACCATGACAAAAAATTTAAAATATTGAAACAAAATGATCCATTGATAAATCCTTTCATGTATCATAAGTCTATTAATGAGATAATTTAAGGCCTCATGATCTATATAGAAGATGAAGGGAGTAGCTAATAAGTACTATCAAATTTTTTATAAAGCATAGACCATCAATAAAGCTTTACACTCTATAGTGGTATAATTCCTTTCTACTAGAGTGAGTTTTCTATGGTTAAAGTAGATTGGATGATCCAAGTGACCTTCACTTGGTTGTGTAAGGATTTCACTAATGGCCATCTCAGATGCATCAACATGGACATGGAATGGTTTTATCCAATCAAGAAACTAGAGGATAAGAGCAGTGACCAATTTGTCCTTCAATGTCTAAAAAACTTATTTACAAGAACAAGTCCATATAAATTTCTCATTATGATTTAGAAGTTCCTTTAGGGGTGTGGTAATATTTGCATATCCATAGATGAATTTTATATAGTAACTAGCATGACCTAGAAAGGCATGGACCTTTCACTGAGTCTTGGGTGCTGGGAGGGAAAGAATAATAGACACCTTCATTGGGTCTACCAGAATTCATTCCTTACAAACAATATGTCTTAAGAGCACACCAAAGGGTGTATCAAATATGCAATTCTTTAAGTTCAATGATATTTGTAACATCTGATAGTGCTCAAACATAAGCATCAGGTTAGAAAAATGGTCCTTAACCAAACAATAAATGTCTAATCATCCAATTAAAATTGAAGAAACTTATGGATGAAATCATTAAAGGCTTCAATAACTACTTATAATAACATAGTTAGGGCATTCTTCAAGCCAAAGGGCATGCTAGTATATGTGAAGGATCCTCATTCAATGGCAAACATTATCTTTGGTTAGTCTTCTTCAGCTATTTGTACTTGATGGTATTTGGAGAAGCCATATATTAAGGTATATATCTCACATCCAATAACACATTCAAGGATTTCCTCTATGAAAAGCATTGAGAAGGGCTCAGTGACATAAGATGTATTAAGTACTTAGTACTCCATGTAAATATATATGTGTCCATATTTTTTGATACTAATCACCATGAGTCTAACCCATTTAGATTCATCAATGGGGGTGACTACACCAGTGTAGAACATGCTATCAATTTCCTCCTTGACTCATACTAATAGATTGGGATTCATTATATATGGTCACTTTCTGACTAGTCAAGCATCGTCCATTAGTTTGATATGAATCTTTCCCAAGGATGGCTAGATTTCCTTCATTTCACTATAATTTATTGGAAACACATCCTAATATTCCTTTAATAAATCAAATATTTTTGAAATATTAATGTTTAGTCTTGTAATTTCCTATAGTAGCAATCTTTGGTTCTTGTTCCATGTCAATGTTACACTGAATAGTCTAAATGGACTCATTTTAAAGGTTATCTATATCAAAACTTGTATCATAAATAACTCTCTTTCCAATATCCATAGGAACATTCAAATGGTTTATCAAGTGATCAAGTGGATTAGATCATTCACCATCTTCCACATGAAACACTAGCTTCTATTTTACTAGATGTATCTCTTTGTGTTGACCCTAATCAAGGATCGGTTCTAGCATGGAAAAAACTTGTGTTGATGGTTTATTGAAGAGATGCATAGGTTATTCAAGAACATGATGGATATTTCTTATATGATATTAAATGGGACTCAATTCACCAATAATTACTTTACATATGGTTTTGAGGGTGAGGCATAAATCCATTTTTAGATAAGAATAAGATAGGTCTGATTTCATGTTCTCCTTCAAGAGATTCCAAAATTGAGTTCCCATGTGTTCTTATTCATGAACATACCATGTCCTTTCCTAGGTATGTAAAGTTTCATAGAATGTATGTACCCAAAAGTACTCTATTATCTATGACTCTTCATTTTTCCACATTTTCTCACAAGCTTCTATATGGGGTTCAAGTGTTAGTACTATGTTATAGCTAATTTCTCCCCTAACTTTATTATCATGATGAAACTATTGATGCAAGGAAAAGCATACTTAGTCCCATTGAATGAGTCACTCATGATGGGTTTACCACCATATTGTAGATATACCATTAAATAGATGCACTAATGACCTCATACAATCACTTTCAGTTTCATAAAATTCTTCAAGGCATTGTATGAAGTCATGTACCTCCATTTGTCCATGAAATTGTGGATCCTCATCAAGTCTTTCAAGAGGTGCCTCTATGATTTTTCCCCCAATGAATTGACTAGTGACAAAGTGCATAAACCTATTTTGTTTACAAAATTTTCATTGAATGGTATTCCAACTTCTAATGGCACTACACACTCTTTCATTGAGGTCATAGATGCTATGTGCCCAATAATTAAAAACATTGCTTGTAGTGTCAAAGAGGGATTGAGTGTCCATAAACTAGAGGATACCACCAAGATTAGGATAATTTTACTCATCATATCTGGTAGTGACAATATATATGTGGTTATTGTCTTCTTCCACATTGATGGGTTCTATATAAGGGGCCACCTATGTTTGATCCAAGGGAATAACAACACACTAGTTAGTTTTCTCAAAGCTTATATACCACTTCTTGAAACTCAGATCTACATTATTTTCATATCACCAAGGTCATCCTAATAGATATGGGAATCATCTACCTTAGCCAATTCAAGAACCTCAAAATCTACATTAAAGGGTACTCCAAGTATATCAATTATGGTATTCTTAAGGACACCAAATAGTAAAGCACAAGTCTTATTAGTCATGAAAAACACACGAGGTGATGGTGTAACACTAGACTAATAATTTTTACTAGGAATATTTGGTGAGGACATTTAATTCTATTCTAGTGTCAATTGGTATGTCTCAAATTATCCATCCATTGATGGCAATATTAACTAGTATCTAATTATCTTCTTGGGGGTAAGGGGAATAAAAGTATCTTGCCATTGAGCATGATTCATGTGATGATCCTTAGTCTATCAAGTGACTTGAGGTTGAGTGTAATTTTGTTCTTGTGCATTATTCTTAAGCCAAATTCTTAGTTGTGTAATAATGTCTTCCTCTAGCATACACTTGCATAGATCCTAAAAGTCATCACATGCCACATTTTGAAATTTAGTTACTTTATGCATATTAACACATTATGTTGATTCTTTTTATTTGAGGAATTATATCTCTCCTTGGAGTTCTTGCACCAATGTCATTGTGTCTTAGATCACATATTTATATTTCTAGGCATCAAGATACTTTCTTGTTCATGGCTCTTTGTGCTAAAATTTCTCACTAAGACTAGAGGTAGATTGAGACCGTCCTCCACTACGTAAGGTAATAGTCACTTGTTGAATATTTGGGGTGATTAAAAACACATACCAATGTATTTTCTCAACTCATATCATGATGGAACCCTTTTCATTGTGTTCCTTAATGATATCTACATACAAGTCAGGACACTCTTCTATCTGGTGGTCCTTTTTATAGAAAGCATATGTAGGATAGTTCAAGTAATATCTTTGGTAGTGGTCTAGGGATATACATTTTTAACATGTCTTAGGTGAGAAATGACCACCTACTCATACTCATCCTCTACCTCAACTTTGGTAGCCACCATTATCCTAATTTTTTTGGCTACATAAGTCTAGCATGTATCATACACTCATGCTTCATGGATATAACTAATCAATTAATAGTCATTAGTGTCATGAGTATAGGAATCACACATATTATAATATTTAGATATATTTGAGTGTGTTACTCATTTAAAAAGAGGGAAATAGTGTACATCATGTTTTTCATGATAGATTTCACATAACTACTTCAATACATCACGAATGTTCTTGTGCAATCAATTACTTTAGGTGTGACTTTTAGATTCATAATAAATATAAAAGAGACCAATATGAGTATCATGTGCATTATTTGTATTTAAATTTTAAATATGTGATGCCATTGAATCTATATGAGCTTTCATGAAAGGATTTATCCCTGTAACGATACTTCCAACCACTTCAATATGGAGAGAAACTTCCAAAGTTCTACATAGACTAGTGAAAGTCTTCTAAGATAATGTTCATTATAATGGTATTAACAAACCTCCCATGAACCATTGTGCATGTTTAGAAGCATTGATTTCAAAAGACAAATTTGAAAATAGCATTTTAAACCTTGCATCATATTCTCACACACTTTTGGTAAGTTCTTGCATTATGTCCTTCAATGCGATTATGCTTTATTGTTCAAAAAATAAAAAATGTCAAACTCCTCAAGGAATGTCATTTTAAGTTGATCATAGTCAACCATAGCTTTTTGAGGGTCAAACATTCTATACCATTTGTGTATGCACTCTAAAAGTATAGTTACTAACTATGTGGCTTTATGCTTATAAGAGGTGATGCCTCATGCCCTCCAAATAAGCTCACATTTGTGGACATGATTAACTACATTATCTATGCCTTGATATTCTGATAAGTGAAGCATCATTTCATATTATATCATTATCGATTGAGGTTCTTGAATTGGTGATTATTGAGAACCTCCATCCCCTATCCCTTGAGGGGGAATTCCAATACCTTATCATTTACCACCACTTAGCCTACCTCTAACACCTATAATAGT
The DNA here is from genome assembly GCA_037957365.1 of Torreya grandis. NCBI lineage: Eukaryota > Viridiplantae > Streptophyta > Pinopsida > Cupressales > Taxaceae > Torreya > Torreya grandis. The sequence continues at coordinate 1,925,827 of JARHVA010003401.1, read as the reverse complement.
ATCACTCCTAATATGGGCCATGGTAGCTAGGTAATTAACCAAATCTGGTCCTATACTCTATCCACTTTGAGGGTCAAGTCCTTTAGGAATCCCAAATTGTTCCATGAAATTACCTTGAAGAGGGAAGGAAAGTTTTAAGTATGTATGTGTATTATAAGGCCCAATTATAGTACCCCTTATTGGTCCAATATCTAATTCCACACTATCTATATCCCAATTATGTATTTGTACTTCATTTTATTCAAGACCATGAGTGTGCACTATGGTTGGGGAGCCTGCTTAGTTCAAATTTGGTTCTTCAATTCCTTCCATCTAGCTAGTTTCACCTTTATATGATATCAGTGGCATAGGGTTTGGCTCAAAAGTGATGGGTTCTTCTTTGTGTGTCTTCACTTCCCTATGAATCTTAACAACACTTCCTGAGTTTTCTTGATCCCTTCTTACACTACTTATTCTTATAATCCTCTATCGAGCCTCATCATACTTATACTTCCACAATTCTCACTAACTAGATACCATTTTAAACCCATAATATTTTACCAACTCTTTTCTACTCCTATTCAAAAATTTTGGCTTATGAAAAGAAGTATTTATCTCTCCATTGGCATAGTCTCAAGTCCAAAATCAATAAATAACTTCTTGATTTCTAATGGAAAATGTCAAATGTAATGGCCACATAGTTCTTTGAGGAACTAGAACTTAGCTTCTTTAGGACATGAATAATTAGTTACAATGTAATCCATAATGTATCTATTCAAAACTCCTCTCCACCAAATGTTTATAACTTATGTCCATAGAGATCTAAGTCATGCTAATACTCTTTGTCATTCTAATGTCCAATAATATCTTCTCCAAAGGTTTCATGATTGTCCTTGAGCTTAGGTAGATAGCTAGGTGTGAAAATGAACCAAGATTTTAGAAAATAAAGTTTCATACAATAAAATATAAAGATTTTTCTCTAACCATTATCATGAAAAAACTCTTGGTTTAAGGTAAGGTATGACAAAATTATCTTCAACTTTAGTAATCCACTATTCTATTTTCTCAAGAGTGATTCACTCAAACATGTTTCATGACTATGCAAAAAATTCTATAGGCCCTATAATGGAACCAAATAATTGGGGTTTATATTTTATTATAGCCTTGACATTGAATTATATCCTAATGAGCTAGTGTTCTGGCCCTTTTATGCAAGACTGAGGTCTTGTACATTCACCTAAAGCGTGTGGCTTAAGACTAGTTCCTGTAAGTTTTGTTGTGTAGTAATGTTAACTTAGTCAATTCTTAATTTATTTATGTAATTAAATAGATACTATATAAAATCATAGATAAAATATTTTGATTTTAGGACTACCAATCTCAACTACTATGATTACATAGACTACTAACATTTTAGATTAGAGTTGTTACTTTTAGGAAAAAAGAAAGGTTAAATTCTATACTAGGTTCCAATCACTATGCTGGGCTCAACAAAACACAACCATTCATCAAGAACATAAGAAGTTATATCATATCCATAATTCATATATTAAGAATAAGCATCAAAATAAGTAATAATATGTCATCGTAACATTTTACAATAGGGGTATTTATACTTGTTTATCCCTAACCAAGTGTTTAGTGTAGTAATGACAGGAGTAATTATCTAGTGAACTCTCAACAAATTAAGATTCATGGAACTCAATCAACTAACTTCTCCTAAGGACACAAGATTTTGTGCCCCATATATACTCATACTATGGTTGATCCTTGCTTCCATGTGTTCATCTTCTTATGGGTTGATGAAAACCTTCCAAAGAATGAGGTCTAGGTGACCCTTATGAATAACTCCTTAAATGTTCCCACTTCCCATGCTCTCCCCTAGTATTTTACTATCATTTTGATTCCTATTCTCTTAGGTTCCTCTTGACCAATTATCCTTTGACTAGGTCCTCTTGCACCTATTATTTTGAGGCTTTATCCTCTTGCACCCTATAGGTTCCACACCATGGTGCTTCTATGCAAAAAAGTTACACACCATAAACTTTCCACACTATGGTCCTTCTGCATTGTGCTGGTTTCATGCCAAAATGGATAAAATAATTATCCAAAATTTGGGGCTAATAGTTAGTTTAGAATTTATTACATATTAGGAGGTGAATGAAACCAATTCAGTTATCCACTTGGTGTTAAATTCTAATTGGATAAAATAGTGATGCATGGAACTTGTTAGTTTATGATGAGAATCAATTCACCGATCAAAGAAATGAATGGTTTTAGGATCTTATCAGCTACCCATGGCATGTAATTTTCCAATTAAACATTTGAATCAAGGCTAAGAACTAAATTAGTCCCTAGATTATACCATTTCACTACATTGGCCGATGGGAGGTTGCTAGGAACTAAGTTGAAATTATTTTATAGGAACTATAATTTGATACAAGAACTTTATAGGAACTATAATTTGAAAAAGTTTACCAAGAACTATAATTTTTAATAAGAGGTTTATAAGATATATAATAATAATTTTATAAGAAATATAATAATAATTTTCTAGGAAATATAATTCCTATCAACCTCCCAACAACCTTTAATAATAATTTAAAACTTAAAACAATGGGTTTCCTAGGAATTATAATTCCAAGTAAAATTGGATTGACGTTTACAATAGTGACATACCTTCTATATAATAATTCAACACTAATTTAAAATGGATAATTAAACTAAAGATGAAATTTAATATAATATTTATAAAATTCATTTATGTTTTCAAAGATAAATAGTGTGAAGATAAAATGAATGAATTCAACAAAAACGTTAAGGTGATTACACTTTTACTTTAATTTTTTTTTGGTATGTTATTACACTTCATTTAAAAAACAATCACCTATTTATGTTCCAAATATTATATCATTTCAATTAATATTTTATTATTTATTAGACTTATCCTCTTATATTAATGTGTTTTTTTTTTAAAATTTATATCACTCACTCATCATATTCATTAATAAGGACTGCTCCTTCGTAATATGTAATCTTTTTTAGACTACTAAATGGTTCATTTTCTACCCTGAGTGATGGTTCCCACTCTTGCAAGTGTGTCAATTTTATTTTAATATGTTTTACTTGGAGAGTTATTTTTATAGTTATGTGATGTGTTTTTGAGTCTCCATATAGTAGATACATGATTGACATGGTGCAATGTGGTGTGAGCTCTCCACATATTAATGGATGTGTAATTCTAGATGTGTTGTAGCATAGAGTAATTTTTATGCAATTGTCCACATGGTGGCTAAGGAATAGTCATTAAATTATATAATTTTAATCTTTTTATGTGATTTCTAGTTATTATTTTACATTCTAAACTCCTTGTCTAGGTCCTTCAATTACACAGATCAATATCTTGGAATATCAAAACATAATAAGAATGGATTATAACAATGTCACCATTATTGTCTCAAAACATCTCTTGATTATAAATTAATATTAATATAGTTAAATGTATATATTTTTAACCCTAATTCTATATAATATGTTATAGATAGATAATCTATGCATATATATTACACCACCCATGGTTTAGGAGTTACTTGCCAGAGTGTAAATGTATTTATATGTTGAACACCTTTCAGTTATAGTTTGAAAATTTATATATGTTATAGTCTAGATTTTAATGGTTATAGTAGATTTAGGTGATAGTATTGATATATATTTGGTCATTTAACTTTTAATAATACCTTTAATTACTTTTGAAATTGTAGGGTGGTCATTTTCAGAAGAAAAATTGATAATTTGGTGAAATAGATAACTTAACATAGCTCCATGTGACTCATTGTTTTGTCTGTCCCTTCTCTAACTCCAAAAATGTCTTCAACATAGATTGTTTGGTAATTTAGGATGGTTTGTAAACTTGGTAAAACATTGATAACCTACCCATGTTAACATAAAATATGGTAGGTGATAATATTAATGTGTCCTACTTGGTATCATATTTAATGTTTGAATTAATATAGATCATGATACATATTATTTGACTAAATTTTTGTAAGTTACTGTCACTTCAAATTTACTTCAAAGATATATTATATCTAAGTGAAAATATCAACAGGTATTTTTTCATTTCATATTTAATAAATCTTGTCCTTATTTGGCAATAGAAGGATGTGATTTTTTTAATTAAAAAAATTGATAATTTGGAAAAACTAATAACTTAGAATGTCTCTAAATGACTCATTATTTTGATTGTCTTGTCTCCAACTTAGAAGATATATTCAACATAGAATGTTTGGTAATTTGGGACCCCATATATTTGGTAAAACATTGATAGTTTATTAAATTTAGCATAACATATGGGAGGTGACATAATTAATGCAGTCCATTTTCTAAAGTCATCATTTTCCAAAGAACTCAAAATAGTTACTAAAGTCTGCATTTTTGATATTACTTTCAAGTACCTAACATAAGTGAAACTCTGTAATTGTTGATTTTTGCTGATTTTATTGGAAGAAAAAAATTAATATAAGTCAATTTGGCTCATGCTTCATAGGTTTGGTTTTAAATTTTTATTGAATCCTAAATCATTGTTACATGTATTTTTTATATTTTAAACATGAAAGGTTCTGTGTTATAGTTTTATGGGTATGTTTTAAGTGGGTTTTCAAAATACTTGATTGAAGCCTTATGTTTAAGTTGTAAGTTATTTTTTAGGTTATATTTTTAATATATTTTGAGCACACACAATAATATTTTTTATTTCATGAGCAAAAAATTGTTGAAAATACATGCAAAAGTTCTTTTAATTAAAATAATTTCATCTAGTTTCATTATCTAGCTAATAAAGTGCTTGATTTCACTTATTATTGTAAAATTTATAAGGTTTGGCATGAAATATTTTTATAACATTATTTAGGGAAATATTATACAATTTCAAAAATGTTTATTCATGATTCAATCAAATTTTTATTACTAATGTAGTGTTATTCATGCATTAAAATATCATAATAAATCAAGCCTTGATCTTGAAAACTAAGTGCTTGAAGTACTAAATAGGCTCAATGGGCCAAATTTACTCTTATTTCCTTTGGTGACATTGGCACCTAAAGCTCCTAATAGACTCTTGATGGGATTGCTAAAGAAAACACTCATTTTAAAGTGACATTTTGTTCTCTAGGTGCCATAAACTTTTGATAGACTTGATTGGGTTAGTGCATGTTGGGTAGCATGGGTACTTGAGGTATCCTACAGGCTTGAAGTAACTTGTAAGTGAAATTTATAAAATGTTCCATTAATCCTAACATAGTTTGAATGACTTTAAATAGAAATCAATCAAACTTTATTCATTGAAATCTATGCTAGATTCTATATAATAATATCACTTATACATATTCTTTAACATCTTCAACACTGTAGAAGGGTGTTTTATCACTTTAATTTATCATTTTACCAATTTATTTTCCTTGTAAAACCCTATAATATTTTTCTTTATTATATTTTGTATTGTTATTCTTACTAATCTCAAATTAATTTTGCCTTCAAATAATGTGCTTTAAAAACAATAACCCATAAAACTAAAGAATACTATTTATAATATATTAATTATTTATAATTAATTAAATATGTTACATCTTTAGGTTTAATAAAAAAGAATCATCCTCTGATGAGGAGTAGAGGGAAGTTTTTCAAATAGGTGCCTAGGTGGGAACTTGTAGGGAAGGAGTAAGAGGAGGGAGATGGTGATGATCCAAACCTAAATACGGTTGATATTTAGGTATGCATATTAGTGGTCCAATGTATAGAGGTTGGGGTAATAGGCAAGGCCTTTCAAAATCTTGGTCAACCTTAGGTGTTTGAGTGCTTCATCCTCTATGAGAGGTCTTTACTGAATGGCAAGGAGACTAGGTGCAACACTCCATAATGGTCTAGAAATGTTGACTCTCATTCGCTTAATGATGAGGGTGGGATGGAAGGTCAATTTAAGGACCTAAATGAGAATGGGTACTCACATTGTGGGGGTGAAAATCAGCCTAATATAGGCACATGGAATTAAATACTGGGTTGAGTGATGGGGTCTTGACTTGCTTTATTTTCAACTACAGATCTAGTGGTACTCTTGTCTATTTTTTGGTCGACTTGGGTATGAGGACACCATATTTAATAAGACACCACTGTGGGTGGATCCCTTATTGGTGTGTTAAGATTCTACCTTGTGTGGGAGGCTTAGAGGTGGACCTATTGGGATCCATGTAGGTCATCTTTTCCCTTTTGGTCTTACCAAGTGCTTCCTTTCAATTGAGGAGCTTATGCTTGGTGGTTTATGTTTAGACTCTTTGGTGAGAGAAGAATCTATTTTGCATGGTTGGCCTTTGGAAGGTCTAGTTAGATTATCATGCCTTCAGATGTAGTCCCATGATGGATTTGATTATGGATATTAGAGGAATATACATCAAATATTTATTTTCTTAGGGAGATGTCACAAGATTCCAAATTAAAACTTTCCAAATAGGTGTGGATGTTAGAGGAATCCACACCAGTGCATTTGGTGCCATTATGGATATTAGAGGAATCCATTATGGGTGGATCCACATTAAAGTTATTTATTACTTAGAAATATTTTCAATGTTTTATCTTAGTTCTATGACCCATTTTAAAAACATTATTTCACTCATGTTTGTATTCTTCATCTTCATGGGAGCTTGTTTCTTGCTGGTTTGGTTTAGGCTCTACTTTTTGGCTAGTTAAGGTTTTCAATTTTATCCAAAATACCTAATGTGTTGCCTATATACATGGATTATGAACTATGTTGCTTTATGGTTATGGGTATCCATTAAGACACCTCTTTATTCTAGTTATATCTCAAGTTAATATGCATTGAGGATACTCTTGAGTGGCACTTTCCTCAACTAGTTTCATTATGCTTAATAGATAAATAGGAGGAGGGTGTTTCTAATAAGTTGTGGGTATAAATGATGAAATTTTTTTTTGATTATGGTGGATAGATAAAACCACACCAAAACTTGTATTGTTATAGAGTATGATATAGGATTCCACCTTTGTCTCTTTTGGTTTCTGGGGTTTGTCCTAGAATCTCTATGTATGGATTATGATTGAATAAAAATCCCTATTTTATATCAAGTTATAGTGATATCATTAAGGATGAGTTGGATTATTCATTTTTATGATTTATCTATTATTTTCATAAATAGGAGGGAAATACCACTTATTATGCTTCAGTTACATGGAAGATGTGTAGAGGTCCCAAGAGGGAAAAGACTAGTAGAAGATCTTCTCCTCCTAGTGGGCTCTTATTTTACAGTGGAAGTTCTGCTAAAGTAAATCCTTTATTTATATTTCATTGAGAATTAACCTCTTTGTTTATTCTAAGGTTAGGATAACCTTCAAACCCTCTTTATGTTATGGTTTTGGGATCCTTAAAACGTTCTTGTTATTTGAATTTATAAGGTTGTGGGATCCTTCAAACCCTCTAGCTATGTTGGTTATAGTTGTGGGACCCTTAAAACCCTCTTGTTGTAACTTGAAAAGGTTGTGGGATCCTCAAAACCCTATTGGTTTTGGGTCTATCATTCAAAATCCTTGCTTTGGATATGGGTGCAATAATCAAAACCCTCACTTGACCATTTCATAGCTTCAACTTCAAAATCATTTACCCCATCTAATAAAAAATAAACAAGAATCATGGTAAATAATAAAAGGATGTACTAAACTATGATATATATAAAATATTATCTAATCCATTTAGTGCATCTATACATTTGAATAAAGTCAATATTAGAGTAAGGATGGAATAAATTAAACAAAATTTAACAACATTGGCAATGATCTATAAGAGTGATACACCTTCTATATAATAAATTGACATTATTTTCAAAGGGATAATTGAATGGAAGATGAAATTTAATATATTTATAAAATAAATTTAGGTTTTCAATGATATATAATGTGAAGATCTAATTAATGAACTAAACAAAAAAAATTAAGGTTAAATATATGAGAGATATGAGAATAATGAATTCAATTTCTCATTTCTTTTCCTAAGTAAATCAAAGACTGGATGATCAAGAGTGAAGTAAATATAAATAAGTGAAATATTTAATTCATATATGCATGTTTACCTTCACATGAAAAAGTTTTAGGTGTTATGTGTATGGGCATGAATCCTTCAATAAAAAGGAAGTAATTGTGAGTAAGGAATACATAGAAGGGAGACTAGTAAACTGTTAGTCAATAAAATCCAATCAAAACAAACACACTAAACACTAACACATCTATCCTAAATACTAGGGAGAGTATAGGTAACAAGCATACAATGAAAACACAACTAGAAAATAAAATAAATCATCATTTTACATTCATTTTAGATCTAAAATGGCTTGTTGAATTGGATTACTTAGCTATGTACTCAATAAATCTTTGTCAATGAAGCTCTATTGCTCCATCTCTCTTTGACACCTTGGTAATGTTGGTTGTCTTAGCTTAGCTTATGGGATTGACATAGTAGCACTACTAGAAAATATTATTGCACCTATATGAGCATAATAACATTACACTAAAAGATCTTCTTAGAGGTATTTTGGTATAATAACATTACACTAAAAAATCTTAAAGATTAATAAGTAAGGCCTTGTATTTATAGCCTCCAAAGTTAACTCTTACCCAAGTTGAGTTAGGTTAGGATCTAAGAATGAAATGAGTTAAAACTAACCATAGATGAGTTAAAGTTAACTTAAATTGAGTTAAGGAGGGTACATTTCATTATTATTTTTAATTAATAGGCATGGATCACAAATTAGATATTTGTTAGATATTTTGTGAATGCTTGACAACTCACAAAAGTAATGATGAAGAGGCTTAATATTTTGAATTTTTATTTTTAGATATTCATTAATTACAAATAGATAATTTATCTAAGAATTTAATATGGTTTAATTATTTGATTTATTTTGATTAGTATTTTATCTCTTTTAAGAATTTTCAAGTTCTCCACTTAATGGGTCCATAGGCCAAACTTCTGATTATTAGGTCACAAGATGATTAGGGATGAATTCATGAGAGGTTATTATTATGTATTGAATAATACCTTAAATAGGGATGCCTCAACATGATTATAAGAACTAATGAATTGTGTGTGGGTGAAATTGGGATGTTTAGTGATTCGTAGGCTTAATTTGTAATGTTTGGTAGAAATCAATCTAAAGTTTGGTTGGAAGCCAATTGTGGTCCAAATGAAGTGTCTACAATTTATCCCTATTTTGGAAGGCATTTCAAGCTATAGGAATAGTAACATCTTCTCAAATAATAAAAAGGTATTTAATTCCTAATGCCCCAATAGGTGATGGATGAGCATTGGATGCCCCCTTAAGGGAATGGGTGATAAAGAAGGTCAATGATTGGTCCCAAAAAATAAGGAAAATGGTGTGACCAAAAGGTAAAGGGGGGGACACTAATTTTCCCAAAGGTCGTTATAATCAATGATATGGTGAGATTCCCTAGGTTGGCATCTACAAAGGATGATTTTCCTAAAGGTGGTTAGAATCGTTGGCATAATGAGGTAAAAAGATAATGATTTTCCCAAAGGTAGTTATAATCATTGAAAAAATGAAAACTTGCCCTACTTGGGTGGATATAGATAATGATTTAACCAAAGGTAGTTATAATCATTAGCATAATGAAAACATTCCCTAGGAGGTCAAGATAGAGATAATGATTTTCCCAAAGGTAGTTATAATCATTAACATCTATATAAATTAAAACACAATGATTTACCCAAAGGCAATTGTAATCATTAGCATGATAGTCTGGGACAATATGGAAAATTAGAAAAGTGGGATCAATTATGGTGATGTATGTCCTAACTAAGAAGGATTAATTTTTTTCATGATTTAAGTACTCTGTATTTGGGTAACATGAAGGTAGATTGGGATTTTATCAAATGACCAAGGAGAAGTGCCATGTCATCACTACTTATAAGGTTATTCAAGCTTATTTTTGTTATAACATGTGATTGTATGCACCATGATATAAAACACCATGATAACTTAGCTTAGTATTCATAAGTACTGACACAGAATCCAATATATAAAAATAATGTACCAATGATAAAAACCATGATGATAATGTTGATACATGAAAATGGATGGACTTAAGTATAATACATAATAATCACCCAATGAATGTAGAGATACTAAGTCAAGACATAATAATTAAAGCAAACAAATGGGAAATCAAATAAACAAACATGAAGACAAAACACTAATAAACTAAAAGCACAACAAAACACCAAGAAACAAAAAGTGAACAAAAAATCAACAAAAACACAAAAATGGTCAATCACAATGTTAGAAAAAATAGAAAATAAATTATTCATTCATGTGTAATAAAGTTGTTACTCTTGGTGATAGGGTGACCCCTAAGCTGGAGAATAATGATGTAGGTATCACAATACAAGAATAATTGGCATAAGTTTTCCCCTAGGTTATAGGGAAACAATAATGTAAATAAGAAAAATAAAATTTCTCCTAGGTCATAGGAGAAAAGAACAACACGAGACTAAAAACAACATGGGGAAATATAATAAAAATAAGGGGTAGAAGATTGACTCCAAATACAATAGGCAAGTGGATGTTTCTTACATAGTTGAATAGACATAAGATCTAATGTGAACTTTAGGCCAAATGTAGTTCTCCCAAGATATGGGATATAGTAAAATGGATGATAAGAAAACATGATAGATCTGTAGAGGAAAATAGGATTAGTCTTGAAAAATAGTGAGTGTGTGAGAAAAGAAGGGATGACATTTCATAATCATGAAAATGTCAACACAAATAAATAATGCAAGTGTGAAAGAGTATGGTTTAGGCTAAAACCACGCTAAAAGGAAAGAGACAAGTATCCACAAATGAATTGAATTATAATTTATAGTGTCTATTACATCTAAGGCTTGGAATGAGAATGAGCTCAAAAATGGTAAGATCATAATATGAATCTAAGAGATCATTGGTGTATAAAATTCAAATACATAATTCTCATAATATTGACTCAAGAAATGGCGAGAGCATAGGAATTAAGGCTAAGAAGGATGGGGAAACTAAATGAGAAGTGGTTACTCGTGAAATAGTTAGAGGTCCCAAGATCCTTAAGGAAAAAAAGTTATTTAAAAAGAAAGGAAGGTGTGATAGAGATAACTTGAGATACTCCATGTATCCAAGTGCTACCTACATAGTCTGTATGAGCCTCAAATCAATGTAGTTATCCAAAAAATTGGAGGAAAAATACCAAGATGGTCTAGAAATAAATAAAACAAAAAATATGTCACATCCCAAAAATTTTGACTGCTTTAAATCTCATGTGGAAATTCTACACTAATTTTCATGATTTTGTGATTTTTAGGATTTTCTAGATCTGTTATAAATGTTTATGGGTTTTGAAATTATTCTAAATGTTTTTGGAATTTTCTAAGCATCTCAACTTAGTCAAGAATCATGAGACACAAAATAGTTCAACTCACAAAACAATGAGAGCATGTCTTATGTTTATCATAAAATAGTGAGATAATTAAAATAAAAAATGCTCTCAAAATGCAATAGCATGGAACAAATGTGACTAAGTTTACCTCCATAGGAATCTAGTGTTGCCTACATAGTCCCATTAGGACCTCAAGTCACTATATTTCCAATTTATAGTGGAGGAATCTAACTAGGTTGCAACAAGTTTATGAATTAGGTAAATGGCACAATATATCATAAAAATAGAAAGGTGATATTATAATACACAGTAAAGGTGTTGTTCCTTATTCTCCCATAGGTGGTTATAATTAGGAAATAATGTCATAGGTTAGTGGTACTAATTTTCCCAAAGGTAGTTATAATTAGTATCATGGAGTGGGACACTGATTTACCCAAAGGCAGTTATAGTCAATAATAATCATAATGAAATGAAATAAAAAAATGAAGGATGAAAATACCAAACCACTATCATATTGGTCCAATATATTTAATCTATCAATAATATTGAATTAAGTATTGAAACTTAATAATGAATCCTATTGTTAAAGGTGTTGGAAGAACTAATGGAATTAAACCAAGGTCAAAGGGTGGGTAGGCAGGATAGAATAACTATGGTTGAAAGGGAAGCCATGGTAGAATGGTATGGTATAAATAAAATGATGATAAGGTATAATTTAAATGACTCATAGATAATACTTTGATTCTCTCAAGTGAAATAATTCATGAGGTGCATGATATTCATCACTTCATCAAGTTCATCTCCATCTTGTGTAGTGTGTCTGTATGTTCCAAAGCCATAATTTGTAACAATGATGTAGGGGCCTATCCAATTAGGCTTGAAATTTCCTTTCTTATTATTCTCAACTAGGGTATTCTTTTGGTTTTATTTGAGAACAATATCCCTAATAGTAAACTCTCTATGTTTGACATGTTGGTTATATTAGCCATGATGTCTATTTTGGTATGTTTGAAGGTTATTGACAGTAGCCATGAATTTTACATCAAGTAACTCTATTTATTTTAGGTGAGCTACTTTATAATATTCATCATCCAAGATGTGTTTCAATGAGATATGTAGAGAGGGTAACTCAACCTCAATGAGAATATTGGCCTTAATGCCATAGACTAGGGAATATGGAGTGGCTCCTATTGGAGTATGATAATTAGTATAGTATACCCAGAGGGTGTAAAAAATTTGGAGGTCCAGTCAAGGCCAACATCATTGAAAATATTTTTAAGGATGTTTATTGGATTCCTATTCTTGGCCATTACCTTGTGGGTAATATTTAGTAGAAAAGTGTTGGGTGATATTGTACTCAACACAAAGCGTTTTCACATCCTTATTTTTAAATGATCTACCATTATCAGATATAATGTTAGATGTGATACCATAACACCAGATGAGATGATTGAAGATGAATTTAGAAATATATTTTCTAGTCACATAAGTGAGGGTTATAACTTCAACCCACTTAGTGAAATATTTGATGGTGGTAAGGATGTGTTTATGGACATCGGAAGAGGTTGGGTTAATATTCCCAATGAGATCAAGTCCCCATGTTGCAAATGGACATGGTTTAAGAATTATTTTGAGTGTTTTAAAAAGGGCATGAGTCAAATTGGCATGTATTTGACATTTGTCACATCTTTTGACATAAGGAATTGCATTTGCTTCCATAATTGGCCAATAGTGACCAACACATATGAGATTTTAAACTAGAACTACCCTAATGGTGTGGGCATCACATACTCCTTCATGGACGTCAATCAATGCTAATGTGTATTTTTTTAATTTAAATAATAAAGTAGAGTTTCATCAAAACTAAAATGGTAAAGGGTTGGGATAATTAGGGTATAATGAGAGGCTTGATGTGAAAAGACCTTTTATTGTTTGTGTGATAGGTTTGAAGGCATGATATGATCATGAAGGTAATTAAATAGTTATAAGTACCAAATAGATGTGGGACCAAAAATATCATAGATCATTAAAATGGTTGAAGCTTCATGAGTAGGCACTAGAAGATTTTCAATAAGGAATTGATACTATTTTTCCTTATCTATGTGGCATATTAAAGAACTAATGGTGGTCATGGCATCCATTATCATGTTATTATCCCTAGGTATGTGTTCAAATTTTATGTTGGAAATATATTATTTGAGAGTTTTAACCATGGCCTTGTATAGAACCATCTTTTCATCTTTGGTATAAAAGTGGTCTATAACCTGATTGATGATTAACTCAGAATCACCATAAACTATGAGATATTGAATATCCCATTATACTACCTGATGAAGGCCTATAGAAAGTTTTTCATATTTAATCATGTTTTTAGTATAAGGAAAGATGATATGAAATGATTTAGGGATATGATCCCCCAATGGTGTAATAAATAATAAGCTTGCCCCTAATCCATGTGATGTGAATTATCTATCAAAATACAACTTCTAGTGATGCTCCTCAAGAGGTGTTTCTATGATGGTCATGATGGACTCATCTAGGAATTAAAAATTGAAGCACTCGATATATACAAGGGGAGCTTTAGTAAGGTAATCTCTAATTAGTTGTCCCTCTATAGGTTTGTATTTGACATACTCAATCTCTAACTCACTTAAGAACATGATCCATTTAGCCATGTGGCCTTGTAAAACTATCTTAGATAGTATATACCTGAGAAGATATACTTTGGAAATAACTATGGTCTTATTATTAAACATGTAATGCCATAGCTTCTAGGCTACAAAAACCATAGTTAAACAAGCTTTTTATATTGGCATATAGTTATGTTCATATGTGACCAATGTATGATTTAGATAGTACATAGAATGTTCTTTACCATTATCATCATGCCGAGTTAAAAGTGCTCCCAGGGCTTTATCCATGGTAGATATGTACAGTATAAATGGTTTTCCTAGCATTATTAGTAACAAAATTGGTGGATTGGTAAGATATTCTAATATGTGTTAAAAGGATTTTTGGTAGTCTTCATCCCAAATAACTGTAACACCTTTCTTTAGAAAGTGAGTGAATCGATGAAATTTTTCAGCCAACTATGAAATGAATAATTTGATAGACTATATTTTTCCTTAAAAACTATGGAGATAATTCAAATTATAAGGTGGCTATATATTGATAATGGATTTTACTTTGGTAGGATCAACTTCAATACCTTGATGAGAGATGATAAAGCCTAAAAAGTTTCCTGAATTGACACTATAGAAACATTTCTTAGGATTGAGTTTGACTTTGTACTCATGAAGTCTCTTAAATATCCATCATAAAATGGTTGGATAATCAGCATGGGTCTTTGATTTACCTAATATGTTGTTGACATAGTCTTCAATAATGTCATATATCAAATCATGAAATATGATGGTCATGGGTCTTTGGTATGTGGCCCTAACATTCTTGAGACCAAATGGCATAACATGATAATAAAATGCTCCCCAAAGAGCATGAATGATATCTTGTGTCAATCTTCTGGTACAATCCTAATCTAATTATACCCTAAAAAATGCATCCATAAGTGAAAGAATTTCATACCCCACTATGGATTCAACTATCATGTCAATATTTGATAAAAGAAAGTTATCTGATTCTAATTTTTTCTAGATTCTTACTAATAGGCACAACATTTGAGATTCATTTTTAATAGTTGATTAGTCACATGCATCTCACTTCTAAGATTTTTTCCAAATCTTTCTTTACTAGTACATAAATATGATGATGCATATTATGAAATTTCTACTTCATAGGTTTGTCATCAAGATGTACAACAAGGTGGTGTACAACCAAGGCGGGGTCCAAACCTAGCATTTTTGAATAGGCCCATGAAAAAAATTCAAAAAATTCCCTTAAAATGGTTGTAAATATTTCACATTCCTCCTCAATGATGGATGTGCCTAATTAGATCCATTTTGGGTCATCTTGAATGTCGATGTTGATTTACAAAGTATATTCTATGAGGAGAGTTAAGCCATATTCCATAATGGTTAGTATTGATGTGAATTGGTCTATAATTATAGAGTCTTTTGGTTGGACTAGTTCTTCAATCTCTCCTAAACAAGATGAGTCTAAATATCCTAATGGTAGGGATGGACATGTTATAAATATTGTTGGAAATTATTGGGAAATTTAATCAAAGGAATGTTGTTATGTATAATTGAGCTTGAATCCAAAATCAAGTTCATCATTAGTGGTCTCCATAGCTTTAATTGAGGAAAGGTAAACACCCATGTCTAATATTTCCTAAAATAGGTTTTCACTAAAATACTATCCTTTCTCTTTACTTTTACCCTAGTCCAAAAGTGCCTTAAAGAAGTTCTCACATTGGGAGCTCAATGTTTTTTTCTTTTATTCTTGGTAAAGGGTGTTATCCCACTCTCCAAAATAGGTTGTAGGATATATTTTGATAGATAACCCTTGTTTGTGGTCTTCCAATGGAACTTTGTCTCTTAGGCCTAGAAAATTGAAAAAAGTCTCATTATTCTCAAACTCATCTACACACACTATGGATTATTATTGGTCCTAGGATATAAGTTGAGGCTGATACAGAAGAAGTGGGATACATTAGATTACTAAGGTAATGGTAGAAATGGTATGCAAGTCAAACATATTGATATTGGCAAGGTATCCATAAATGCTATGATTAGACTCTTCTTCACTATCGGCATTGTCATCACTTGTCATTAGAATTGGAACATGGATAAGATATGTGGGGTTACCCTAAGGTAGTTTAAATATAATACCATAAGTTACTTTGCCCCAAGTTATAGAAATTAGATCAAGAGTACCCTATTGATTTGGCCTAAGGCCTCCACCTTCATAGGCTTGTTTTTCCATGGTCCTATTAGGTATGGGATATTTGGAGTTTTTGTAGTAGTCAACCAACTTCTCATTATATATCTAGGATTCATTATTATTAAGTGGGTCCTCTTCTTGGCCAGCGGCTAGTGTGAAAATAATAGGTCATGGACTATCAAGTTTACCTTTTATTTTTCATTTCCATTCCATGTAAGGTGGCCTAGTTTTAGGTCTTCTATAGGACTTGGGGTTTTATGAAATTTTAACAATATGGAATGTGTCATGGGCTAAATAATCTCTTGGCCCATTGGCCAAAATGGTAAAATGATTAAACATTTTAAGAGGAGGAATATGTGAAGATGAGTCAAGGCTATTGGGGTCTATACAATTGGCCTATAGCTATTTGACAAGTATTTATTTATTTTTATCTTTTTAGTAACCATATCTATGCCAAATCAGTATTTTTAACTTTCATGCTTAGCATATAAATGTTTACAATGTTTATAGGGATGAAAATGTCCATTGATAGTGACATCCATGCCTAAGTGCAAGAACTTAAGGCATTGGTGCAATGTCAAAGGGATTTCAAAAATTTTATGTATCTAAGGTCTACCTAAGATAAAATTGTAAGATAGGTCGAGGTTTAACACATGGAAAAGTGTATAGTGAAACAAGAGCCCAACAATAACTAGTAAGCTTATGGTGCCTTGTGATTCCCATTATTCATTTTTTTAGGCCTTGATAATAATTATTTTTGGCTATAGATTAACTATTGTATATATGAGATGTTTGATGAGTTTCAAAGACACAATATTTAGGTTTGATCCATTATCTATGACAACACATTTGATTTGTGCCATGTTATGACATGTTTAATGTATAACAAGCTATTATGGAGAGGGCCAAGGGATGACATATTGCTTTGGTTGAATGTTAATTGTTGGACTTAGGCTAGATGTCTAACAAAAACTTAGAATTTATCTAGGTTTATGTTATTCAGAACTTGGTATTGGCCTAGGAGATATGTTAGGATGTTCTTGTAGATAGTAGATGTATGAAACAAACCCAAAATGTATATTTGTGTATGATTTTTTGGAGTTATTTAATAATATCATATGGATTTTCCCTAACAGTGGTATATGTCTTATTCCTAGATAACATAATGGGTTAGATCGGTTGATTAGGAGGAGGTTGTGGGCTTAGAATGGTAATATTAGACTATTAATTTGTGATTGCATAATTGAGTTTAAATACAAGACTATTATAAGTTGACGATGATGGAGATAGGATAGATAGGGTAAGTATCAACTGTTAGTGCACTTTGTTGTGGTCATGGGGTAATGACAAGTTATTGATATAAGGTCTTAAAATTTTAATCCTTGGTTTCTATTGAATTTGGTTTCAATCCCAGGTCAATGAAGGATTAATGGCATAGGTAGGTTGAGTGGAATTGTTTGGAAATGATCCTATTCTATTAACACTTGGTCTAGTATTAATGGTGATGGTAGAAATGCAACCTCCCATAATATGACTTACAACATTTTTGTATTCATGTGCAACTATATGGTAAGTTTATTGGTTGTTAGAATTATTTTAGAGTTAGTTCCTCCCATTTAGTTGACATTATTGTTGCCACTGATATTATTTTTATTTTCACAGTGGTTGTTGATATTGTTATTGTTGTTATTCTAGTCTTCATTGTTGTTATTTTTTATTGTTATTGTTAATGTTGTGAAAAAGGGTTTTGGTAAATACCTAGGTTATGATTGGACATAGATTCTCTATTATCCAATGTGAAACCCCCATTCTACAACATATTTTCTCTAAGGTTTTTTAACTACACACACCAACGTATATTATGTCCATGAACATGATGGTTTTAATATAAATCATTCTCTCTATACAAATTTGGTATGATATACCTATAGGATAATGCTTTGGAATTAGCCAACTAATCATATTAGTTGTGGATAGCTTGTGAAACACTACTTTGATAGGTTCACCAAGGTTAGTGAAGACTCAAGGAGTGGGTCTTCTTATTGGAGGATGGGTTTGTAAAAGTGGTAGTTGATACATTTGTGGAGCTGGTCTAAGTTGATGTGAAGGTTGCACTTGTTGTATAGGTTATTGATGAGGAAGAGATTGCATTTGTGGCATAGGTTGAGAAAATGGTGTTTGTATCATTTGAACATGGTGTGACTTAGTTACTCTATTTCCAATAACATTCTTATTAAGATTTTGCTTGGATTTTTCATAGTTATAATAATGAGTGGGTGTAGATGTTTATGCTTGGGCTTGGTTAAGGTTCTAATTTAGGCTTTTACCTTGTTTTTGGTTTTGATTTTGGTTCATATATGTTAGCTTGATAATCATTTTGTTAATATGGGTTTTTTTAATTTATAAATTTTTGTCAATGATATATTTGAATGTATGCACACACTAAAGCTCCAAATGATAGGATATCTCATTGTGTAAATTTTTAGTACACACAAAAACAAATTTTTTGTTTGGTAAGTGATGGTTGAAGTGACCAACAAGTGCTCTCCATCTTTGTAGATAGCTTGAAAATATTTCATTGACATTTTTTTTGGCTTGAGTCAAATATAGTAATGAACTATCATGCTTGATAGTATAGGATAAATATTGCACAAATGTGTCAAAGAGATCATAAAAATTAGATACATAATTCTATGGAAATTTGAGAAACCACTCTAAATCCTATCCTACTAGACTTTGAGGAAATAAAAGGAGTAGGTAAATGTCACTATAATGCATTGGTTGGTAAGCAACAAATAACTTTTTCAATTGGGCCTTACGGTCTTCTTTACCCTTGTATTTATCAAATTTTGGTGGTTCATAACTTGAAAAAAATGGTATCTAAACATACTCCTTATTGAATGGGTATAAACACACATCATATAAATTTAATTTCTTAGTCTAATTCCCTACCTAAATGGTGGAAATTGCATCCTTAATTTGTTGTAGTTCTTGGGACAATAAACTGGATGGTACATTTAGCTAAGGTGATGGATAGGCAGTCAAATGTGGATTACCTTGACTAGGGTAAAATAGATGTATTATTTGTTGTATAATGTTGGTTTGATGGTTGAACCAAAAAAGAATATGCATCTATATATTGGGATGTAGATGTAAAAATTACACATGTTGTTGGGCTATATTCTAGTTCTAATTTAGTATATAGAATAGGTTTTGAGGGAATTAGGTATGAGATGGAAGGATATGACTTTGGGTAAAATACTATGCCTATTAAGTTTGAATAGGGAGTTACTACCAACTAGTCAAACTTGGATCAATAAGGGAAACTTGTTGTGGACCAAGGCCCTATCTTTAGATTTGTTGTATGTGCTAAGTAAAAGGTAGTTGCTTCCTAATTAGTACTTCTTAAGATAATGGTACCTTTTTATTTCATAAACATCTATTGTGAAATAGATTCTTATTGGGTGTTTGGCATTTGTCTTTGACCAATAGACACATTTTATTGATTGGACAACATTCATGATTGTAAAGATATGTTGATATATGACTATAGAGTTACATTTGTCACTACCTATCAAGGTGGAACATTTGTTGCCCCTTATCAAGTTGGCATGGTGTTATTCCTCTACTATGGTGGTATATTATATTATGCTTGTTGTTGTGTAATGTTTTTCATCACTTTTTGAGGTGGGGTAGCATTCATCACTTGTTGTTGAGGCAAATAACTACCTGGTACTTGATTACTTAATCCCTATGGTTATGTGCTTGATGAAGCAACTAGTTGAGGATTAGAAGAAACTTGATATGGTTGGGATGTGGGAGTTCTTACCCCCTTTTTTTTTAAACCACTCATGGTATTAACTAAATGCACTTATTATTTTAGACTATTTGTTGATGCATTTAAACTACTTTGGTCTAGATTGGAATACACTTGCATGTTATCTACCATGTTTGGCATATTATTTTACATAGAAGCTGAAGTCATATATTCAATAGATGGGCCATTGTACATGTCACCAAATGAAGTTATTTGTGAAAATGGGTCTATACTTAAATTATCTTGACTTTTTAACTCAATTCACACCTCTATTGAAGGAGTTATCTCTATGAGTGGAGCATTTGATATAGCCATGGCTTTAAAATTGCATGCTAGATTAAAATAGGTTTGATATGCTTGTTGAATTTATATAAAGTGGTCCTCCATGAGGCCCTTTGGTTTTAAATTAATATTTGGGTCTTGATATGACATTAACATGAGTTCTTGAGGATATATAATAGAGGCTTATTCAATTAGTTGGGTATAAGTCATGTTTAGAGGCATTCTAACTAAACTAGGTAAATTTTCATGAGGGAAGTCTGCTAGAAACTTGGCCCCTACCTCCATATCTATAAATAAAACCTCATCCTTGTTT
Organism: Torreya grandis; assembly: GCA_037957365.1. NCBI lineage: Eukaryota > Viridiplantae > Streptophyta > Pinopsida > Cupressales > Taxaceae > Torreya > Torreya grandis. Next base: position 1,905,119 of record JARHVA010003401.1, on the reverse strand, counting down.
TAAATAAATTGATGATAAAACAAATAAGGACCATATTTTGATGGCATAGTGACATAATATGGTTGTTGTTGAAATTTTTCTACAACTGATGGTACATTAGTGTGATACTATGCAGCTTGCTTTTAGTCTTGTTATGAATATAGAGGTATGTTAACCAAGTAATAAGATAAAAGATCTTAAATTTGTTCTCCATATTGAGTAATGTAAGGAGGATAATTATCTATCTCAAAAACCATATCATCACCATAATGGTCTTGAATAAATTTATCATTTGTGACCATGTTATCATAACTTGGATTGTACATGGCTCCACTATGGGTGTAATGAGACATGTCCAAATCAATGACTAACATTTTATGAAGAAGGTCTAAAGTTATATAAAATATTAAAATAAGGTCTAAAAGACATTTTTTGAACTTAACTTGGTCTAAATACATGGTCTAGGGTTGGAGATGATTCTCTAAAATAGTCAATGATAAATTTAGTCTAAAATGGTCTAATGTCAAATGTATCACACAAATGGTTGAGTGAATGGATAAAACTAAATCCCAAAATCAATTAAAGTGTTTCAAACAACTCTAATCTAGGTTTAAAAATGAAAAATATTGATATATATTTAGGAATAAGGCACAAATATATGCTCAAAATAACTATTTCTAAGACAAAAGATAAAATGATAGGACTTTTGGTAATAAAACACAAAAGATAGACTTTAAAAATACACTAGGTCTAAGAATGAAATGTAAGATGCTATATCTTTTGAAAACATGGCAGAAAATCTAGAGTTGGAAAAAAAATAGGTCTAAGACAAATGGGAATTGATATGTTTATTGGGAACATGACACAAAAGCTAATTTTGGTACAAATTAGGTCTAAAATACAAGATAATTAATCTAAAAAATTTGAAACACTGGGACTCAAACTATTCATTTGGATTCAAATATAAACTTAAACTTTGGAAAAATACATTAGAATTTAGGCACATGAAAGATATACCACTTCCCAAATCTAGGAAAAAAAATAATATTTAAATTGAGCAAGGAACTTGTCTAATTTTCACAACCCAAAAGTGAGAGATAAATGTCTAAGCCATAACTACATGAGGTATAGGCATACACCAATCAATGTTTCAATATAAACTTATCAACACTGATTTCAAGCTTGATTTAAAATTCTTGGTGCTTAAATGGACAATACATTAGATCAAAATGGATGACATAATTATACTAGGCATAGACCAAAAATGGCACACATGGTTTTTAAATTATGATTGGATACAAGGAAATAAGTCTTTGAACAATATGAGTAGTGTAACAATGTTATCTTGATCAAAGGTATGACAAATGGTTTTTTAAAAAACACTAAGGCATAAGAATTGGAATGAAATGGGTAGTGTAACGATGCCATTTTCAAATAAGTGAAACACACATAATTTTTTTGATAAATGACTAAGGTAAAGGGTGGTGTCAAACAGATAGAATAACACATCTTAAAATAAAAGAGTGATGTGCAAACATGAATTGTTTTGAATGTGGTATGAAAAACAAATAAAAAATAGTTTTGACTCAAGATAATGCAAGTAAAAATGAGTAACAATAAAAACACCTAAGTGTATCATATTAATCCTAAAAATGACAAGGTGGATTTGTACTATTAAATTATATATATATATATATATATATATATATATATACATACATACATACTTGCTATTGAGAGGAAATTATTTTTTTAATCAAAAAATTTAAATACGCATGAAAATTAAGGTTTTTAAGCCCCCTCTTCTCTCAATAGTTTGTACAATGACATGGGACTTTGGGATACTCACCCTGTATTGATAGTATATTTGTGACAAGTGGGTTTATGTAAAAACTATCAATTTTCATATGTTCTAAATGGTCCCATATGTGTGGTTAACACTAGGGAATAACACATCATTTGGATACATGTTAAATGACTTGTTTTAAAAAGGTCTTATCCTTTTCATAACCACTACATCCATCAATTACTCAATGTAGTGTGATGTCTGAGTTAAACCAACATTTTGAGGTAGTCTCTTACAAATATGGCTTGTTTAACCACTCAAATAATCATCCCAATAAGTCAAAATAAATTTATATACCCCTACCATGGAGTGGGATTAAAATGATACTAGGAGATGAAATCTTAGGTCAACACTTCCCCATAGAACCTATGGGGAGGCTATAAACTCCCACATACAATCCAAGATGTATGAAATAAACAATGTGGAAAGACTTTAAGGTCATTTTGGGATCACCCAAATCACTCATATTTTGAAGAGTACCTTAGAGACTTTCTTTACATGCTTTGAAAAAATTTACAAAGGAAAAAAGTGAAGCATTTTTTATCACCCAATTTCTTAAAGGGGGATAGGGGGAGAGCACACATGCTACAGTTGGTTTGAGAAATAAACACACAACAACAAACAAAAAATAAAAAAGCTCTTATGAGCACTTAATTAGAGTGTGAGTTCATTTTTAGAGCACCAAGCAAAATGTGATATGAAGTTTATCCCCTTGGCATTGTTTGAGTTATGAACTTTGAAAAATGAAAACAAATATAGTAAAAGAATTTTTAAACAACAAATGTAAATGTGATTTTAAATCTTAGAGTGTTAAAAAATGTCTTTTCTTGGTTTTTGGGTCCTATATAAAGTTTTATGGGGTCCTTGTGATTAGAAGCTAAAATCAAGTGATGAAATGACTTTTTTAGTTTAGCTCTCAAGTTTCTTATGTTTTTCACATAGTGAAATACTATAGATACATAGATCAAATTTGCAAATTTCTTACAAAACCATGACTGGTTAGCACAAAACTACAACTTCTTGCAAAACAAAGGATTAGTGAAAAAATGAAACTATACAATGTGAAACCATAACTATATAATGAAAAATCATTGATTACATGGTCAATATCATATATTTTGAAGGAAAACCCATGATTATGAAGGTAAACCCATGACTATCAAAGTAATATCATAGTTTTTAAGACAAAACTACAACTAGGAGATGTAAAAATACAATATTTAAGGAAATATTATAGATTTAAAGATTAAACAGCTAACAGATGCAAAAAAATAAATGCAATATTGTTACTCCATAGTGCAATATCACTACTTCACTGTGCAAAAAATGAGACTACATAGAGAAAAAATTCAACTACATAGAGCAAAAGTGTGACTTCTTGTTAACATTTTTGAGCTTCAACTTTCCACTTTTTTAATCAAAAAATTAGGATTTTGACATGAAAAATGTTAGAAAGAGATCATAAAATACCATGGGAAGAAATTTTTGTGCTATGGGTCCCACTGGGTGTTCCATAATGTGAGAAAAGAATCCATATAGGGGAGATTAGTATAGTGTTAGTCAATAAAATTCAATAAAAACAAACACACTAAACACTAACACCTCTAGGCTAGACACTAGGGAGAGCATAGGTAACAAACACATAATGAAAACATAACTATAAAAAAAATAAAGCATCCTTTTACCTTACTTGTATCTCCAAAATGGCTTGTTGAATTGGCTTGCTCAGCTATGTACTCATGAAATCTTTTTCAATGAAGCTCCATTTTTACACCTTTCCTTGGCACCTTGGTAATGTTGGTTGGCTTAGCTATGCTTATGAAATTGGCATGAAACACTACTATAAATTATTCTTGGACTTATTTGAGCATAAAAAATTTACACCATAAGATTGTCTTGGATGTATTTTGGCATAATAACATTGAATTAAAAAATATTAAAGAAAAATAGGTAAGGCCTTATATTTATAGCCTCCAAAGTTAACTCTTACCCATGTTGAGTTAGGTTAGGATTTAAGTATGGAATGAGTTCAAACTAACCATAGGTGAGTTAAAGTTAATTATATCTAAGTTAAGGAGGGTACATGTAATTATGATTTTTAATTAATAGGCATGGCTCACAAATTAGATATTTGTTAAGTATTTTGTGAATGTTTGACAACTCACAAAAGTAATGATGAAGAGGCTTGATATTTTGAATTTTTGAATTTCCATTTTTAGATATTAATTAATTATAAATGACTAGTTTAGATAATCATTTAATATTGTTTAATTATTTTATTCATTTTGATTATCCTTTTATATATTTTAATAATTGTTTAAGTGCTCTGCTTAATGGGTCCATAGACCAAATTCCCAGTTGTTAGGGTGCAAGGTGACTGGGGATGAATCCATGAGAGATTATTATTGTATACAAGATAATACCCCAAATATGATGCCTTGACATGATTTTGAGAACTAATGAATGGTGTGAGGATAAAATTGGGATGTTAAGTAATTCTTATGCTTAACTTTTGATTTTTGGTAGAAATCAGTTTGAAGTCTAGTTAGAATCTAGTTGTGGCTAAAATGGGGTATCTATAGTAATACCCTCAAAAACCTTTAGTTGGACACTCAAGAGGGACAAAACCATCATTAAAATATTATCTTAGATACATAATTAATGTCTTGGGATGAGATATATGCCTCCTTTGATGTAGGTGTATGTCCCTTCATGGCACATTGATTGGGAGAAGCCCCTAGAAAAGTTTGAAAGATGAAAGGAAAAAATAGAAGAGACAAAGGGAATGTTGATAATGATAGTATTAATAGTTGTAAATTTTTTATAGAGAATTATAATGACACTAGACTCATAGAATCCTTAAATCTTGAAAGAGAGAGGCAATGCGTAAGATATCATACAAAGTCTTAATTTAGGGGGAGATGATGGGTCTAAAAATTATCTCATTTATTGAAAATAAGAAATACCTTTTCTCCTCCATGAAATATAAGTTTAAAAGTGTATTTAGGAGCATTTAACTTGTATAAGTTCATATAATTATAGAGTATATATTAATTTTGATTTATTATTTATGAGTTAACATGGTCTAGATCATCCCCTATATTCTAATATTTATTTGAAAAATAGATATGATGTTGTAGAAGAGTAGGGGTATTAAGTCATCAACCTTTTTAGGTGCTTATTTGGATATCCAAGTCAGATCTAAACTTGTTAAAGCTTAACACAAGCCTTGACCATTCCTGAAGCACTCAACATTTAACACTTGACTACACTAGCATCAATTCACATAAGGCGCAAGCCTTATGTGCTCACCCAAAGTATAACAAAGAGAGGACTAGGGCCCGCATTGGGATAGTTATGCCATGGTGCAACCCTATATCTTAGGGACTTAGTTATTGAAATGGTGGTGGTAAGTTCATTGTCACAATCTACTTTGGGGGGAAAAGTTGATTATCTATTAGGTGTAAGCCTAATGATGTGGTCCTATAGCTTCATGGGTATAAGCCTTTGGTTTCCTTAGATTAGAGTCACCTAGGTGCAGGAGGGTCAATGGAGTACTTAGATGGAGGGCTTAGGCTTAGGCTCATGCTTTGGACTAAGTATAATCATGAGGCATGTGGTCTTTCCTATACTTGGAGCATTTCCAATATATAGTGCTGATGTCAGCATAAGCTATAACAATGCCATAAATGGGCAGGGTTAAAATATTGTTAGAACTCAATATTCATATTATTAATCTGAGATTTTACTCTATTGAAACATTAAATAAACCATTCTCAGTCTAATACTATAATCATAACCATGTAAACTAGACTAGTATTCATTAGATGAAACACCATTCATTATTAAACAGAGTTCAAATACATAGTATTCATTTAAAGAAACTAAGCAACTACTTGTTTTAAAGCCTCTAAAGGCCTAGAGGCTCACAAGAAATCGTGGACACTATAATGAGGAGCCTCAGAGGCATATATAATAAAACTTAAGCTAAATGGTGACTATAACATTTAGAAACAATCTTGTAGAGCTTAACTAATCTCATTCACCTCCTTTTTCTAATTAGATTAAGCTCAAATTTATAGTATTTCAAAGTATCTTTAGTGATAGGTTGGAGGGAGCACACTAGGTGATGATTTAGCACTTATTTTAATCATTACTCTAGCTCCACTACTTTGATTCCATTAAAGCATGATTTTACCATGTGCCCACTTCCTGATGATACTTGAGTCTAAAGGGAGTGGTTAATCACCTACCAACTAGTACTACAAAATGACAAAACACAAATCATAACAAGTGATTACCTTACACCCAATTGTCTACTATGTTGGTATGGATCTTATACTTAGATGGATTTGGGGCCCAACATTTCCCCATAAAAAAATATTACTCTGCCCTCAGACTAGTCTTCCAGTGCTTTTGGCATGCAAAACTCAGGCATGCACTCCTTTAGTTTTATACTAAAGTCCTTAAAACCTTGGATTATGAGCTTGATTTTTTATACAAAACTATATATCTCTATGAAGGCTGTGTTAAGGGTGAGCACATCAATTTTCTCCAACTCTTTCCTAAAGGCCTATAACCTTTCCTTTACCTTTGTTATGCCTCTATCTTGGATTCTCCTTATTTATAGGCCTTCATTTGCAAGGCATAAAAGAGTTCTTGTAAGTCCTAATCTTTATTATTTATTTGGGTGCTCAAAGTATTGACCTACACCATGATCTATATGTGCTTAACCCTATTAATAGTGTATACTAATGTCATTAGTGCATATTTTCCCCTTCTACCTTTTTGAGGTGCACATCGATCGTTGATTCCTAGTGGATAAGTTACAAAATATCATATTGACAACTTCCATGCCCTATTCAAGATTCATAAAGAGGTCTTCCACCTCTTAAGATTTGTAGAAAGCTCTTACTTTATAGTAGTGTAAGGGTTATCCTCTTTTTTAAATGATAATTCTACCTTCAATCTTAAGAGCATCTACTCCACTAGTGCACACACCTTGTCAACCTCTTAAAAAATTGAAATGTCAACACCATCTAGGAAGGATGGATCAGCTTCTTCTATGTGCTAGGCTAGTTGTTACAACTTAAAATTATGGCTTTAATCTCCTCCTCTACCTATAACACAATCTTCTTCCAACTTGAGGCTCTAACATAATTAATGATATTATTCTGTACTACCTTGAAGGCCATTTAAATGAGGGTGTTGGTTGACCTTACTAGAATTATTACATAATGGTTGATAAAAAAGGAGTCATGCCCTTCCTATGGTTGATCTATGTTTAGGATTGCCTTCTACTACACCTCAAAATGAGGCTCATCTATATAATTATCAAAGGCAAATGATAATTACTGGTGCATCCTTGTTGTGATATCTCTAGAGGGTATTTAATCCATCATATAATAGTCCTCATCAGTGAACCCCTTCTTCACCTTCTCTCATAGGCTTGGCTCAACTTCCTCTTCTTTGATGGCCAACTTCATTTGCTCTAGCTCCTCTTCATTAGATCTAGAACTTTATTCAATTCTTTCCTCTAAGGTTTCCTCTTCCTCTACTAGGGATTATTTCTTATACTTATCCCCTTTGTATGATTCTTATTCTTCATTGGCACCAGCTTCACCCTCTTACATTTGCTAGGTTTCTTCTATACTATCTATTTCCTCTTTTAAGGAACTAGTATCACCTTCCTTGTTTTCAGGTGCCCCTTCACTACTTGGGAGAACCTATGGTGTGGCTTCTTCTACTCTGGTGGTGGGGGTGCTCAGTGCCCCTACTAATTTCTCCTTCATGGGTTTTATGCTTACAAAAACCTTCTTTTTTCTTTTTTTCTCTTGCCCCTTTCCTCTTAGGCCTTCATTATCTTTTCCTTCCTTTCCTTTATTATTTTGGCTATATTTTCCTCCTAGAACTTTATTTCCTTAGCTTTATCATTATAAATATCTACCTAGGCCATGCTAGCTACCCTCATGGCCACCATTTTTTGGTCTAGCTCTAGCACCACCTCTATATGTTCCTTGTTGAGGCCCATTTCTTTACATCGGTGCCTCTTTCACTCCCTAATTCATGTAGGCTATGTAGTGGGTTCTGTGGGTAAGGTGATTGATGGATTTTATTCTTCCCCAATAATGACAATAGTGTTACCTTGGAGATCCTCATGAACTTCTATATTGTTGGGCTCATCTCCCATTTCTTCTTTTTGGATGATGTATACCTTCATCCATCCATCTTATTCCTCTTCCATCTCTTCACATACCTCCTATGATTCTACTTCCTCATGTGCCTCTTGTACCTCCATCTCTTCTAAGGTTATCATGGTAATTTTAACTATCCCTTTTTTTTTCTTCTTCTCCCTTAGCTTGGGTGATGCATTTTTTTGCATGAAGGTCATGCACTTCTTCTTTGGTGCAAAGGGTGTGGCTTCATCATTGAAGGATATATTTAGTATGATGCACTTGTGCATCTCTTCAAGTGTCTCCCTTTTTTTATTTTGGGGATATTTCTTTAGCACTACTAGTGTTAGATTCCTTTCATTACCAATCTAGAGGGGGAGGTCCTCATCATTTTTAGGGCATGTACCCTTCTTCCTTGTCTTTATCTCATAGTAAAACATGTGGATGTGCCTACATATGACCTCTTTTTGGAGGGGATGGATGTCTTTAGGATCTAATTCATCCTCCTTATCCTTGGTTGCCTTGTCCCCTAGCACATATACTAGTGCCACAACCTTCTCCATTCCAAATCCACTATCTTGACTGGGATGTCTAACTATTGTGCAATGGGGATTATTTGAATCACTTCCCTAAATTATTTAGATGAGAAGGTGTAGGGGAGATTTAGTTAATTATATTATTTTCCATCTATGAGTGTTAAGTGCACCATATAGAAGTATTTAATTAGTCAAAAGTTTCCATCCTAAACATATTCTAAGGGAGCTCCTTAGGAATGCACCATTCCTCTCTAAATGCCTTGATGTACTAGGCACACCACCCCATCACACTAGTCTTATATTTTTAGGATAATGCTGGGGGAAGGTGAAGTTTTGATATTTCAGTGTTGGGAAGTCCTTGTGCATCGAGAAGACCCAAAGGTTGTCCTCATCACCATCTAGTATTCTAATATCTTCCATGATAATTAGGATCAAAATCAATCCCCATCAAAAGGTCTCCTACATTGTATGACATTCTAGCATGTTATTCACCATTTCCTCCACCATAAACTTGGTGCTGTTAAATTTAACCCCCTATGCCATGCGATAGGTGATGCATAGGTAAGCCTTGGTGATGTCTATCCATCAATCACCAAGGTATAGTTTTGAACTCATGAGGTATGTAGCTTACCTCATTCTTGGGTCCTTGATGTCTTTGATTAGGAATGTGAAACCTCCCTTGTAGTACCCTAGGAGTTTTATAACCCTTTCAACTTCTACATCATCTACCATCATCTAGTGGATGTGTGAACTAGAGTTTGGTAGTCTAATGATTCACCTAATAAGTCTAGCTAACAACTTCATGCACCTCACCATAAAGTAGAATCAGTACTCGTGGATGTGTGAGGAAGAACTGTACAAGCTCTGATAGATTTTCTAAACATAGTAACTCATAGAGTTGAGTTGTGCTAGTGGTTGCCAATTTATCCCAAATGGATACATCAAATAGTGCCATGCCTGCTTCAGTCTTTGCCCCTATATCTACCACCCAGTCTTACACTAGGTCTTACACATTTATCATGATGTGGTGGTTATATTCCTTGAGCAGGTAGGTGTTCATGAACGATGCCCAAATCTCTCCTACCAAAACCTCTTTTAGAAACTACATCTCTTGGTAAGACATCTTTATAAGTACCTTCAAATTGACCTCAGTGAGACTTACTCCTATTAGTTGTGCCTTATTTTTTTCCATGGATAATTCTTCTATACATTCCCTCTAGGTATCCTTTTGTGATTATTGTGTGTTGGAACTCATGTGTTTCTTCCCCATCCTAAACTGATTAGTATTGAAATATGATTTGTTTATCTTGTCAAAACCTTCAATTTTTTATTACATTTCTCACAATCATGAGGTCTACGACTGTAAATTTGGATCTTGATATTTGTGTTCCATTAATGATGGAATCAACATCACTTTACTTTTCTATTTCTTGGTTCTTTCCCAAATCATGCCCCTCACTTTTTTATGCCAATCTAAAAGGGAATACAATTTGTTTTTTTACACAATAATTCACTTTTGGCATCTAGGGGTGGTCAAAGTTCACTATAGTAGTATTTTTTTAATTTGGTTCTAGTTCACTCTGGTTCATTATGCATTCTATCTGCAAATTATCTTAAGGTTTACAACCTAAATAAGTTAGCATCTTGCTACTTTATACCCTAATTTTAGCTACCATCTTAATTATAGGTGATTATTGGCATGGCAGTGTCTAGAGTTCTTGACATTCACAAAATCCCATGAAATCCATGAAAATCCATTTCCACCTATGCATTTAATGTGGATATTTGCACCTCCACCATCACCTCAATAAATTATTCTAGTGGTATTTTGGTAAAGTGACATCTAGTTAAAACAATCACTTCCTACTTCACTTTGGGTGGATGCTAGCTTATATTAATGATATTTTCTTGTACTTTATTCACTTGGTACAACCTTAACCTTCCTTATGGCAACCTAGGTACAGTGCCTCATATGTGCATGATTCAAGCTCCACGGTCCCATTTTCTCTTCCTAATACGCTTCCATTCCAAGTATTTTTTCCTATCTTGGTTGATTTCTCTATGCTTTCATATTTTCCTTGTCCTATCCTACCCCATATAAATCCCTTATGTTGGCCCTGTAATGAGTTGATCTTTAGGTGTCTTACACTCTTATAATCTTATGCAATTTTATTTCATTGTATGCATATGAGTATCTTATTCATATTTCTTCATCACTTGGTATTCTCATTTTTTCAAGTCTGGTAAGTTCCATGCACCTAAAGACTTAGGTGTCTATCTATAGCTTCTTAGGAAGTAACCTCACTCAATTCAACTAAATGGTATTATGTGTGGAAGCATCATAATAATGCCCTTGTAGACCTTAGGGATCCTCACTTTCAAAATATTGCCCATGAAGATGTGGTGCACCTTATATCTAAATATTGAAAACTTCACATGCCCATAACTTAGGTGTCTAGCCTTAGGATATTAGAAAGAGTTCATGTTTGACTCACCTCACTAGAATTATGTGTGAAGGTTCCAAAATATTTTTATTGATAGGCCTCAAAGCACTGCTTATTCGCTCATCACTATAACAACACAACATAACTTAACTCATCAAGAAATATTTGGCTTGCACCAAAATTTATTTGGTCACACAATACCATTGGCTCATGATCAAGGAGCTAGTGCTTGATGACATAAGTGACATCATAATACTTATAAGGATTTAATCAGTTGCCATTTAAATGACTTGAGAACATCTCACCTAAAAATGTACACAACTTGCATGGACCAGTCTTTAATATATTATGGATGACATATGGACTCATCCACATTATCTACAACTTGCTCAGGTTTTTGAAGTACTTAGAGTCATAGATAAAGACTAATGCTCCTTTAGTTAGTACTTTTTGCTTTATATGCTTATCATTCTAGAGCTTTTGGTGTGCCTTCTCTATCTACTAGCTCTACCTTGCTTAGGTGTGTACCTCATCTAAGTTCTCCAAGTCCTCTAGCCTTGTATTCAATGATTTTTGGTCATATAATAAACCAATTCACATGATGTACAATGAGGGAACCAATAACTCCATTGTTAGAATCATCTCACCAGTTGAAATGGTGTAGCCTTGTTTAGGTGCTTATAGGTTGGGTAATATGCCCATAACACTGTTGATACTCAATCATCCTAATATTTGTGACCAATATTTCATATCTTGATGAGGAATATCCCCAAGGTCTTGTTTAATACCTTAATTATTCTATTCACTTAGGGATTATAAGGCATTATCTTAAGGTGCATCACCATGTACTATATCAATAAGATCTACATAGTTTCATTAGTGAAATGTGTGCCCCTATCTCTAGTCAAGATGAGTGGGCACCCATAATTAAATATGATGTTCACCCATATGAACCTTATGATTTTGGTAGATGTGTAGTTTTTAGTTGGATTGGCCTTGACCTACTTGGTGAAATAGTTAGTGGCCACTAGAATGTATCTCATGCCTATGCACCTTGTTGCTGGAGTAATTGGTCCCACAAAATCAATAGTCCATTTCTCAAATGGTGCTTAGGAAATAATTAGGATGAGAGGCATCTCATCCTAGTGGTTTGGCTTCCCTATGTGTTGGCATATGTCATAAGCCTTGGCATAATATTTTGCATCCTAAAATAGACTTAGCCACCACAAGCCTGATTACAATACCTTGCACACCATTATGTCTCCTACATAATGAATTATTTCTATCTCCTCATGTGCTTCATGTAAAATGGAATCCCTTTCATTTTCCAAGACACATCGGTATAGGATTAAATCTTAGCCTAGTTTGTATAGTTCCCTTCTAATTAGCTGAAAAGGGGTAATATGAAATGCAAGATGTTTATTTTTGTTGGTTATCATTATTTGGGGAATAGATCCAAATGTTATAAAACTAGCTATCTATACCAAGTCCTCAAGGGAATTCTAGATTCTAAAATGTTTTGCATCTAGAATATCATCCTTAATAGGTGTTGTTGTATCATCAAAGATGATATGGGATAAATGGTTTGGGCCCAAGTTATGTTTTCTAGGCTTGACAACAATTGAGAACTAGAATTCTTGAAATAGAACTATCCATATACAAATGTGCCCATGGAGAAAATGTTTATTCATGAGGTACTTAAGTGCCTTGTGGTCTATGAAGAAGATGAATGGGGTCACCAACAAGTACTATCTAAAATTTTTTAGGTCATAGACCATGGCGAGTACCTCATGCTTAGTTGTATAATTTTGCTCTACTTGTGTCAAATTTATACTTGTGAAGGAGATGGGATGATCCATCTTACCTTTGCTAGGCGAAAATAGAATGACACTAATTGTAGAGCTAGAAGGATCAATATGGATGTTAAATGGTGTTATCCAATTAGGGAATTATAAAATAAGTGCGCTATCCAAATTGAGATTCAAATTTTTAAATTCATCCTCTTGTGCTTTACCTTAATAAAATAGACCATCCTTGCACAAGAGTTCCTCTAGTGGTGCCAAAATATTTGCATGTCTCCTTGTGAAATTTATATAATATCCATAGTGGCCAAGAAAGGCATGAATATCTTTCTATGTGGAAGAAGTCTCGAGATGAATGATTATTGTGATTTTCATAGGATTGATGAGTAGACCATCTTTACAAACAATGGTCTCAAGTAGAGTTTTAAAGGGTGTCACAAAGATGCATTTATTTAGGTTCAAGGATATCTAAAGCTATTTGTACCTTTCAAACATTAGAAATAGGTTACTATAATGGTCCTTTATAAGGCTATACACCAACCAGTCATCTAGGTATACCTATAAGAACTTATGGATAAAGTCCTTAAACATGGTGATCACTACTGTAGAGAACATAGATGGCACATTCTTGATTCTAATAGGCATCATATTATAATAAAAATAGCCTCATTTTGTTGTAAAGGTTGTTTTTGTCTTGTCTTCATCCTTATTATGGACTTGATGGTATCTAGAGAACCCATCAATGAAGGCATATATTTCACATCTTGCAATATCATCTAGAGCTTCATCAATGAATGGATTCAAGAAGGTGTTGGTGACATAGGTGGTGTTTAGCATTCTATAATTGATGTAAATGAGAATTTTCACATTCTTATTGACGATAATCACCATAAGGCTTACCTACTCAAAATCTTGCATAAGGTACATGACCCTTGTAATCAACATTGCATCAATTTTTGTCTTAACCTTGGCATAGAGGTTGAGATTCATCTTAAAGGGGTGATTCTTGACCAATCATATGCTATAATAATATTTATGCTCATCTTCCCAAGGGATGGGTGGGTGCTCTTAATATATTGATAATTCCTAGGGAATAAGTCTTAGAATTCCTTCAAGAGATCCACAATGCACTCTAGTTCTTTGTTAGACCAATAGGCACCCATAGTAGCCATATTTAGCTCTCTTTTTATGTTGATGTCCACCTTGATGGTCTTTATTGGGATGTATTAGGGTTCATTATTTACTTGGTGTGATTCCTCAACATGTTAAGTTCCCTCAGTTATTTCTATATGAAGATGAGTGGGGTCTTCTTTATCGAAAGCACTATCATCTATTTGGTATATGAGCTTCTTTTGGCCTATCAGGGTTTTGTAGTAGCGCTCCTTCCAAGTTTCATCTTCTTTTCTTGAGTCACTATTGAGAATTTGGTCCTCAAATAAAGTTAAGATCACACACCCTCTCTTCTTGAATATGTATTTTAGGTACTCCTTGAGGATAGTGGTATCCTTAAATGCTACCCTTTGAATTAATTATAGTGGCTCGATCAAATCTAAGTTATATGAGGAAAAGGAGAAGGTTTGCACAAAATTATCCTTAAGTTCATCCCAATAGGTTGTTTCATGATGCATCTAATTAACCACATACCATGCTCACACTCATGTCTTTATATTTATATAGAAGGCATGCACCCATAAGTTCTTTAGGGTAGTGATGTGATAGTCAGTCTATGTCTCTTCCCATAAGCACACATGTGCTATGGGATTAGAGTCACTAAAGTATGTCGATATATCTAATTCCTTTTTACTTATCTTAAATCTAGTGCAAATGGGCACTTTCACCTTTTGACAAGTTAGCAAGTTAGACTTTTGTGCTGCCCACCAATGAGCAATAATAATTCTCAGTATATACACTAGAGCACCCATTCTATATATCTCTTTAGGGATACATAATCTAAGGATGTAGATGTAATTTTCCACTGGGTTACTCCCTTTCAATTTTAGGATCATTAAAATTTTACCTTTTCTTAGGTGGAGTACCTTCTTTCCATTCTTTTTATCATAAGGGACCCATCATTTTAGAGTATGATAAATCTAGACCAAGCCAGTCCTCACAAGTTTTGGAACCTTTGTGTGCATCAAGTGACACCTAAAAATAGTGGCATCATAAGATTCTTTGACCCTTTAGAGACAAGAAACATTAGTGGTGTCTGAGGTTGACTATCCATCTTCCAAGGAGAGCACTCCTTAATTGATGGGGTTGAGATTCTAGACACCTCACACTATGATTTTATATATATCATTTATCTCATCATCAATATCAATGATCTCTACATAAGGGTGTCCTTAGTCACTTGAGAGTGGAATCACTACCCTTTAATTTCCCTTTTCAAAGGTCATATATCAATTTTTGAAGCATATATTAGTGTTTTTTTATAACACCATGGACTTCTTAGAAGTACTAGATAGTTATCTTATTAAAAAACTCTATTAACTCTAAGTTAGCATGGAATTTAGTTCCCATAATATCTACAATGTCACCCTTCATAAATCTAATTAGTTGTGCTCGAGTCTTGTTATCCATAAAGAGTATATGGGGGGAAGGCCTCAAGGTTAGCCTACCTATGTTATCCCATGAATTCTTGGTCAGGATATTAACCTTAGAACTTGTGTTAATAATGACCTCTTCAATGAACCATCTATCGATGGTGGAATTCACTAGGAGTTCTTGGTCATAATCCACATTATACGTATGATTGAACTCTCACACCCTTTCAATGCATGGCATGAAAACTTTAATAGACTACTACCCTATATGTTCTAAAATTAAGTTCCTTAAGAGGGGAAACATCCCTTCCTTTTATAAGAGCTGTAATATCCTTGTTAGCTCTAGTACTTCAGCCTCTTGACCATCCTTCTTCTTGTGAGAGGTGGTAGCTTGTGCCTTTAGGTCTCATTCCAATTGAAATTCTCCTTGCATGTTCTAAATTACATTCATAACATGTTGTAATACATATTTATTGCATATAGGGTCTAGATAAGGTGTATCTTTGGGTTTAGTCTATGTTATGCACTTAGTATGGCTTGGCTCCCCATATTCTAGGCACAACTATGGTATTGGTGCAAATAGTGGTTGAGTTGTGAGTTAACTCCAAGTAGTTCCTTATACTTTGACTAGCTATGTCTAGACTAGTCATGCCTTTGGAGTCCATTTTTATGTTTTAGGCTCATACCTAATCATCCCTATGCCCTTTTCAACATTGGCCCTACCTTGGGTCAATTTTTTGTACAAGTTAGAGCATTCCTTGACCTTGTGTGTTTCTTGGAATTAACCATATATTGGATACATATGGAAATCATGCTAATTATGCTCAGTCAAACTATACTGATAACATGATCATGGTGGGAAATTTACTCTACTATGTCCACCACCTCACCTTTGAGTGCCTTTTTACATCCCATATCCTACATTTTACTAGCCATAGCCCTCATTTCCTTAGGCTTTATACTCTCTTGTTACTATCATTGCTTGTCATGAACCTCTCCCCATATTCTTGCACATCTCATTGATTACATGGAAATTAACTATGGTATGAGTATGGGCATCAAATAAATAACAATAGGTGGTTATGCTGACCTAAATGGCACATTAAAATAAAGGGTAGTTTCAATCATCATGCACATCATGACAAACCTCACAACTAAGAAATAATGTGTGTACATTCCTTTGAGGATAGTTATTCCTATTATGGCCTTCCATCTCATAGTTAGTGTAACATAACCCACTTTGAGCATTTTGTGATGAACTAGCAGTTAAATTCTATAGTTGGAAGGCTATAAACATATTTTTCACCTCCATGAAAGGAATAATTCCTATGTCTAAGCTCTTGAATACCTCAACTCTAGGCTTGGATGTAAGCACTTCCTAAGGGTATGTGAGTGTATTCATGGACACCACCCTTCTAAATGGTACTATAAATCCCCCAATGAACCATTGTGCATACTAGGAGGGGTGAATATCATAAGGGAGCTTGGATAGAAGAGTCTTGAATCTAGAATCATATAGGTGCATGCTCTTTGATAATCCCTTGTTAATCTATAATGTGGTGATGCTTTACTAATCAAACTCAGGTACATCAAACTCTTTCAAAAAGGCTTCCTTTAGGGTGTCATAATCAACCATATCCTAGTTAGGATCAAACTTATTATACCAAGTATGGGCATGATCAAATAGAGTTGTCATGAATTGGGTTGCTTTGCATTCTAACTAGGTTATACCTAGAGCATGTCATTGTAGTTCACACTTGAGCATATGATATATAAAATTTTCTATGCCTTGATATTCAAACAGATTTATGGCCATATCATAATAAATCTAAGGTAGGGGACTAGTTAGTATTTGATTTTCTTGTCCCCTTGGTACTTATCTTGGTAGTGGTCTATCAAACTTCTTATACCAAGTATGGGCATGATCAAATATAGTTGTCATAAATTGGGTTGATTTACACTCTAACTAGGTTATACCTAGAGCATGTCATTGTAGTTCAAAGTTGATCATATGATCTATAAAATTATCTATGCCTTGATACTCAAGCAGATGCATGGCCATATCATAATAAATCTAAGGTGGGGGACTAGTCAGTATTTAAGGTGTTTGTCTCCCTAGTACTTATCTTGGTAGTGGTACTTTAATGCCTCCAGCCATTGGGCTAGGTGCTAGTCCTATTATTATCACTAGAACTATGGATGATGATGGTGATATACTACTAACTAGTGGTGTTGGGTCACTTCTTCTAGGTTGTTACCTAGTCTGCATAGCTAACATTAGATGAACTAGAATACATGTGCTTATGTTCTATCTTGTTAGGATAGCACCCCAAGGTTTAGATTTATCCTCACTTAGTTCTTCATAAGGAATAACTTGTTTAATCACAAAATTTTGGTCCAAGTATATAAAAGGATCAAGTTCTAAGTTGATAACAGGGTTAGTTATCAATATTCTATCTTCATATGAGGGATTAAATGCATGAGCTTACACTGTAGGTTCAAAGGAGGTAGGTGCATGTGGTGCATCTCTAATGGTAAAATTCTATAGGGACCCCAAGCATTCTTCACCTATAAATTACAGAGCTCATTATATGGCTTCAAGGTTTCCCTCCTCTTAGCACTACTATAACTCAATAGATCCTTCTCCATGCCCTCCCCACTCACTATGAGTTCTCTCAACACTTATAGGTTCTAGATCTTCCATCAGTCAGTGCCTCCTCTTGTTATAAGCCTACCTCTTGAGCTCTTGGTTTTCAAATTTCTCATCCCCTTCCATTTATCCTCACCTATACATCCCCTTCTTCCCTATTATTCTTTTCATATGTGAGAGGACTTTAAACTTCCATTATCATAGTTTCAAAATCATAATCCACCATCAAATTATTAAGTTTGGTATTAAACCCTCTTATAAACATTACTTTAGGTTTATGCAAGAATTGATATTCGACATCTTCAGGACAGGAGTATATTGATACTATGAATTTAGGCATGTAGCTATTTAGTAACCCTTACCACCATTTGTATGCAACTCTAGTCCAAGTGGCATCTAAGTTCTCAAGCCTTTTTAGGCACTCTTTGATCCACTTGAGGCATTGTCCATATCTTCAACTTCTATATGGCACATAAGTAACCAACCATCGGTACACCTGCTTAGGTATTTCATAAAATAAAACCTTGTATAAAGCATCATACAAATGGATTTGGACCCACCTCATAAGTTTTTACCCTTTAAAAGTTGGATGCATTAGTGCAAAGTTATCTTCTACTTGTTCCAGCCAGTGCTTGATATTATCGAGGGAGAGTTGGAGAATCATTATGATGCACCATTATAGATACAAAATTCAACATAAGTCTTGATAATGGAACCAAAATATTATATCAAATTAGGGGTCTTAAGTCATCAGCCTTGTCAGGTGCTTATCTAGTTGTCCAAGTTATATATAGAATTATTACAATTTGGTACAATCCTTAAATAGTCCTGAGGTGCTTAACATTTGACACTTGACTATAGTGGCATCAATTCATATAAGGTGCAAGCCTTATGTGCTCACCTAAAATGAAATAGAGATAGGAATAGGGCTCGCATTGGGATAGTTATGCCATGGTATGGCTCTATCTTCTAAGGACTTGGTTATTACAATGATGGTGGTAATATCTTTGGTGCAAGCTACTACGGGGAGAAAATTGACTATCTATTAGGCACAAGCCTATATGATGTGGTCCTATATAAACATGGGTGTAATATTTTATTTTCCTTATCCTAGTTTCATCCAATCATAGGAGGGTTAATAGAGTACTTAGATGGAGGTCTTAGGCTTAGGATCCTGCTTTGGCACAAGCATCATCATGAGGTGCGGGGTCTTTCCTATACTTAGAACATTTCTAATATAGAGTGATGACATCAGCATAAGCTATAGTAACACCATAAATGGGTGGGGATAAAATATTATTGTAACTCAATATTCAATTATAAATCTAAGAATTCAATCTATTGAAACATTGTGCAAACCACTCTTAGTCTAATCTTATAATCAAAACCATGTAAGCCATACTAGCACTCATTAGATGCAATGCCATTCATTATTAAATAGAGTTCAAATAAATAGTATTCATTTATAAAAACTAAGAAACTACTCATCATAAATCCTCTAAAGGCCTAAAGGATCATAAGTGATCTTGGGTACTATAATGAGGAGCCCCAGAAGCATCCATGCTAAAACTTAAGCTAAAGGGTGACTATAAGATTCAAAAATAATCTTGTAAAGCTTCATTACTCCAACTCACCTCCTTTAATAACTAGATTAAGCTTGGATTTATAGTATTTTAGAGCATCTTTAGTGCCAAGTTAGAGGGAACATGCTAGCTACTAAGTTGTTTCTTATTATAATCATTCCACTAGCTCTACTACTTTACTTCCATTGAGCCATGATTATCCTATGCCCCTACTTCTTGATAATGCTTGAGTTAGAAGGGAGTGGTTAGCCACCTACCAATTATCAAAACAAAATGACAAAACAATAATAATAACAAGTGATTTCCTTGCACTCAAGTTTCTACTATGTTGGTGTAGATCCTATAATTAGATGTATTTGGGCCCCAACATATGATATTTTCTAAAACAAGTCAAGTAAAAATTATTGAAGAATAAGAACAAAAGTTTTGGAATAAATATATGTAAATTATATTTTATGCTTATATAACACCTCAGTCTTGTATACTTGGTAAACTTATACCTTGGCTATTCCTCTTAGTTATAGACTTTTACCACTTTTGCATGTCTCACATTTACTCTATCTAGTACCCTTTGGCTTATATACTTTAGTTTGACTAGTATTATGTTCATGAACAAAGTATTCTATCATTCCAAAAATGATTAAAATGTGTTTATCTCCCATCTCTACAAGCTTTAAACTTGTACTTACTTATATACTCCCTAGACACTAACATTTAGGATATACAATAACATCGATGCTACTGTGTTATCTTGATGTAAGTGTCTAATTCCCTAAATTAATATAATTTTTGAATGAAATATATTATAATGGTTGGCCTAAGTGATTTAATGTAATTTTTTACTCAAAATGAATTAAAATAAATACAAGATCAACCCTCACTCATTTTTAACCTAGAAACACAATAACAATACTAAGTATTCTTACCAAAGAGCATTAAATTAAATAAGTCTTACTTATTTACAAATTAGTCATAGACACATCACATCTATAGGTCTGAATTACTAAAGGAGTGGCTCAAGCTCTCAATTTTCTAAGTTATAAGTTATTTTATTATTTTACTTGATTTTCAAATATTGCATGATTCACACACAAGCTAACATATAAGGGAGAGCTACATGAGTATGATGCCCTTATTTGGAGTATAATTTTTGTAGGAAACACATATAATAGTGGGGTATTTGGGATCAGCTTAAAACCATGTTCCCACTAACCCATTTTTACACAAGATCACTATAAATATGGAGAACTAGGGTTTTTCCATTTCACAAGGAGAGGTAATCCATAACCCATATCTAAATGCATCAAAGTGAAGGAAAATAAAAATAAAAAAGCATATATGTGGTCACATCATTTTACTTTAGGTATTCCATATATGAAACTAGAATCAAACCCATATAATAGCATTAATGTACCATCTTAGGTTGACATTACTATCTAGAGCTTAAAAACATTATATCTAGAATATGATGGTTGTGTTAGAATCTCCTTCTACCCTAATTTATACTTATTTCAGATATGTAATTACTTTAAAAAAAAACCTAATTACATCATTTATTTCTTATTTACATATCTATCATAGTTGTACTTTCCATATTTAGACTATCTCAACATAATAAATTCAATGTATGCTTATATCCGACTTTAGTAGCTATTTGGATTGTTATATATTTGATTATCACCACTTTTTTATTTAATTTATATATTCCAATTTAATTTAAATTTATGATTAATGATAGGATCACCTTACATACACATTTTAATGTTAAACATTTAATGAACCTAATATTTTAATGCCATTCTACCTAACATACCCTATAGGATGTTATTCCCTACTTATTGTAAACTTTATGTTTTTTATTTTTCTTATAATGGATGTTATTGATTTATTTGATTAATATGATTGTGATGCTATCTAACTCTCCCTCAAGGAAGGAATTAAAATTGAATACTCATACATTCTTCAAAGTGCTAAAGTATGCAATATAAAAGGATTGAATGATGGTAGCTATTATCCCTCCAATCAGGTCCATGTCCCCACCACATCAAAAGATGAGTTGATCCATCATAAGGAAGATAAAAATCCTTTATCCATACCTCTTATACCTCCATGTCATGAATTTGGCATTATATAATTGTAAAATTATGGATACCAAGGCCAAAGATTGGGAAAACATGAGCAAGGTATAACCCGCCATATATCTCTTTAATATAATAATAAAAATAGTAAAGGTTTGGTGTTTTAAAAAACATCATTGAGTTACCAACCATTAAATTAAACTAAAAATTTTCATTTTACCAAACAAAGTGGGTGCATATGAATAAGAGGTTCCTTCATTTGATCATAAAAAATTCCACAACTGCATTAAGATATTATGGCTAATTTACAAATAAATAATAAGGGGGGTATGTATTCAAGACAAAAGATTACAATTCTCAACATTCCTACATTCACAAACAATATACCACTTTTCAAGGGTGATGGTTTTTTCTTACCTTCATTTAAAATTAATTCTATATAAAAAAATATGTCCCTACCAAACCTTTCCAAAGCTAAAATTTATATACCCTTACCAAAGGAAAATGAAAAAAATATTAAAATGGTAAAATTTATTTAAAGGATATACCAAATGATATAAAAAAGGTGGTGGGTTGTAACCAATGATAACACTTATGACAAACACCTTTATCCCCATATAATATTTAATGTTTGTGATGACCACTATTGGGGATATTCAAAATCAAGTTTCTATACTCCAAATGCAAATAGATTTCCATAATGATAATACATATAGAACCTCATTCAATAATCAACCTCTTGTGAAATGTATACTTGAATATTTTTATCCAAAATATTTTTAATTACTAGATTTACCTCTCTTTTTGAGATACAAGGAACCATTCGACTGCATGATTAGCTATGTACATTCTTTTGGTAAATGGTCACAAGATGATTAACTATTGTTAAAAATTTTCCATTTGAACATTTATGATGAGGCTTAAAATTGGTTTTATAATTTACCAAAGGGTTCATTAACCACCTGTTTACAATTGGAAGATATATTCTTCACGGCTTTCAATATATATAAGGTGTCAAAACTTACATTAGAACATATGCACAATCTCAAACAACATGATGATGAGTCCCTTCAAGACTATAGTATTTGATTCAAAATTACATCATATGAGCTAACATTAGAACCTTATATTTTTAATTTCAAATTATATTTAGTAGAGCCCTTCTTTCCCCATTAAAGGAATGAGTATTGTATAAATAATATGAATCATTTACCCATTTATATAATGACATGTATACATATGCTTTATTCATAATTAATCATTCAAAGGAACTTAACATATCTCCCTCAAAATATAAAAATTTTATCCCTCACACAAAGGAGGGAGACAAATTACCTAAGGAACATTATGCACAAAAATGTGGTATTCCTAATCTTTATATGACCAGTTTTCATATGCTACTTAACATTGGGCCAATCCAATGTCCACATATTTTAAAAGAATATCAAAGTGAACAACACAAAAGCATCCATACTAACAAGATTTAACAATTACCTTAAACATGGGTGGTGCTTATTTTTGGCATAACCATATTGATCCTACATAAGAAAAAAATACTTGCAATGTAAGATGATTATAAAAAATCAACTTCAACCTAACAAACTTAAAAAATAAAGGAGGTTGTAAGGATTACTTGGGAAAAATAACACTACCAATTTTTTGTGTTCCTAAAGTAATTCAAATATGGGTTTGGGTTATACCTACCACATCTCTATATGCGCTTACACTAGGAACTCTTTGGATATACCAAATAGAAGAAAAAATGATCCAAATCAGCAAAGTATTTCTTTCCTCATGAATAAAAATTAATACATATTTCAAATTATAACATTAATTCTTATAATAAACATGAAAATCATGAGGAACATGATATGTACCTTTTCAACCTATTTAATCATGATGAACAAAATGTAAGAGATCTAACTTAAAGTTATAAGGTTCATAATGTGGGAGATATATATGACCATCAAGTGGATGACATCATAAGATGATCTTTATTTTTCAAAAATTCCAAAAAAAAAACACATCTAAAAATCCAAAAACATTTTTGGCACCTACATGTTCTATTATTTCCTTGGAATCTATGTATTAGTTTCATGTTAATGGATGACATACTTAGTTACTCCTACATACACATATGTGTCATACCTCTACTTGCGTATGATAAATGTATACATAAATTCATGATACATTCCTATTTCAGATGTTGGGCTTTCCCTCTACTCATGTCATATGGGCATTTTGGGTATCCACTTATTTGATCTTGATACACATAGGTTATAAAATTTGATGAGAACTTTACATTATCATGTTTGAGTTACATATATAACTACACTATCCTTTATACATGATTATATCTTACATGAGGTACTTGATATGATATATACTTGACATTTTTTCCTAATACAATTGATCCATGGGCTACTAGGACATGTTTGTGTTAGTTGATTATACTTTACTTTATGCCCTCCTTGAGTGTCTTACCTTACTATTATGTTCCTTGTTTGAGCATTTTAATATGATCATTTAATTATGGCCCTTATACCTATTCATGCTTTCATTGACATTTGCATATGTCATTTTTTATTGTATTGACATTTGAATATGTAACTATTGATTTTATGGATATTTGACTAAGTCATGTCACTTTGATTGTGTGTGCTTGTTTGATTTTTAAGATTGTACTATTACTATATAGATGTTTACATGAGCTTTATCATGTATCTTAGGCCTACATGTGATCACATTGGTTCCATGTGATTCAATTATATATCTACCTAGACATGTTCCTTATATATGTTACATGGTTACATTCATATATTATAAAATTTTCTTATCCTTTTAAGGTGAAGTAACTACCAGTTACTATCTTTTCATCACCTCAAAGGGGGGAATATTAGTGGGGTCATTTCATAGATTCATGCACTCCACACATTCACAAATTTTAGATTTAGTGGGGGTATGATTTATAAGCATGTTATCCACATTCATTAAATATAGGTACATAAATTTAATTTTATATTTAGTTGTGGCATGTCATATGGGCATGGGTTTCACACACTCATAGTTCCTAAATTAATTTGGGTCATTATTTTGAAACATTTTATCCACACCTATTAAGTATCTTCATATTATAGTGGGGGTATATTTTGGGAAACATGTCCTCCGCATTGGTACTTATATCATTTTTTTCATATTTTTTCACATATAGTGGGGGAATTGATTATAATAATTTCCCCTACACTTACATAGTTATCTAAATTAGCTAAATCACACAATGATATGATTTAGATTCATAGTTGTGTCAGAATTATATACATCAGTACTATTTTTATACATAGTTTTAACATGAGACATATATAAGGTGCATATGTTATGTAATATGTGCATAATATTGTAAAATATAAATTAGTTCATATTCTAAAACTCTTTTATGGTCTATTACCACATCATAGACTTTTTCATATTGATACCTCACATAATTTTACATACTTTATTGAGCCAATATACCATAGTAGTTGGTTCACCTTTTGGTATAGTTGAGATGATCAAATCACTCAATCTTGCCAATTTTTCAAGGTAGACTTGATCATATAACCTCACCAGTTTATAAGTATCATTGGGTTTCCTAGCTGAGCTAGTCTCAATTGCTAAGTGGAAATTTAATTTTGCTCCAAATTTGGGGGCATGTGCCTTCCAATATCTCTCTATCTCCTTCGATATATGCACTTTAAATAATTGTCTATATTTTTCTTAATCTCAATTATAGATCCTTATAATGATAACTATTTTTAAATAACTTTCCAATAGGCAAGGTGATTACATCAACACACAAGTGAACTCATAAACCTTGATTTTTCAATTTCAATCTATTTCAATTACTTTAAATCCCAGATTATATGCACTAATTTTATACAATAACATGTTCTTAGTTGAATTTCAGTCACTATCTAAGCACTCAAGTTGGGTACATGTAAAGATAAGGTGTGAATACACACCCAAGTACACATTTATTTCATTTAAATTATAAATTTCATTACTATATTAAAGGGAGGCAAAATGTAGTAGATATTTTATTATTATATATTACCTCAATCTTGTACACTTAGAAAACTCATACCTTGGTTGTTCTTCTTAGTTATAGGCTTTTCCTACCTATGTATGTCTTGCATTTATTCTATCTAGTACCCCTTGGATTATATATCTTAGTTTGATGAGCCTTATGTTGATTACCTAGGTCATCTATATTTACCAAAATTAGTAAAATATACTTATCTTCCATCTCTATAATTTTTGAATATATACCTACTTTTCTACTCCCTAGACACTAACATATGAGATAGACAATAGCATTGATACTACTATCCTATCATGATGTAAGTGTCTAGTGCCCTAAATTCATCTAATTTACAAATGAAATGTATCTTAATTGTCATACTAAGTTATTTAATGTGAGTTATTACTCAAAATGGATTGATATAAATAAAAGATCAACCCTCATTCATTCCTCGCCAAGTAAGATGGGAACAAGACTAAGTATTCTTACCAAAGAGCATTTAAAGAGAATTAAATTGAACAAAGCTTCATTATTTACACACTAGCCATAGTCATAACACATTTATAGTTTTTAAGTATTAAAATATCAATCCAAGTACCTAATTTTCCAAAGTACAATATAAGTCACTATTATACTTAATTTATAGATATTTTATGATTCACACACAAGCCAACATGTAAGGGAGAACTACATAAGTTTGAGGCCCTCTTATAGAGTATTATATATGTAGGTAGTTCCATATAACAATGAGGTTTTTAGGTTAATCTCAATACCATGTTACCACTAATCCATTTTTACCTAAGGTCACTATGAAGATGGAGAACTATGGTTTTTACATTTCATAAGGAGCGACAATCCATGACCCAGACCTGAATACACCACAATGAAGGTGAAGCAAAACCTAGAAGTATCCATGTGGTCTCATCCTTTTCTAGTAGGTATTTCATATATGGTACTTGTATCAAATCTATATAGTAGTTATGATGCAACTATCCTAGGTTGATTTTATTATCTGGAGCTCTAGAAATGCTAGATCTAGAATCTAAAAAATGTGTCAAAATCTCCTTCAAACTTAATTTTTACCTGTTCTAAATCCATAATTGCATTAGCATTAGAACAAGATAAGTACATCACATCTTTGTCATTTCCATTTCTAGCATAGTTGCACTTTCTATATTTAGACTATCTCATCATAATAAATTTAGAGTATGTTTATATCTAAGTTAAGTAGCTAATTGGCATGTTATAGATCTAATTATCACCCTTATGTCATTTGATTTATATATATCCATTTAATTAAAATCTAGGGTTAATGACAATATCATATTAGATCCACATTTTAGGGTTAAATAAGATCCAGATGCAAGATCAAATTTAGAACATTATAAGACATTTCAGGTCTATCTCTAAACTATTTTTTCTCCATAATTATCATACAAAGTTAGTACTAAAACAACACTAGACTATTCTAGTTAGGGATTTATATGAGTAATTAACATCAAACTTTTCCATGCATCTCCTGACTAATACACAACATATTTAGAATGTATATAAAGATATTTTGTATGACTGTATGACATGACAATGGTTCATAAGCATGAAATTTTCAAATCACTATGTGGAAAAAAAGTTTAAAGAGATAAAGTTTAGAGATTCATGATTTTAATGGGGAAGTTAAATCCACTTATGAGTTACAAGATATAACAAAATAGTTATTTAATATAACATTTAAATATTTTCATATATAATGCAAATATGATGAGTATATTTCTTTTTACTAGTATCGCTACCATGGTTCTCATTTAGAGTGGGTGACTACCCACTCTAAGATGTTTCTCATGATGAATTTGGTGAAAAAATGATAACTAATATTATTATTTATCCATGTAATGATTCAACATCATTTTAGATATTATAATATAGTGGAAATAATATTAGTAGCTTATCATTTAGAGTGAGCAGTCACCTAATCTAATAAAATTAATACCATGATTTACTTAGAATTAAAAATAGGATAAGTAAAAATTTTTTACTCTAGGTAGTGGTTCTCATTTTCCATTGAACATGTCAATGACACACTATATTCACTTGGTTGGATTCATTTTGATTGTAGAACCTAGATGTAATAACAAGGTAATTCAACATTACATATAAATATTTTTAATTATAGTACAAATTTGATGAGTATCATTATTTTTACTAGAATCCTTGCTATGGTTGTCTTTTATAGTGGGTGGCTTCCCACTAAAACATTTCTCAATATGGATTAATTTATAATAAGTGGGCCACTACCTAGTACTTTAAGAGCTTTCCTAGGATACACTTGTTTTCAAAGGGACACATAAATTAGAGTGGAGGCATAGTTGGTGGCCACCAAATCAATGAATTTGGATGATATTTTAGGGATGCAAGATACCTTAGATATAAATATTTAATGTCTTAGTGGAGATAGGAAATGTGGCACTTGAACTTTATAAAGATTCAAATTTAGAAATTACAAGTGACACTATGCCTCCACTCTAAATGTGATTTCTTGTAAATGAAGGACATTTGTACTATTTATGCTAAGACTTAATTAAATGTTATATTATAAATTAATGGACTATGATCATAAAAACCTTTTAGAATGGGTCACCCACTCTAAGTGTTTTTATAGGATTATTAGATATATTTAGAATATAAAGCCCACTCTAAATATTTTTTTAAGTAATAAAATTATTTTGAATATAAAACTTGGGTGCTATATCTCATCAATGATGATGATCATGTAAATAAGACATAACCACTAGTAATAATTATATAATTAAAAAAAACCATTTTGATAAATTTATTTGAGTGTCTTAACAATAGATAAATGAAATAAACATTTCATGTCATATCAAGGTTATGATATTCAACAAAAATGATATTTAAATACTTTCAAATTATATCCTAATAGGGTAAAAAAAATGTTTTCATCATATGAAACAACTTTTTTTGAATTTTTATATTGGGTTCATTGATATTAAAGAAACATAAATAATATATATATATATTAACCATTCTATGTTGTAGATTCTCTTTGGCAACATAAAAAATCATAATTTTCAAATAAAGCTAGTATTTGATAAGAATGAAACAAGTGAGAAATAAAATACTCAGAAAATTATTGTTCTACAAAATACAAGTACTCATATATACATTGAAATATTTAAATATTAAAAATGAAGTCATATAAACGAAAAAAAATTCATGTGAATTTGTTATCAGTATAATGTACAAAATAAAATGTTTGCTTATTTAAAAAAAATAGTTATATTAGTAGAAACCACACAATAAATGATTTTTATATAATTAATCATCTATATAATAAAATGAGTTTTATATAAATGAATGACTATTTAATTAACCACTCTATTATATGGACCATTAGAGAGACAATAGTGGCCATGTTAAAGTCACATTTGAAGAAAAAGTCATTAGACTCTTTCTAATGAGGATCTTAATTACAAAGATATGACTTTAGGAATTGAATACAAGAACAATCATTTTTTATCAATTTTAAATCATAAGCTAAATGAAATTCATATTTTATTAAATATAAAAGAGGACACATTGATATGATATAAAGAGGAGAGTGGGAATTACTTAGCCAAATCTAGTTATTCACTTGATATGGGGTTCAAGGGGGATGGGGGTCAGTGGTTTAATCTTTTGGTTAAATTATTGAATCTAAATTTAAAAATCTTCTATTATATGGTTATCTAAAACAAGATTATAACAATAGATAACCTCAAGAAGAGAGGGATGAAAATTCTAGATAGATGTTGCCTGTGCAAAAGGGAAGAGGATTTTGTTAATCATATTTTCTTGGATTGTAGTTTTGTGTCCAAATTTTTATTTTTCTTTATTGAAAAATTAAGTATGCCTAGGTTAGGCAACAATTAGTTTGGAACTTAAACCTATAGTGGAATCCTCCTTGAAACTAGCAAGTTCTGGATTTACTATGGAAGCTTAATTTTCCTCACATTTTCTAGGGTATTTGAAAAGAGCTCAATAACTACATTTTCATGGAAAAAATGAAAAAAAATAAAATTATTGGTCCTTATAATTCAAAGGGCCATTAAGGAAAACTATTCAACCTTATCCTATAAAAATAAGGTTGAGAAAGGGGAGGTAAGGGAACTTATTATCTCCCATTGGAACATTGATACCCCTGAAGAGAAGATAGGTTTTGTTGGTAGGAAGGATAAGGGTATAGTAAGATGGTCCAAACACTAAAAGGGATTGTTCAATCTCAATTTTTATGGAGTTTCCAAGGGTAATCTAGGGAATGTAGGTGGAGGAGTTATTAGAGATTGTAAAGGTCTACTTGTGGAAGCTTTTGTTGGGGGTTGGGTACCTAAACCAATAATGTGGCTAAGGCTAGAATGTAATATGGGGTATTTAGTTAGAAACTAAGATAGGGATTTATAATCTTATTATTGAAGGACCATCCTAAAATAAATTAAAAAGACTAGGACATCCCTAAAACATTTGTAATTAGTTTATATTAAAAATGAGTTAATGGAGGGAAATGGTTGTGCAAACATTATGGCTAACCTAGGTGTTGGGGCTAATTATTTACAAAAATGGATCTCATTATAGAATCTCACAACATAAATTATCACTAAGTTGGTTGGTGAATAAATTGAGATACATAAATAGTCTGGAAGTTGGTGACATGAATAAAGCCTTGATTGATAAGATATTTTCCTTTGTCACATGGGAGATCTTAAACCCAAATGAGTGAATCATTAATGTTATAATATGGGCTATCATTGATCTTCATGGGAGGATGGGTGGCTCATTTTAGAGACTCAATTCCATCATTAATATCCACTTAGATTCACACATATTTTGTAATCCCATGTTTAGAAGTTTGTAATGAAGTAGAGTGCCATAATAGGATATATCCATTACATTTTGTAGAAGTAAGAGAATAGGGGAGAGATAGATATAATTTAGGCTATTTCATGTGTAGCATTCAAAATTAGTTCCATTTAAAAAATTATATGTATGGGATCTTAAAATGTATATGAAAATAATTACATGATATAACCCCAAATTTTTGTTGACTTTGCCATAGTTTGGAGAAATAAGGAGGTTAAGATGAGGGGGATCATTATTGATGTATTTGAGGAGAGAATTGAGATGGCCAGAATGTTCTTCAATGACATTAGGTCCATTAGGGATAAACATCACATGGACAGCTTGATCAAACCCTTTTATTGTGATGAGACTTTAGCATAAAAAATTAAAAAATATTTATTGAGGGAATTATACCTTCCCCTGGGTAGAGACACATTTCCACATTATGAGGTACCTGATGATAGAATGGAAGAAAATATTGGTACACTCACATCACTTTCTTATTATCAATAATTTCAAGAATAATTTCACCCTTAGTATATTATTATTCTTACTAAGGTTAGTCAAAAGTATGATCTAAGCCTACCAAAATGACATATCAGGTGTCATCATCCATCAGGTACTCATATCATTGTTGGTAAGGGAGGCCAAGATATTATTAGATTTTAGGGTGGCCAAATAAGATGAGGTTAGACCTAGAATTACAAAAAAGTCTAGGTCATGGGGTGAAATTGAAGATCCAATTAATTTTGATGAATCATATAATATTCTTGAATAATTTTTGCATACGAATAGGGAAATGAGTTTACCTTGAATGAGAAGAATAATAATATTATCAAATGAGGATGAGGATCTAGATTAGAAAAATTTAGAGGTGAAAACCCTTCTTAATATAAATAATTACCATATGGAGTCACTAATCCCTATTTTAGAGGATGAAGAGGCTTCTGGTAGATGGGTTGTAGGAGAGGCAAGGACCCCAACATCCTAATTTAAGAAAGGTGGGAAGGAGGCTATATAAGGTGAAATACTATTTGGGGAGGGATATTTCAATATAAACTTGAGGAGAAAGTTTGAGTACCTAGGAAAGATACTAAAAGAAATAATGAATGGCATCAGATACATTATGAGGGAGATCAAAATCATCAAAGAAGTGATTCTGACTAGAGTAGGAGTTGGTAGTAAGAGGATAAGTCTATAAGAAACTAATGAGCATGTTTAATATTGAACTTGAGGCAATGTTCAAAGAAGAATACATTTTGCATAATAACCAAGATGAAAGTCATAGGAATTTTAAGGAGGATGTGGAGAGTAGGAAGAGGGATAAAATGTTTGAGGTTGATGAAGCTCTTGAAGAGACCACCAAAATATGCAACTAAGGAAGGGCCTAGTAAAAGGACAAGACAAAATATGAAAAAGAAGGATAACAAGGTAGTTGTGGATGGTAATAAAAATAATGATAGGTATAATAATAATAATAATTAGGAAGAGATGGAATATTGGTAGGATGGGTTGATGGTTTCTCTATTTTTTGTTTTGTAGGACCTAGTTTATTGTTAATATTAGGCTAGTACTTTGTAGGTTCTTGTTGGATCCCTAGTGGCTTGCTTGTTCCTTTTTATCCTGGTTGCTTGTACTTTGTTTATTTTAATTTATTTTTTATGGGTTATGGGATCCATTAAAACCCATTTATTTACCTTATCTAAAAAAAACTATAAAATGATAAATTTGAGTTGAATTTGTAATAAAATAGTTATAAATATTGAAAATATACTTGAAATAAAACTTATAAAACAATAAAAATTACTAACCTAATTATGTAAATTCTCTACGAATCATATGCTTCAAAAGAGTCTCTGATAAGATGAAAGACCCATGATATTAAAGTTCAAAAATACTAAAGAAATTATATATTAAACATATCTATAATTATTTCGCATTATGTTACTATTATGAACCTCATGTTCATACTACTCTTATTTTTTGCATTTTATCAATGATAGTGAATCACCATGCTCCAATTCATGTCTTGACTCATATATTAAATTTGGGATTGATTCCTCCCTATAAAAAATTGTAAGTATTTTACAAGCCATTTACGAATTCTCTTATTTCCCTCACTTTTTACTTGCTTCAAAAAATGAAAAACCAAAATCTACACATTTGTTTGAAAAAAATATATTGTATTATCCAATAGATAAATCTCACTCGATTCAAAAGACAAGATTTTAAAATTTTGAATTTTTCATCTTAAATTTTCTTTTCTATTCAAATTAAAATGTGGCATTTTTCACATTTAAAATAATTAGTGATGATATTTATGGGTCACATTGAAATATGTGGGCGAAAAATATTAAGATGACATATGAAAAATTTAAATGCCATAGTTGGGTTTACCCCAAAATTAAAACACGATATATTTTTTTATATTTGAATGTCTAAAAATTATATATATATATATATATATATATATATATATATATATATACACACACACACACTCATGACTAGTAGTATAGCATGTTATTGATTTTTAGTATAACTAATTGCATTTTAATATTATTTTAAATATTAAGATGACATCATAAAAATTTAAATGCCATATTTGGGCTTACCCCAAAATTAAAACATGGTATATTTTTTTTATATTTGAATGTCTGAAGAGTATTATACACACACACACACACACACACACACACACACACACACACACACACACACACACACAATGCAGCAATAATATGTAACCAGATAAACAAACTACAAAAAATTACCAAAGAAACAACTTCTAAACATAACTCACTCACCTAAATTAGCTTTGCTATGAGAGCAAAGTATCTTGGTATGGAAATTAGGAATACGACATATTTTTTTATTACTTATAACTACCATCCATTCTTCTTATTTATTCAAATTACCTGAATCCATACTAGAGGAAATGCCCAAATCTAATGAAGAGACTCTAAAGGCCTTATTCCTCTTAAGTACATCCTCAAAATTAGTCTCATTTGACCCAACATCCTCAAAAATCTAAAGTGGAGGCTCTAAACAAACTATACACACTTTTAATTCCTCAAGTTTAGTTTAGGGTAAAATAAGTTTGCTCTCCAAAAAAACTATAAGAATATCATTACCTAGATCCCTCCATCATGAAAAATCCATTTTATGCTTGTGGCTCTAAAAAGAGTCAGATAAATGACTAGTTTTGAAGCACTTTAGACACTTGAATGGAATCCCTTCATAATTAAGGGTTTTAGATCAAAAATGATCATTAAATTTTAACTCAATCATTACTAGAATGTCTTGAGAAATATTTTTGTGGTTTAACTAGGATTTCAATTCATTTACTCTATCCATAACTTATCTAGTTGTCCCATATTAGTTCTTGACTCATTACAACTAGGTGCAAATGAGGTATGTTCCCTTAGCTCTCAACATTTATCACTTGGCTATGATGGCATCAATTCACATAAGGCAAAATAGTTATGCACTCACCTGAAGTGCATCAGAGAAAGAACTAGGGCCTGCATTAGGCTAGTTATACCATGGTGTAACTCATTCTTCATAGGACTTGGTCATTACAACAATGGTGTTGTTAGGTTCATTAGCACAGACTATTTCTAGGCTAGGCTAATAGTTTATGGGTGCAGACTCTATTTGGGGAACTACTTTTGGTCATAAGGGCATAAGCCTAAATTAGGTTGGCTCTATTATCTCAAAGGCATAAGCCTTTATTTTGCCAAATTAGCATCATCCAACACTTGAGAGGTTAACAAAATGCCTTAGATCAAATTCATACTATGCTTATACTTTATGTAAGGATATCATCACTAAGCATAGGTTCTTATCTATACTTTATCAATTTCTTCAAAGTAGGTTGATGTCATATTTTACACAGGGATGCCATTAAACACATAGACTAGAGATTTGCTCAAATGTAACATTCAATTATCATGCTTATATCGATTTAACTACTACAAACATTACTCATTCAAAGGATTTTATTTAGACACATAACCAGATTAAACTCAAAAATATGCAACATTATTCTTCATTCATCAAGATTTAAATACAAAGTATAGTTCATACCATGTAAAATAGAGTATATGCTTATCTACATTACTAAAAAGTATAATAACTCATAGGAAATATTTGGAAATACAATTGGAACCCCAAAGGCATCCATTCTAGTCCTAATTTTAATAGAAACTAGATTATTATGTCTAAAACCAACTCTACAGGGGTTTGTTATCTTAAAGTCACCTCTCCCTACTCACTAGATCGAGCTCAAATTTATAGCCCATATGAGCATCTTCGTGCCAGGGTAGAGAGTGCATATCAAGTGCTAAGATTGAGTCTTAGTTGATCATTCCACCAACTCCATCACCTTGTGCCCTTTGTGCTATGGTCACCACATGTAGCCATTCAAGAAGATGTCCTAAAAAATTAGGTGATAGTTAATTGCCTACCAAATAGCACTAGGTCTATGATGATTCCTCCAATCAGAATAAAATATACCAAAATGGAAATCACACCAAATGATTTCCTCTCATTGAGATGTTTTCTAAGTTAACACAGATCTATACTTAGCCTAAATAGGGTCCCAACATTACCCCATACAAAATTGCTAGTCTATCCTTAGACTAGTCTTTCAAAGCTTTTGGTGCATAGAACTCAAGTATGCTCTCCTTCAACTCGGTGCTAAAGTCCTCAAATACCTTGATATTAAGATTGAGTTCCTCATTAGTATTATCTATCTCCATGGAGGTAGAACTAAGTGTGAGCACATATATCTTATCTAATTCCTTTCTAAAGGCCTTGAGATTTTCCTTAGCTTTAATTACTCATCCATCCAAAATTTCACCTTTTTCATAGGCCTTTATCTGTAAGGTATGGAAGAGTGATTTTAGGATTTGTTCTTGCTCTTTGATTTGTGTGATCAAGGAATTGACCTTCCTAATTATTTGGGAATACTCTAACCTATTTTTAGTATATACTTATGCCATCAGCTCCTCCTTCTCCCCTTTTATTTCTTGAGGCACATGTCTATGACTAATGCCTAGTTAGAGAAGTTGTAATAGATGGTGTTGGCTACATCTGCACCCTCTTGAAGTTTTGTGAAGAGGTCTTACACATCTTTTAGATTTTCAACTAGATCCCTTTTTAGAATTATGCATGGGTCCTCTTCTTCTTGCATTCATTATGCCTTCAACCTTAGGAGCATTTTCTCCACCAGCATGCATACCTTGTCAACCTTTAAGATGTTCGATGTGTCAACACCATCCAAGAGAGATGGATTAACTATCTCTATGTGCTTGGATAGTTGCTTCAACTTAAGCTTCATGGCCTTTTCTTCCTCTTCTACATCTAAGATAATTTTATTCAACTTTGAAGCCTTAATATCATTGATGATGTTATTTTGCACAACTTTAGAGGCCATCCAAATGAGCACATTTACTAACCTAACTAGGTTCATGGCATGCATATTTATGAGAAGGTAATCATGCCCTTATTATAGTTTATTTGTTCCTAATATGGTCTTCTATGGTACCTCAAAATGAGGCTAATCCATATAGCTATCAAAAGAAAATGAGAGTTGTTGGCACATCTTAGTTGTGGTAACTTTGGGGGAATTATTCAAACATGTAGAAATCTTCATCTATCCACCTCTTCTACATATTTTCTCTCAATCTCAAATCCATGCCTTATTCTTCTATAAGGGCCAACTTCATTTTTTCTTACTCCTGTTCATCGACACTACTACTCTCTTTAACACTTTCCTCTAAGGTTTCTTACTTTTACCCATGTAGGGGTTATTATTTAGACTTATAACCTTTATTCTCTTCTTCTTCTCCCTTAGCACCAGCTTTTCCCTCCTCTTGATTTTACTTGGTTTTCATGACACTCTCTATTTTCTACTTTTATAAGGCACTGCCATCACCTTCCTTTTCTTTAGGCACCCCTTCACTATTTAGTCATGCCTATAGTAAAACTTGGTCTAATATGCTATTGGACACACTGGGCACATTTTATATCACTTCCTTAGTAGGCTTCACATTTGTGGAAACCTCTTTCTCTTCCTTCTCTTTCTTGGTCTTTTCCTCCAATGCCTTATTATTTCTCTTGGCCTTCCCCTTATTTACTAGTGCTAAGGTCTTTTCTTCCTCAACCTTTATTTCCTTAGCCTTAACCTTCTCAATCTCCTCCTGAGTCATTCCTTTTTACTTCATGGCCCTCCTATTTTTCTTTAGTGCTAGTGCTATCTCTATTTATTCCTCATGGAGGCTCATTTTCTTCCACAAGCTTCTCTTTTCCTCTTCAATTTATGGAGGTTATGTGGAGGGATATTTTAATGAGGCATTAGGTAGATTTATTACCTATTTAAGCATGGTGATAGTTATATCTTGGAGGGCCTTGTTGACTTGTTCTTATAATGTAGACCTTGGTCCCTCCTTCCTCCTCCTCCTCCTCTGTCTCTTCCCACACCTTTTTCACCTCCATTTCTTCATGCACCTCTTATGCCTCCATCTCTACCATGATTATTGTTGGCATCCCAATGGGCCCCTTGGGATTCTTTTTCTTTTACTTATTACTAGAAGATGCAATCCCTAGTGTGAAGGTCACATGTTTTTTCTTTGATGTTAAAGGAGTAGCTTCCTTATTGGAGGTGATCCTTAAATTTATGTGATCTTGAATTTATTCAAGTGTTTCTTCTTACTTTTCTAGGGATATTTCTTTTGTGCACTAGCACCAGATTCCCTTCATCATCAATCCAGAGGGGGAGGTCATCATCTTTATCAGGGTTTAAGCCATTCTTTCTTAGCTTCATCTCATAATATAACATGTGTATATTCCTGAGTATCACTTCATTCTAGAGGGGATGGAGGTCACTGTGATCCAAGTCATGTTCCTTATATTTTGTAACTTTTCCTCTTAGGTGCATGTAATGGTGTCATAACCTAATCCTCTCCAAATCCATGGTCTTTACTAATATATCTAGTTATTATGCATTGGGATTATCCTTAGTGCATACCTAAAGTACTTGGAAGAAAATGTATAAAGGAGTTTCAACCATCTTGATCAGTTATCATATGTGATCACTAAGTACACTACATATAAGTGTTGTATAAAAATGAGGGTCACTATTATAAACATTTTTTAGTAAAGCTCATTGGGTATGTACCATTCCATCCTGAATGTTTTTATGTATTGGGTGCACCACCCCATCACTTAGGTCTTATAATTTTGGGAGAAGGAAGGGGGTAGGTGAAGTCTTAGTGATTCAATGCTAGGACATTTTTGTGTGCTTGGAAGACCCATAGGTTGTCTCTATTTACATTAGTCATGTTGATATCCTCTATGAATATTAAAATCAATATTGACCACCACCTGAAGCTCTTTCACACTGTATGACACTTAAGTATGTTCTTTATCATTTCCTTAGTAATAAATTCAATAATGTTGAATTTGACCCCTTAAACCATGTGATAGGTGATGCACAAGTAGGCCTTTCTAACATATATCCATCTTTCCCCAAGTCAGAGCTTAGAACTCATGAGGCATGCAACTACCCTTGTGATAGGGTCCTTTATATATTTTATTAGGAATATAAACCCTCCTTTGTAATAACCAAAGAGTTTTATAACCCTCTCTACTTTTACATCATCTACCATCATCTGATGGATGTCTACATAGGAGTCTAAAAGCTTGATTATTTTACTAATTAGGTTTGTTGATAACTGCATGCAACTTCATGCAAAGTAAAAATAGTCTCTATAGATGCATGAGAGGAGGAACTACATGAGTTCCTCTAGCTTCCTAAAACATAATAACTCATAGAGATAAGTAGCACTGATGGTCACAATTATATCTTGGATGGAGACATCAAAAAATATTTCACCCTCTTCTATCTTGGCCCGAATATCGACCACATAGTCTTACACTAGATCTTATACATTTATTTTGGTGTAGTGGTTATATTATTTTAGCTGGCAGGTATGCACAAAAGATGCTCAGTTCTTTCCTACCAAGACCTATATGGGAAATTGAATTTCCTAGTATGACATCTTTATGAGTGCCTTAAGATCAAATGCTACAATGCTAACTCCTTCCACCATCTACACTTTCTTCTTTGTAATAGTCATCTCTTCTATCATCTATGCCCATTTGGCATCCTTTCGTGCCTGTGATAGACCAGAGCATCTATTTCTTTCCCATCCTAAACTAAATATATTTTAATCATGGTATATTGATTTTTATAAAGTCTTTACTATTATTTGGTGTTTCTCATAGTTACAGGGTCTACGAATATGACTTTAGATTTTGAGCTTAATTCATCATTAATGGTAGCCTTAGTGTCATTAAAAATTTATCATTCTTGATTCTCTCATAATTATATCCCCACAAGCCTCCTTTATAATCTTAATATGAACACAATCTCCTTATCTCTATAATTGTTCTTGCTTGGTGGATGTAGGTCTTAGGGTTTCACTCTAGTAACTTTTGCTTGTTTTGGCTCTGTTCTGGCTCTAGTTTTGTGCTTAATTTTGATTAAGGTTTTTAACCTTAACTAATCAAAATTTCACTTATTTATACCATTATTTCAACTACCATCTTAATTTTAGGTGATTAATAGTGTGGTGGTTCCTAGATTTCTTAGAATCTACTAAAACCCATGAAAATCTACTACCACCTGTGCATTCAATGCAGATATTTGTGCCTTCACTATCACCTCATTAAATTCTATAAATGGTATTTTTGGTGAAGTGACATGTAGTTAAAATTATCAATTCCTACCTAAATTAATGTGTTTATTCAATAAAAAATGCATCATGTCTGTAAATCAATCTTAGCTTAGAGAAGATATAGCATACCTACACTTTTGATTGGGAATACATTTGTTAAGCATGAGCATGACCAATATGGGAATCTATTAAAACTGATTAGGGGATCAATTGTCACAATAAACCATTTTAGGAAGGGTTCAAAATCCTATATTCTAACATAATCATGTAACAACCCTAAAAGAGTCTTAGGTTTAATGTTCACTCTATTTTATAAACAAGAAAGCAAATCTAATCTAGTGCTCACCAAAGCTTGCGGCACAAAGTGGGGGTTAGAAATAAAACAAACTAAACAAAACATGAATACAATACATATACTCATGTCAATGTAAAGGGAATATTAATGCATGGGAGATAAGCACAATTTCATTATTTATATACTCTTATAAAGGAGAAATAAAGTTAGGAATACTTACCTTGAAAATGAACCCACTAAGCCTCAATCTTTCCCTTGGACAAGGTGTTTTAAAATATATTGTTGTGGTATGTAAGGATAAAATATACAAATCAAATCTAGGATACATAACCTATCTATGAATCCAAATTAATTCTCCACAAGACAAGAACCATATCTCCAAAGAAAGTATGGAACCCTAAGATTTATTCCTCGAGTAGAATGGTCAATAAGCAAATGTTCATTTTCACTCATTATTTTTCAATTTTATAACTTCAAATGGTTGGAAATGAACTTGTATATATAGGTATATCTTTCGCTAAATCCTTCCAATGTCAGCTATATAGGGTCAACTCAGTCAACCCTATATGTTTTTGAGAGATAATTCACTAGGTCTTGAGCTAAGTCAGCTAAAGCATTGACAAAATTCAAAGTGAAAAATACCCTAAAGAGCATAGGGTCAACCTATTTGACCCTATAAAATAATTATAGGCTAAAAACTATATAGGGTTGACCTAGTTGACCTTGTATAGTCAACTAGAAAAAAGGGATCAAGGCAAGAACAAGGAGGATAAAACATGACAAATGACTGGAATGGGTACAATAGAGAATAATAAGATCAGGGTAAATGGTTTTAGGAGATAAGTGTGTAGATGTAAATTATAAAAAGGGACAACTATCTTATGAAGCACCAATGGTCTACCCACCCCTTTCCTACTTCACCCCTTAAGTTATACACTCAGAGAGATTGAGACTCGACATGTTTCTACAAGATACAAAGTGTCAATAACTGATAAAAGTTTGAAAATATTATGTGTATACATATTCCCTAATTTGATCTCATCACATGTCATGTAAATACAACATAGGATGGTGCTTCAAGATAGAACATGATAACATACAAAGTTGATGCTAAGTGGAATAAGTAAAAAATAAGATAAATGAAAGGAAACAATTGAAAAACACATACATTTAATTACCTTAGTGTTATAGATAAATAATTAGACTTCAAGATAAAGTGAATGTGTCCAATGTGAAGAACACTAGGTGAACTTAGAGAAGTTAGTGCAAAAAATAGCCAAAAATTGAAATTTTGGGAAGATAGGCATATAGTAGTGCAAAATGAGTTAAGGTAAAGATATGAGGGTACTAGGAAAAATTGGAAAATTAGTATTTTTAATACAAGGATAGAATGACAAAGTTATGGGAAATAAATGACAAATGACAACAATTGAATGACAAATGATTGCAAAAGAATGATAAATGATTATAGAACATAGTAAATCATATTGGAAATCATGTAAAACATAAATGGAAAAAAGGAATGTATAAAATATTAAATCACATTTGGAATCATGTAAAACATGAATGAAAAATGAAATATCCATGCAAGAAAACTTGAATAAAGATAGGTAAGAAAGTGAAAAATTAAGATCATGTAAGAAAGAAAAAAAGAAAAAACATGAAAGACTTAAAATGAAATGTAATTGAAGATGTGAGACAAATATAAAGAAGGCATACATAAAGAGAAACATGTAATAATGGCAAATTTTATATGTAAGATAATTTAATTCTATAAAAAACAAAGAAGAACATGATGGAGAAATGAAAATCAAAAGCTCTAAAGGATGAAAACTCAAACTTAGTACTTGTTCTAAGAGATAATGTAATAAAACACAACCACCTAATGACATGACTATTATGACAATGAGATGGTGTGGTAAATAAATGGTGTAAGTTTGTAATCCATAGTTTCTCAAACATGTTTTTTTTCTCTAAGGATATATAAAATTGAAACAAAGTAATGCTAGAATGGTTTTAAGAGGTGAAGAAGAAGGAATTTAAAGAAGAGGGAAACTAGATTTGTAATCATAATTTTCCTATCAAGGGAGGAAATGAAA
This sequence comes from Torreya grandis, assembly GCA_037957365.1. NCBI lineage: Eukaryota > Viridiplantae > Streptophyta > Pinopsida > Cupressales > Taxaceae > Torreya > Torreya grandis. The sequence goes on along the minus strand of JARHVA010003401.1, from coordinate 1,863,400 downwards.
TGGGTGGAGGGGAGAAAAGAAGGAAAAACCAAGGTAGAGGAAATATTTATTGAATTCAAGACACTCAAATTAGGTTTGTCAAAACAAGAGGACTTTTGACCTTAAAAGACTCTAAAGAATTTCTCTTATTTACACAAGTTTTATGTCAACAAATGAAATATATATATCATCCCATGAAGGCTATATGCGTGAAAATTAAAATGGACCTACCTCCCACACTATATTCTCCATTCCTTAGGACCCCTTATAGAGCCATTGGTCTACTATGAATATTGGGTACTTACATGATAAATTAGGTAGAACCATAGAGTTTGTTGAATTCACCTATTCCAATCTACTATCCTAATACACTCCAATGGACCTTGGCTCTATGTGAGCCCAACTATGGAGTTTGAGATTCAATTAAAGATAGGATATGTTCTTGGAATCATTTATTTTGGTATGATATTTGACTTTTGAGATTTATATGTTGCCTTTTGTATATCATTGCCTTTTATTTCAAATGATTTAGCTTTTAACTTTCTTGATAGCTTTTTCTATTCCTCCTCTATACAGATTTGAAAAACCAAACATGGGTGATAAATATTATTTTAATTTGAATACTTGGGACTTGGTTGCTAAGAAATAAAACTTAAAAGATCATGGGGTATAAGAGTCTTGTATATATAGGTGAAAAAAAAGTTCTATCTTTAATTTGACCTTGTTTTATCCAAAGTGGAGTAAAAGGAAAGGGGAAATCAAGAGGAATGACACATGGAAAAATTTGAATTACTTACAGTCACAATAAATGTGACAAAGTGTAAAAAGGATACAATGATAGTAAAGTGTGATTCCTTATCATAAGAATGAGGGAAATGGAGAAAAACATGATAACATAGGTTAATTTCATCTAGTAAAAAAATCAAAAGCTAAAGTTTAGAATAAGAGTCAATAAAATTTTGTAGAAAAGGAATGACAAAATGGTAATTTTATGAGGAGGACCAGGTACTATCCATGGTCTTATACTATAACTCATAAAAGAGAAACCCATGAGGATGCCAAAAAGAATGTGAAAATTAAATGAAGAAAAGCAAAAAGGTGGTATTTTTTGAGGAGGTCTAGGTCCTATCCATGGTATTATACTTCAAAGTCACAAAGACAAACCTATGAGGGTGAATGATAAATGAGGTAAATAAATAATCATAAATCTACTATGGCAAAGAATGACATAAAAAGATGAGAATAAAATAAATATATGAGGACAAAAAATGAAATCAAATGCCAAATGTAATGTGTAATAAAAATAAATAATGTAAAGGAAAATAACTATTATAGTAAAATGAAAGTAAAGGAAAGAAAGTGCAAAAAAACAAAGAAAAATGAGACAAAAAAATCAAGTAAGATCTATGCTAACATCTGTATCAAATATGCACATGTGAAATACAAGACTATAAGTCTTGGAAGGTTTCTTGAAGCTAAATGTGTTTGTTATAATGCATTGTATAATAAAAGTAGGCATCATAATATTACACAAAGGGTAAATGGATGTAGGGATGGGAATCACAAGATGCCCTAAAGTCTAAAGGGACATGTGGATGGGAAATTTAAGATGCCTCAACATGTGAGGTGGAATGAGGTAATATTGAATTGTTAAAATGATTTACATTAGGTTAGTAGGTATATTTGGAGATAGGTAAATGTGTTGGTTTATTATGTTATAAGGAGGTTGGATGTGACATAGGGTGTGTAGAAGAGGTATAAGGAGGAAGAAGAGATAAAGGAGGATGATGTATGATATGCTTTGGAGTAGGCATTTGAACTAGGTACTCTTTTAGTTAATGTGACCTAGGAGGTTGAGGTTCAATGGATGAAAAAATATGTTAAAGTTGTTCATGTTAGCTATATTTTCCTTATTGGTGTAAGAAGAAGGATAAACTATGGTTTAAACAAAATTAATAGATGAGTTATGGGTATGTGATAATTTTTTTGTTCACTAGGTAGTTGATGTTGATGTGATTGTGGTTCTTGAGATTAAATTTGGGAAGCTTAGAGATATTCTTCATAACATTATTTTATGAGAGTATCAAGATTGAAATGTGGACCAAGCAAGGAAGAAATAATAAAATGGTGAAGATCATGACAAGACTTATGAGAATGATCTATAGTAGCATGCCATGAACAAAACTTATCAGGATTGTACCATTTTAGAGGAGGTTTGGAAGGATCAAAACTCATGGGTTTAGAGGGTATAAATTTATTATTATGTTGTTATATACTCAAGGGATGGTAGTTTTGGTTAAAATTGGATGAATAAGATGATCCATTTTGAGGTTGGGGAGGCTTGGATGAATCAATGTTATGAGAAAATGATTGGAAATGTGCTTTATTAGTTGTTTAAGATGGTTCAAATTAAGTCATGAGAAATTCTTGCCTTTTTTATTGGTCTAAGGCTTCTTCTAAAGTTTGAGGTAAAAAGACTCAAATTTTGTATTGAAGATGAGGTTTAAGAGCAGTGACAAATAGTTTTAAAAGAATGTCATCATTCATGTTATGGTCCACTTTATAGTTGAGAGACTTCCATAATTTGATGAAAGTATGAGAAAATTCATTAGGAAGTCACTTGGCATTGATGAAATGGATAAGGTAATTTTTAGGAAGGTCATCATGTTAGAATTCCTTCACTAAAGCATTGACTAAATAATCTAGTTGTGAGATGGAATGTCTAGGAATTTGGTTTTACCATTCAAGTGCATCACCAACAAAAGTTTTAGCTAAGAGTTTGGTGGTAGTAAAGGTGTTAGTTTGGACCCATTACTTATAGAGATTACAAAAAGACTTAAGAAATATAGAAGGGTTATTTGTCCCATTATATGTGATAGTTAGATAAATGTTTCCAATATATATGTATGTAATGAATAATGCTAAAGGTTCATTTTGGATATGTTGATGCATTTTGTTATTCATTTTAGGTTGAGGGATGATATTCCCATTAGCATCTCTAAGAGGAGGAGGGAAATTTTTTTGACTTGGTTGAGACATGATGACTTGAGGTGGTTGACTAGTCTTTTATAATAAATGTTGTTGCATGTTCATCATTTGAGAGGTGTTAATTATTTGCATGATGTTCATTTGATGTATGATTTGTGAAAGAAGCTGAGTTGTATCAATGGGTCAATTTGAAGGTGGGGTATTATTATTATTAGGAGGGGGATTGGTAGTGTTGGTGGGAGGAAGATTCTTTGTAAGTGAAGGATTCCCAACATTAGTGTTAGATGTCTAAAGTATGGTAGAATAAGAAGGAAGCTTGGTAAAGCCACCCTTCTTGTGAGGAGTGTAAATAGTATTATCATCAAGGTTTTTGAATAATTGGGAACCATATAGATTATCAATTTGAGTATTTTTAACCATGTTATTTTAAGAAGTGATAATTCTAGGTGCTCTTGTTATGGGTGTAACAAAAGGATTGTGAACATTGTTTGCAAGAGGTGGAACATAATGTGAGGTTCCAACATTTGATGTAGATGGGTTGATGAGTTTATGAATTCTATTTTTAGAAGGTGTAAAAGTGGTATAAGGTATATTATTATCATGGTTTAGTATTTGTCTAATAGGATTATTTGGATCTATTATATGGTATGGGGTATATATATATTGTGAATATTTTGATGAAGAGATGCACCATAAAAAGTTGTCTTCTATGGTGGATAAGTGGGGTAGGAGAGAATAACCCATGTATATTTATAATGGGCTGAGACTATCAAGAAAGAATTACATAAGAGGTTTCATGATGCCAATTATGAGTGGATATTAGAAGGCTAGATGAAAAAACAAGGATAGATTAGCAAATAAGGAAGGCAAAAAATAGTATATGGTCAGTTGGGTCAACCTAACACATAAAATAGGGTCTAAAAATAGTAAAAGGTCAACTACATCCACCCAATATAGTGAACAGAGGTTGGAAAAAGAGTAAATAGGGTATTTAAATAGTATAGAGTCGATTGGGTCAATCTAGTATAGTGAATAAATGTTGGAAAAATATATAGGGTCGACTGGGCCGACCCAGTATAACATACATGGAAAATTAGAAAGCCTATAATAGATTCTAAATTGAAACAAGATAATTTTTTATAGTAATTTTAAAATTAAGAAAATTATGGAAAATTATGATAAAAATAATGAAATAAGTGAACAAATCCTGTAAGGGTTAGTTTATTTTGAGTTCACTAGAATGTGTGCAGTCAAAAATGCATCATGTCTATAAATCAATCCTAGCTCAAAGAAGATAGAGTATACTTACACTTATAATTGGGAATACATACTTTAACTAGGATCATGACCAATATGGGGATCCACTAGACCTAATTAGGGGATCACTTGTCACAATACACCATGCTAGGAAGGGTTCAAAATCCTAAAGTCTATCGAAAGCCTAAAATCTACCACAATCATGCATCAAACCTAAGAGAATCCTAGGTTTAATGTTCACTTTAATCTAATGAATAAGAAATTAAATCTAATATAGTGATCACCAAAGTTTTTGGCACAAAGTGGGGGTTATAAATAAAACAAACTAAACTAAACATGCATAGAAGACATATACTCACGTCAATGTATATAGAATCCTAATTCATGGGAGAGAAGCATAACTACATTATCTATTTAATCTTACAAAGGAAAAATAAAGCTAGGAATACTTACCTTGAATATGAACCCACTGAGGCTCAATCTCTCCTTTGGCCAAGGTGTTTCACAAAATATTATTGTGGTATGTAAGGATAGCATAGACAAATCATCTCTAAACTACACAACCTATCTATGCATCCAAAATATTTCTCCACAAGATAAGATCTGTATCTCCAAAGAAAGTATGGAACCCTAAGATTTATTCCTTAATTAGAATGGTCAATAGGTATATGTTCATTCACACTTATTCTTATTCAATTCTCTATCTTCAAATGGTTGGAAATGAACTTGTATATATAGGTGGATCTTGACCTAAATCCTTTCGAATATGTCAGCTATACAAGGTCAATCCAGTTGACCCTTTATGTTTTTAGGAGATAATTCACTATGTCCCAAGCTAGGTTGGCCAAAGGAATGATGAAAATCAAAGTGAAAAATACCCTAAATAGTATAGGGTCAAACCAATTAACCCTGTTTATTAATCAAAGGTTAAAAACTATATAAGGATGACCCAATCGACCTAGTACAATTAATTGGTAAAAGGGGATCTAGGAAAGAACAAGGATGATAAAACATGATAAATGATTGAAATTAATACAATAGATAAAAATAATCTTAGGTTAAATGGTTTTAGGACAAAAGTTTGTATATGGAAAGTGGAAAAAGGGAAAACAATCTTATGAAGCACCATTGGTCTACCCATCCCTTTCTCGGTGCACCCTTAAGGTGTGTACTCATAAAGATTGAAACTTGATGGGTTCCTGCAAGATACAAAGTGTCATTAATCAATAAAATTTTGAAAATATTGTGTGTATATGGGGTGGATGATAACCTGTCTTGATGATATTCCTCCTATACTTGGTTCACTTGGCACAACCTTCACCTTCCTTATGGTAACCTAGGTGAAACACTTCACATGTGCATAATTTAACCTCTAAGGTTCCATCTTCTCTTCATATTGTTATTTCATTTATAGTTCATTGTCTTATCTTGGTTGATTTATCTATTCTTTTATCTCTTGTATTGGCCTATCCTACCCCATATAAATCCCTTACACTGGTCCTCTCATGCTTCATGCTTCAAGTGTCTTGCACACTTATCATCCTATGTACCTCTCTCACATCTTATATGAACTAACATCCTATGTGCCTTTATTCATAACTTGGTACTCATGTCTTCAAAGGTTTGAAAATTTCATGCACCTAGAAACTTAGGTGTCTATCCTTAATCACTTATAAAGAAACCTCACTTGACTCACCTAACTAGTATTATGCATGGAAGTGTTATAATAGTTCACTTGTAGGCTAGAAAGTGCCTCACTTATTCACTCATCACTGACACAACATAAAACAACACAAAACATAAGGAAATGTTTATCTTACATAAAAATTTATTTTAGTCATCAAAACACAATTGAATTACAACTGATAAGTTAGTGTCTAATAGTGAAAGTGCCATGCCTATAAGGCTTCAATCAGTTCCCATTGAAATACCATGGTAGCATTTCACTTGATAATATGCACAACTTATATGCATTAGTTTCCAACATTCTTGGATGACATATGGACCCATCCACCTAATTTATATCTTTCTCAGGTACTTAGAGTCATACAGCAAGACCAATTCTCCTTTAGTCATTACCTTATACTTAATATGCTTATCATGCCATAACTTTTGGCATGCCTTCTCTATCTACTAGCTCTACCTTATTTGGGCACGTACCTTATCCAAGAAATACAAGTCCCCTAGCCTTGTAATCAATTATACTTGGTCATCCAAATGACCAAGATGCATAATGCAAAATGATGGAATCATAAACTCCATTTCTATAATTGCCTCTATGCTAAACACTAATTGTAATGGTGTAGCTTTATTTAGGTGCTTGTAGGTTATGCAGTATGCTCATAGTACTATTGATACTCAATCATCCCAATTTTTATGACTAACATCACATATATTTATGAGTCATGTCCTTAGGATATTTTTGAATGCCTTAGCTATGTCATTCACTTGTGAATGGTAAGGCATTGTCTTATGGTGTGCCACCATGTATTTAGTCAACATGATTTGCATAGTTTCATTGATGAAGTGTGTGCCTCTATCATTAGTCAAATTGAGTGGGTACCCATAGTGACTTATAATGTTCTCCCATATGAATCTTGAGTCTATAGAAGCTATGCAGTCTTTTTTTAGCATTGCCTCAACCCACTTGCTGAAATAATTAGTGGTAACAAGAATATATCTTACACTTATGCACCTTGATATGGGAGTGATCATCCCAAAAAAATCAAGGACCCATTTTTTGAATGGTGCTTAGGAAAGAATGGGCATGAGAGGAATCTCATCTCAGTAGTTGGGCTTCCCTATGCACTAGCATATATCGCATGCCTTGGTGTAATCCTTTACGTCTTGGAATAGACTTGGCCACCATAAGTCTGATTGCAATACCTATCACATTATTATGTCTCTAGAATAATGGCCTCTTGTTATGCCCTCTTATGTCTCACATAAAATGGAGTCCCTTTCATGGTCTAAGACACATCATTCTATGAATTCATCTTGGCCTAGTTTGTATTGTTCCTCACTGATGAGATGTAAAGGGGCAATATGAACTAGGATCTATTTATTTTCTTTGATTGCAATAGTCTAGGGCATAAATCCTAATGTTAAAAAAGTAACTATCTCTACCAAGTCCTCAAGAAAATTATTGAATCTTTAGATTTACACATCTAGCATATCATCCATGATTGGCACTACTGCATCACTATAATTGATGCAAGACAAATGGTCTGAGTTTGAGTTATATTTTTCAAGCTTGACGACAACTAAAAAATAGAACTCTTGAAATAAAACTATCCATATAAAAATGTGCCCATGGAGAATGGTATTATTCATGAGGTACTTAATCATCTCATGGTCCATGAAGAAGTTGAATGGGGTTCCTAACAAGTATTTCTTGAATTTTTTCAAGGTGTAGACTATGGCTAACACCTCACGCTCAGTTGTTGTATAGTTATGTTTTACTTGGGTTAATTTTTTGCTTGAAAATGAGATGAGATGATCCATTTTACCTTCATCAGGTTTCACCAGAATGGTACCAATTATAGAGATAGATACATCGACATGGATGTGGGATGGGGCCATCCAATCGAGAAATTGTAAAATAGGTACACTATCCAATTTGAGTTTTAGAGTTTGTTATGATACACAAGTATAATATATAAAAATAATGTAGAATATAATATATATATATATATATATATATATATATATATATATATATATGGGTAGACCAATATGTCTAAATAATCAATATATACAAAAATAGAATACCTTTAAGGTAGGTTGACACCATACAATACTCCTTTAAGAAGGAATAACTCCACAATGTCTCTTCGAGAGGATAACCTCCAATATCCTCTTATAATAGAAGAATCAATTATTTATTGATTCCTTAAAATAATAATCATCTCATTTATATAGACCTATATCTAACTAAAATTGGATGGGTAACCTCTTAATACCAATGTAGGCTGACCATTATCCAATACACTAATTCCACAAGTTACTCCATTATCCTAATATATTAGACCCATATAACTAAGGGAGATGTGTACCACATGTAAGTATCTCCATCAACCCATATAAATTAATATATCATGTCCCAAGATACATATCATTACTTCCCTCTCTAACATGTTTCATCCCCAAAACATAAGAAGAAACCAAATAATGAGTGTGCTTCAAATCATTCCACACTTGTCTCCAATCTCGATCATCTAGCCATCCATATGTGATTATAGTAGGTGATAGATCTCCAATATTATTTACAAATTCCATTATACTCATCTAATTCCCTTCACGATAATAATTGTAATACTTTAGTCTCCATGCATAATTATTCCTCTTGTGATTCCATATACCATATTCTGCTACACTACTCTGATTCCATCTATGACCATAGTAGGTATTATTTGGCTTCCATGAATAGCCATAGTTATTAGAACTATGATTTATTATATAGCCAAAGTGTTTGTTATTATGACACTCCCTCATATAGCTTCATGATTGTTTCCTCTCATGATGATGTGGGTGTCTATATACCTCAACTTTTTTTGATACTTTGACATTATCAACATTTTATTATACCTCTTCCACATTTTGATTTGGTGGTTCCTTTGTATCTTGAGTAGATAAAGTATTTTTATTTGATTGTATTATTTCTTCATCTATGTATTCATATGAATATTTCACATTCTCTTCTTCACCTATTTCAATCTCATCCTCATGATCTACCTTGACTATTATTGGTGCCTTTCCCACTATGATATCCTATAAAGTGACCTTCCTTTTCCTATACCAAAACTTCATGAACTTCTTCTAAACATTAATATTTATTGTTCCCAAAGTCCATAACCATGGATATCCAAGAACCACATCCACATCATCCATATCCAATCATAAAAATCTGAAGGCAAAACATATTTTTCCATAATAAGTTTCAAATATTTAAACACTCAAATATTCTTACCATTTACTTGAACCTCCTTGATATTATTTTATTGAACATGTAGATGCTTAGACACATTCATGTTGATGAACTTATATTTTCTGGTAGGTTTTATGGATACAACAACTTTCTTATTTTGAATGCATTCATGAAATTGAAAAATTGACTCATATTTTTTTAGAACCAAATTATTTGAACCCTTATCATCCAATTCTTATTCTTCTTCTTCACTTTCATGTTCTTCCTCATTGTAATTATTTTATTCCACTAATTTTTATTCTTCAACATCTTCATTCTATTCTTTATTACCATCATTATTTTCTTTCTCTTCTTCATCCTCTTTTTATTTTATATCCCATTGATCTAGGAAGCCATGTTTCATATCTTCCCATGAAGAAAAATTATGTACCAAGCTCAATTGATTAAACCAATGTTATGTAGGCCTAAAAAAAGAAAGAGATAGTTGTGTTCACCACAAAATTGTTTGAGTATTATTCTCCTTAAAAATTAGCCACCATTCTATAGCATCAATATCATCCTCCCCTGAAAATACTTGCAACTTCATGATCCATAAAAAAACTAGGGTTCATGAAACCCTAAAATGTTAATAACTCATAAAAAACTAATCAAAATAGTCCCAAATTTGTACTGTAGCTTCTTCTTATGATGGTGGAACTATAGTAAAAAGTTTTTGAAAAAAATCCTCAAATTTAGGTCTATAGAGTGAATATATTAAAAAATCTAAAATTTTAATAACTCACACCAAACATATCAAAAAAATCTTAAATTTTATTAGTATCTTTATTGTATTATGATACAACACAAATAAAAATTTCAGCAAAAGGTTCATTATATTTTAGAAGATATGATGAAATGAGTACAAAACCTAAAATATGAATAACTCCCTCAAAACTGGTCAAATAGGATCTATTTTTTTAGTGGGACTTCCTTGAAATATTATTCATATATAGTAAAATAATTGTGCAAAAATTAAAAATGTATTGAAATATATTTATGATTCTAAAAAACTAGGTTTTCACTCCACATAAATTGCCTAAATCAAAGCTTTGATACCACTTGTTATGATCCACACTTGTAATATTTGAAATTAATGAAAAATATAATGTATATCAACACAAGATGATAGATATTGGTAGACCAAGATGTTAAAATATTTAATATATGCAGAAATATAATACCCTTAAGGTAGGGAAACACCATATAATAATCTCTTCCGAAGGAATAACTCCACAATGTCTCTTCGAGGGGACAACCTCTAATATCATTTTAGAATATAAGATAATATTCTTACTTGATTCCTTAAAATTATAATCATATCCTTTATATAGACCTCTATCCAAATAACAATGGATGGGTAAACTCTTAATCCCAATGTAGGCTGACCATTACCCAATACACTAATTTCACAAGTTACTTCATTATCCTAATATATTGGACCCATATAACTAACTAAGGGGGATGTGTGCCACATGTTAGTATCTCCATCAACAAATACACATTAATATATAATATCCCTAGATACATAGTAGAGTTTCAAAGGCATCCTCTTGTGTTTCACCCCAATATAATGGGCCATCCTTGCACAAGAGCTCCTTTAGAGGTGCCAAATTTTTTTAATATCTCCTTATGAATTTCTTATAGTACCCATAATGGCCTAGAAATGTGTGAATGTCTTTCTAAATTGAAATGGTAAGGAGCTAAATGATTATTAAAATATTCATAGGATTGATGAGTAGACCATATTTATAGATGATGTACTTGATTAAGGTTATAAATGGTGTTATGAATATGCACTTCTTAAGGTTCAAGGATATCTATAGCTACCTGCACCTTTCAAACATCAAACACAATTTATCATAATGGTCCTTTATGATCCCATACATATTCCAATCATCTAGGTACACTTGGAGGAACTTATGGATGAAGCCCTTAAATGCAATGATCACTACTCTAGAGAATATAGTTGGTGCATTCTTAAGTTCAACAGGCATCATGTTATAAGTAAAATAACCCCATGTAGTCATAATGTTGTTTTGGGTTTATTATCCTCTTTAATTTGGACCTGGTGGTATCTATAGAACCCATAAATGAAGGTGTATATCTCATAGCCTACAATTTCATCCAAGACTCACTAGTGAATGGAGTTAAGAAGGGGTTAATGACATAGGTAGAATTCAACATTCTATAATCAACATAAATGTGAATTCACTGATCCTTATTGATGATAATCACCATGGGTATCACCCATTTTGATTCATATATTAGGTAGATAATTCCTATGGCTAGCATACCATCAATATCCATCTTGACCTTAGGACATAGATTGGGGTTCATTCTATAGGGACACTTATTGATAGGTCTTGCACCATCCACAAAATTTATGCTCATATTCCAAAATCATGGGTGGGTGCTCTTCATATCTTGATAATTTTTATGGAATAATTATTGGAACTCATTTAAGAGATCCAAAATTCACTCCAACTCCACATCAAACTTATATATTCCTAGATTAACCATCTTTGGTTCCCCTTCTATGTTAATGTCTACCTTGGTAGTCTTGAGTGGTGCATAGTAGGGCCCATTCCTATCATGATGGGAATATTCAACTTACCTACTCCCCTTATTTTTCTCTATGTGAAGATGAGACAAGTCTCCTTCATCAAGGGTGTTATCCTCTATTTGGTTCATTATTTTATTCTTACCTATCAAGGTAATCCTTTTATGCTCCTTCCAAGTTTCATCATCTTCTTCACTTGAGTCACTATTAAGTGTTTGATCCTCAAATAAATTAAATAACACCAATCCCTTTTCCCTAAATATGTCCTTTAGGTGCTCCTCTAGGATTTTAGTGTCCCCAAATGCTTCCCTTCAACTTACTTGCAGTGACTCGATCAATTCTAGGTTCTATAAAGAAAAGGAGGTGTGTACAAACTTCTCCTTGAGTGAATCTCATTGAAAATATACCATGCTCAAACCCATGTTTTTAAGGTTTTATAGAAGTTGTGAACCCATAACTTACTTGGGGCATTTGCATCATAGTCTGTCTAAGTTTATTCACATAAGTGGACATGCACTATTGGGTTTGAATCTCTAGAATATACAAAAATATCTAGATCCTCATTAATTTTTCCAAATCTAGTGGATATTTATACTTTCACATCTTTCCAAGTTTGTATGATAGGCCTTTGTGTTTCCCAATAATGAGCATCAATGATCCTTAAATTATACACCATTTCACCTATCCTATCTACCTCTTTTGGGATGTATGAATCAAGGTCATAGACATATTCTTCCATAGGATTTCTCCCCTCATACCTTGGGAGTGAAGAAAGTTTACCTTTTCTTAGGTGGAAATATCTCTTCCCCTAATTTATATTATAAGGGACCCATCTATTTGAAGTGACATCAATCTAGACCCATCCATTCCTCATAGTTTTTGGCACCTTCACTCTCACTAAGTGGCACCTCTAACCAGTCATACACATCAATTACAAGCGACATTAGTGGTGTCTAAGGCTAACTATCCATATTCCCAAAAAATCACTCCTTGGTTATTGGGGTTGAGATTATTGATGCATTATGCCATGTTGTTATAGATATGATTGATATCATCTTCCAAATATACACTTTCTACATAGAGGTCCTTGGTCACTCGAGAAGGGGATCACTATCCTCACCTTTCCATTTTTAAGGGTCATATAGTGCTTCTTGAAGTACATATCAACATTATTTATGTATCACCATGGCCTTCATAGGAGCATTGGATAATTATCTTATTCAACCAAATTGATTACCTTAAAGTCAACATGGAATTCATTGCCCATGATAGCTATAATGGTACTTTTTATAATTTTGATTGGTTGTGTCTTGGATTTATTGGCCATGAAAAGCACATGAGGGAAATACCTCAAAGCTGACCTACCCATATTTTTCCATGAATTATATGTTAAGATATTGACCTCGGTACCTATGTCCATGATGAACTCACATACAAACCATCCATCAATGGTGGTATTTACCAATATTTATTGATCATTCTCCACATTCTATGTATACATGACTTCTCATGCCCTTTCCATGCATGGAATAGTGACATCAACTAGCATATATCCTACATGTTCTAAAAGTAAGTTATTTAATATGGGTAGCATCCCTTCTATTTATTTGAGGCATAATATTTCTATTATCTCTTATACCTCAACCTCTTGACCATCTTGCTTCTTGTGATAGGTAGTAGTTTGTGCTTCTAGGTCTTGTGCTAGTTGAATCTCTCCTTACATGCTCTAAATCACACTCATAGGCTACTAAAATACATATTTTTGGCTTGTAGGGACTAGGTAAGGCATAACTTTAGGTTTAGGCCACATTATATGCTTAGTATGACTCTATTCCCCATTTTCTAGGTATAACTTGGGTACTGGTACAACTGGTGGTTGAGTGGTGAATTTATTATGAGTATTTGTCTCTACTTTAATTGGATTTGTGTGGGTTGGTTGTGCCTTCAAATTCCACTTCTCCATTTTTATCTCATACCTAATCATTTCCATGCCCTTATCTATACGAGGCTAGCTTTGAGTCAATTTATTCTACCAGTCAGGGCATTCCTTGACCTTATGTGTTCCTTGACAATACTCACACATTGGATGTGTAGGGAAGTTATGTTGATAATGTTCTATAAAAATTCACTTATAACATGAACATAATGGGAACATTTCTCCACCACATCCTCCATCACATCCTCCACCTCACCCTCTAGCACGTCTTTAAATTCCACAACCTATATTTTGTTTTCCATATCCATCATTTCCTTAGGTCACCTACCCTTCAGTTGCTACAATTACCTACCTAACACTTCTCTCCATGTTTTGTGGCATCTCATTGATCACAAAAAAATTAGCTATGGTATGGGTGTAGGAATCACACAAGTGGAAATAAATGGTTGTGTTAACCTAACTGGCATGTTACAATAAAGGGTAGTTGTGAACATCATATGCTTCATGACAAACCTCATAGTTTAGAAGTACTATGCACACATTCCTTCAAGGTTAATTATTCCTATTATGTATTTCTATCTCATAATTAGTGAATCATAATATACTTCAAGCATCTTGTACTAAACTAAAAATCATATTTTAGAGCTGGATGGCCATGTATGTAATTTTTGACTCCATTAATGGGATAATTACAATATTGACACTCCTGATTACCTTAGTTCTAAGTGCATCTTCAAGCATCTCACAAGGTTTGGTGAATGTATTCATGGATAATATTCTTTATAATGGTACTAGAAATCCTCCAATGAACCATTACACATGGTGGGAGGGGTGAATGTCATACAAAATCTTGAAAATAAGTGTCTTAAATCTAGCATTGTATAGGTGCACATTTTCTAAGATCCCTTATTGATTTATTTGAGTGAGGTGATGCTCTAGTGTTCAAACTCAAGTATGTCAAATTCCTTCAAGAATGATTCCTTTAAGGTGTCATAATCAATCATAACCTTGTTAGGATCAAATTTCCTATACTAGGTATGAACTTAATCAAGCAGAGTTGTTAAGAATTATGTTGCCTTGTACTCTAATTGGGTTATACCCTAGGCACACCATTATAGTTCACATTTTTGTAAATGTTCTATGGTATTTTCCACATCATGATATTATGGAAAGTGCATGTCTATATCATAGTAAATTTACTCTGGGGGGATAACATCTAAGTTGATTACCCCCTATTACTTATCTTGGTAGTGGTATTCTAATGCCTCCATCCATTGGGTTAAGCATTGGACCTATTTTTACTATCATTATCAAATATGATGAAGGTGTTTTACAACTAACTTATGGTGTCAAGCCACTTCTTGTGGGATATTACCCAGTCTACACAGTTGACATTGGCTAAATTGGAATGCTTGTGCTCACATTCTATGTTGGTGAGACCACACCCAAAGTTCTAGATGTGTCATCAGTTAACTCTTCATAAGGAACAATTTATTGAATTAAAAAATTATATTACAAGTCTATAAAATGTTCAAAGTTTATGTGGACAATAGGGTAATTTAACACTCTTATTTATTCATGTGGGAGATCTAGTGCATGAGCTAACACTATAGGTTAAAAGGGGGTAGGAACTTATGGTACATATTCAATGGTAAAATTATGTGGGGACCCAATGCATTCTTCTCCCATCAATAGTTGAGCTTAATTTATGCCTTCATTGTTCCTCTCTTCGTGTTACTACAATTCAAGAGATCCTTCCACATGCCCTTCCCACTCACTATAGGTTATCTTAGCACATTTAGGTTCTAGGTCTTCCAACAACCTATGCCTCCTCTTGTTATATTTATACTACTTGAGATCTCAAGTTTCAATCTTCTCATCCCCTTCCATTATGCTTCACCTATAAATCCATTTTTTCCCTGTCATGCTACTCATATGTGAAAGGATGTAGCCTTCCATTCGCATAGTTTCAAAGCCATAATCCACCATCAATTTCTTAAGCTCTGTGATAAACTCTTTTATAAATGTAGCTTTGGTATCACACAAAAAATGATATTCTACTTCCTTAGGGTAAAAGTATGTTGACGCTGCAAACTCAAGCACATAACTATTTAGTTCTCCTTACCACTATTTATCTACAACTCTAGTCTAAGTGGCATCTAGGTTCTCAAGATTATCTATGTTCTCTTTTGACCACTCAAGCCATTTTCTATAACTTCAACTTCTATGGGGCGAATAGGTAGCCAATCATTGGTACACATGTTCAAGTAGTTCTCAAAAGAAGACCTCATACAGAACATCATATAGGTTATTCTAAACCCACTTCCTCAACTTTTTCCTTTATAGGATGGATGCTTTAGTACAGATATGTCTTCCACTTATTGTAGCTATCACTTGATGTTCTCGAGGGAGAGTCAGATCATTATTATATCACACTATTGCAATAAAAAAATTCAACATGCATCCCAACAATGGAACCAAAATTTTGTAGTTTAATTAGGGTTTTAATTCATTTACTCTATCCAACACTTATCTATTATTCTAAGTCATTTCTTGACTACTTACAACTAGGTGAAAATAAGGTATGTTCCCATAACACTCAACATTTATCACTCAACTATGCTTTCATCAATTCACATAAGGCATTAGCCTTATGCACTCACTTGAGCATAGTAGAGAAAGAATTAAGGATCATATTGGGATAGTTATGTCATGGTGCAACTCATTATTCAAAAGACTTGGTCATTAAAATAATGGTGTTGGTAGGCTCATTGGTGTAAGCCATTTCTAGGCTAGGTTGATGGTCTATAGGAACATAACCTATTTAGGGAACTACTTTTGGTCATAAGGGCACAATCCTATATTGGGCTAGTTTTATTCTCTCAAGGGTGCAATCCTTTAATTCACTAGACTTATCATCATCCAACACTTGAGGGGTCATTATAATTCTTAGATCAAGTTCATACTAGGCTCATGCTTTATGTAATGATATCATCACTGAGCATGGGTTCTTATCTATACATTAACCAATTATTTAAAGTAGGATGACATCATATTTTTCACAAGGATGCCATTGACCACTTAGAACAGATATTTAATCAAATATAACATTCAACTATCATTCTTATATCAATTTAACTACTATGAATATTATGCATTAAAAGGATCTTAGTCAGATACATAACTAGATTAAACTCAAATAGATGCAACACCATTCTTCATTCATCAAGATTTAAATACAAATTATATTCCATACCATTTAAATAGAGTATATGTTTATCTATAATACTAAATGTCCCGATAGTTCATAGGCAAGCTTGAGAAATATAATTGAAACCTCAAAGGCATCCATTCTAGTCCTAAGTTCATTAGTGATCAGATTACTATGTCTAGAATTGATTCTATAAGGATTCACTATCTTTAAGTCACCTCTCCCTATCTACTAGACCAAGCTTAGATTTATATCCCATAGGATCATCTTCATGTCAGGGTGGATAGTGCACATCAAATGTTGAGTTGGAGCCTTGGTTGATCATTCCATTGGTTCCATCACCTTACTCCCTTCAAGTGCATACACTCAAGATGATATCCTAAAAAATTAGGTGATAGTTTACTACCTACCATCTAGTGCTAGTTCTGTAATGATTCCTCTAGTTGGCATATAAGATACCAAAATGGCAATCATACCAAGTGATTACCCCACATTGAGATGTCTTTTGAGTTGGTGTAGATACATACTTAGCTAAAATAGGGCCCCAATAAATATTTAGATAGATAATAATCCTAGAAAATATTTTCAAATAGAAGTTTGAGGTAGAAGTATTAATCTACAAAATTTTACCCAAAGTTACACTAATAACCATCAAACAAGCATTTGATCATAAGTGTAGAGGAAGATTTGTAAGCTAGACTCAAATGGGTCTAAGACATAGATTTTCAACCAAAGGGTTAAATTTTATAAACCATGGTTTCATAATTATAATATATTGATCACATCTCCAATATTTGGTTTTCATAATCTTATTATGATCAACAAGATTATCAGAATCCATAATAAAAATACCTCTAGCACGGGGATAGAGTTCCATGTTATCCTCTAGAATAGGTTGTCATGGTTCAGATAATCATTGATAAAAGGATGAAAGGGTAATCCAAAAATTATAAAATTTACATAATAAAACCATTACCACAAACCATTACTCATTTTTAATCACCTCCTTGAGAACCTCCTTCTCAAAATAAACAACTAGCAATTTCATTTCTGCACCCATTTGAAAACATGAGTTTTTCCTTAATTACTTTAACTGTGGAGCCATATTTCCAAGAGGAGAGGTTATTGTGTGTGTCAAATCTGTATTAGGATTGAATAGAGAATCTATATTTCCAATTCCTCATACAAACCCTATGCCCTCCTTCCTCATTGATCCTCTTGTAACTAAAATGATAGGTGCTCTATCTCACCCTGAGAATGCCCTAGTAAGGGAAAATTTCATAGACATTTTTCTTTCTTGTGGGCTCATTTATTTATTTATAATTCAATATTCAATATTGAATTTAATAATTACCTATGTATAAATATTATAATATTAAACATTTCATAACTAGTATTATTTTAGATAAATTGAACTTTATTATAGTGCCTTACAATAAGATTTCTGAAAAAATATTATAATATTTTATATTAAATGTTATAATTAAATATATGTATATTATTATTACAAACTTAATTTATTGTAAACTATAAAATTATATTTAATTATATAACTATTAATATTATAAAGGTATTTAATAATATTTTATATTGAATGCTATAATCCAATATATATGTGTATATATATAATTAATATTAAAAGCTTACAATATTTTAAACTATAAGGTTATTTTGAATAATTCAAAATTATTATAATTTTAAAGTATAAGACTATGTAAAGTATTAATTACTCTATCTCACCATACATCATGATTTCATAATATCAAAATGCTTTACAGACTAGGAAAAATCTAATCCCTTGTAAGGATGTGAATTAGTCATATCTCTCCATGTGACTAAGTATGTGCATATTTTGAACTATTAAATATTATTAAAAGCTTATTTTATTCTTAATTATAAAATTATCTTGAATTTTATAATTATATAATTATTAATATTATAAAGCTATACATAAGATTTTATAATGAATGTTTTATATATATATATATATATATATAGTATTTAATATAAAATCAAGCCTATAATATTTTAAATTGTATGATTATTTTGAAAATTAAAATTTATTTTAGTTTTAAATTAGAAGACTATGTAAACTATTAACTACTACATCTTGCCACATGTCATAATTTTGTGGCATCATAGTGGTCTATAAACTGGGAAAAGTTTGGTCTCTTGCAAGGATGAAAAACAATCAAATATCACCATTTGGATATGTATATGAAAGTATAAAATTTTATGGGAATGAGAGGTAATCATGTTATGCTACATTTCATGATTTTTTAGCTTCATGAATTTTTAGTCCCTCACAAATTTTGGTTGGGAAATATCACTGCAATAATGAGAGCCAATCACATCTTACCACACAGAATATTCTCACTCAATCTAAGGATGCTCACATTAAATTAATATAATAATGTATACACTCATGTTATATTTTTAATTTACTATATAAATAATGACTAATAATTACATAACCAATCATATCCTACCATATGTCATAATTTTGTGACATTCTAGCAATCTAAAAACTAGGAAAAATATAATGTCTTGCGAAGATGTGAATTAATCACATATTTACACATGTCTAAGACTACATGGGTATAAAATTATATGAGGATATGAGGTAATCATGACATCCCATATATTAATATTTTGTATCTTTGTGACTTTGTAATCCCTTACAAGTTTTGGTTGGGAAATGGTCACTATGAGGATGTGAGCCATTCTCATGTTATATATGTGTTATAATATATATGCTTATTATTACAAATAATCATAAATATTAGTTACATTATAAATGGAATCATATTGAGAATTATTTCTTAGAGTGGATGATTTCCCACTCTAAATAAGAAACTACTAATCCTATTTGTACTAATATTATTTGAAAATATTTACATGTTATGTTAAACCATTACATAAATTAAAATAAATCATGTAAATTGTCATTTATTCACTAAGTCCATAATTAAACCTCTTAGAGTGGGTGGTGGCCCATTATAATTTAATGAGAAACTAATAATCCTATTTAGACTTATTATTTAAAAATATTTACATGTTATGTTGAACCATTGCACATTGTAACAATAAGCAAGTAACTCCTTTTTTCATTAGGTACATCTTGAGAATTAGCTATTAGAGTGGGTGGTCACCCACTCTAAATGAGAAACTAATAATCCTATTTGAATTATTATTATTTTAAAATAATTACATGCTATGTTGAACCCTTATATAGAGTGAAAAATGTAGGTAAATCATCCTTTTCTCACTAGGTCCATTCTAAGAATTAGCTCTTAGAGTGGGTGGCTTCCCACTCTAAATGAAAAACTACTAATCATATATTCACTATTATTATTTTAAAATATTTACATGTTATGTTTAAATATTAAAAATATTACCAATAAGTATGTAACTTATCCTTTTTTCACTAAGTCCATCTTGAGAAACCTCTTATATTGGATGAATTCCCACTCTAATTTAATGAGAAACTACTAATATTATATAGTTTAAATATATTTATAAAATATTTATATGTTATGTTGAACCATTACAAAGAGTAAAAATGTCAATCTTACTCACTCTTTATATAGACCATGTTGAAGCAATGATGTTTCCTTAAATTGAAGTACTTACTATAGAAACTTCTTAACTTGGCATGTTTTATCAACTCAGTTGATAAAATTCTTCCTTGATTGACTATGGTTCTTGATAGGCATTATAAGTTCACTCATCCTTATTAAAATAATTAAATCATGAGAAATATGTTAGAGTGGGTGGTTATCCACTATAAATGAAAACTTATCGATTCTTTTAATTACATTATATTTGAGTTTCTCACTATAAATGAGAAGTTATGAATCCTATTTACACTATATTTAAAAATAAATAAATGTGATGTTAAAACATGATTACATATGGTAACAACAATCTTACTAATCATTTGTGTAGACTAGGTTTAAGTGATGATTTTTTATTATTTTTCATTTAATAGCCAACGTTAATCTTGAGTCCTAGAATTACAGAAATATTCCCTCGAGTGCCAATGTTGTTGAGTAACATCCCTTAATTCCTCTTGAGAAATGATAAAATTTATATGGGTCATAATCCACCAATTTAGGATATTATATTTTTTTTGAAACCCTTTTGGTTCCCTAAAATATCAAAATCACCAAGTAACAACAAGGTTAGTCATCTTATTTACACTAATCCCATCCTTAGAAAATCTCTCACTTAAACTATTTTTTTTTTTAAATTCGTAAGTGCAATTATATTTTCAAAACATTTTCTAATCTATTTGAGTAATTTATTAAAAATGGTATTGAATATTTAAATAAATAAAATAAATTTATTTCTTCTTATGCATTATACCTAGTATTGGTACTCATATTATAAAGTCTTTGATAGTTTTGTTAGAATATTTTATATTTTTTTATAAAAAAATAAGAGAATTAGATTTATTGATCAATTTTCATATTTTGAATAATTTGTCTTATGAAAGACATGTTTCCACATTTAAATATATTTTTCCCTCTCACATATTCTTTATAGCTAATATGAGTTACTATTTAATGTACTTTCTTTAAGTTGTCATGATCACAAGCATAGAGTTAATAATCTTTAGCCCTTCAAGTGGTGATATTTTATATGGATCATTGGTCTTTCATATATGGTTAATAATATTGTAGCTTAGTTTTCTCTAACTATTTCCTTCTCTTATATTCTTAGTTAGTTGGCTATTTGTTCTCCTTTCTCTAGGTGATTAGTATGATTATTAATCGGTTTATTTGTTGTTTGTTTATTTAAATTTAGATGGCCTATTAGAAATTAGTTGGTCTTTACATTCTAAACTCTAGATTCTAATATTTTATCATATTTAAATCTTTCCTCAATTATTTTTTACATTCTAATTTCTATTTCTACAAGAGCCTTCAATGTCACTTTTAATATCAAAAGTAGATAATAATGGATATCATTATCTCCTTTGTTGTCATGTAATGTCTCTTGGTTTCTTGATCCTATGGTTTAAATGTATACTATTAAGTTATTATTAATATAGTTCTATCTATAATATGTTCTAGGAAAAAAATATGTGCATATATGATACACCCCCAATTATTTTGAAGATACTTGATAAAGTAGAAAATTTTCATTAATATGTGTTGATCACCTTTGGGTTATAGTTTGAAATTACTAGTATGTTTTGGTTATAACTATTGTTAGAATTAATATGGAGTGTGGCACATAGTCTTGGTTCTAAAAAAATTAAGAACCATCACTTTGAATTTAGTTCAAAAATATAAACGTAGATGTAGGGGTCAATATTGATATATATTCAATCATTTTGTATTTAATAAAAATTTGAATTTTGATTAAACTGACGATGATGAAGATTCATATGCCATTAATGTTTTTATAGAGAATGTGTTAGAAATTAATTATATGGAGAATTAATATAATTTATTACTAACCATTTATCAACTTATATATTCTATCATTATGGTAATTTAATTTTGGTAGCATCCATTATACCTAAAATTCATGATGATTGATGCTTTTGGTTTTTTATGTAAAAGCATGCCATGTTGAGGTATTTCTATGATCAGAACCATACTTAACCTAAAGGGTTGTCAACACATATTAAATGCATTCATTATACCTGAAATTTATTATGACTTATTGTTTTAGTTTTTGATGCAAAATCGTGTTGACATATGAAGGATTTCTATCGTCAAAATTAATTTTATTGTATCAAACATTTTTGAAATAAAAGCCCATTTAACTTTTTTATATATTAAATATATTTTGGTTCCCATTTTAATCTTGTAAATTGTTTTTCTTAAGTTTTATTATGGGTAGTTACATGTTTTTAACATATTTGTCTCTTTCATTATGTAATTTAGACTCTTTGATATTGAGTGAAGGTTTTTCAACAATAATTTGATTTGAGACTCTATGGCTAAGTAAATGAGACATGGGTCATGATTTTACTTTGATGGTTTTTTTTCTATTAACCATTTTTAAATTATAAAGGTGATCCTTATCTTGATCTATACATGTGATAAAATAAAATCCAATAAACTTTTACTTAACTATCACATTTTTTGATATGTAATTATAGCTTGTAATGAGTTTATTTCTTCAATTTTGGTAATTCACTTTTGATGATGTCCATTATATAGTCTAACCTTTATGATGATTTATTATTTTGGTGATGGAATTTGATGCAAATAATTAGTAAAACTTTGGTAGTATGTTTACATCTCATTTTGGTTTTTGAGAGAGTTTTATTCATTCTTGCATGTTTTTCCTTAGTTTACCTTTTGAAGCTTACTCTATGCTCATTCTTTGATGGATTCCAATCGTAGAATTCTCTTCTTACAGTTGAGGTAAGAACATTGATTGGTTTTTGGTGCACATTATCATTTTGAGGGATTTATATAGTCAAATTTGTGTGGTTTTGAACATTTTTTAAATGAGACTCCAGTTGACCCATGCATAGCTCGTTATTTGTTTAAAACCTATAATTGGGCTTAAGTTTTCTTCTGGGAAGTATTTTTTTTACATAGTCTATTATAAATTATAAACTTTTAGGTAGAGACTCTTTAATATTATTATCAGTGAAGGTTTTTCAACTGCAATTTGGATTAAGACTCTATGGTTAAATAAATGAAATTTGGGTCATGATTTTATTCTTTAATGGTTTTAATTTGTGAAATAACTTGAGTTATTCTTTTTTTGAAGTAGAATGTAAGAACTTGTCGATTATTTCTTGTTATAATTGTGAAGTATTATTGCTCAGTATTATGAATTGTAGTTAATGATAGAATTCACATGGTTATTTATTTATTGATTAAAAATAATTTTTTCATCTAAATCACAGTTTCATTATCCTTTTCACCTTATGAATTATTTGAGATGATAATATTTGTCTAAAGTCTAGGAATGCTATTTTTTAAAAAATATTGCTTATTATCTCACAAAAAAGATTATGTGAAATATTTTGGTTGATAAAGTGTAAAAATTATGGATGTTTTCATAGATAATTTTGTTTCATTTAATGGAGTGATTCATTATTGTTTTCAGTTGCTATAGAGTTTCATTTTTTTGGGGTGTTTATAAAATAATGTTATTACATTCATGTCATGTTAGAGCTATATAAGTAGTTCCAAAGTAGTGGGATCTCATTGAATATGGAATAATCAATGTAACTCATAAATTAGTGATAATAATAGAGGTGGAAACTTTGGATACCAAAGATGCACTTACATGCTTTGGGGTGAAATCCTTTTTTGGGTTTAGTAAAAGAGGTGTAGGGAGAGGTACTCAAGTGTTTATCAATTTTATGCTTGTAATCCAAAACTTTGGAATTTTATTGATTTATCATCTCAACAAGGGAACCTTGATCAACTTATTATTAAATAAAAGCCCTGTCATTCTTTTATTAATTATAATCAGGTTTAAAATCCCATTGAGCTTGTTATTTAATAGCCTCATCATGTGAGTTCACATTCCTAGAATTTTTTTCCCTTACATCCTCATGACATTATTTTTGTGCAATATGTTTCATGTGTATATTTGTAATTCAATTATTCCTTCAATTTGTTGTATTTAAGTAATGAAAATCTCATTGGCCACCCTACATCTTCACCTTGTGCTCATTATTATCCTCATCCTATCACTCTTTTTATATGTTTTTCCTTCCATAATTAATCATGTTAGATTGTCTCAAACCTAAATTTTTTGGATATAGTCATAAAAAAGGTTAAGATGGAAGTGGAAGTTGCATTTGGGAGTATTAATCACACTGAGCTACCTAGAACCTCATATGAGTACATGGAGTGTGATACAAATAATAACTCACCATTGTTAGATTTGACCTAAGATAAGGATTAAAAGTAAATTTTAGTAATTTGATATTAGTTGATGTTTATATTATAATTTATAAAAAAAATAATTTTTTACATTTCAGTTCGGCATTTATTTTAATACTCAGTGGTTTGATTTTTACATGTTTTGATGATTTAATATTATGATATCTAAAACATATATAGAGTTGCTCCCTAGTTTATGCTTGAATTTAAGTGACATTAATTTGAAGGTTTAAATGATATTTTGATGCAGGAAAAAATAATGTCATTTCAATGTTATCTTTTTATGATGTTATCATAGATGATATGCTACTAAAGTAATTTTTAAATGTTGATATTCATTTTGTATGTTCCAAAAAAACATTAGTTCGGTGGCAATATGTTAATATATTACTTTAAATTATTTTTTTAGTTTCAATATAATGTGTCCATGAATATCACCTAAGTGCTTGTCATTTATAAAAAATATCTCAAATATTTATATAAATGAAATAAAGTGATTGTATGGTTAGAAATAATGATAAGTGAACTAGATTTTTTTGACTATTTTTTATAATTTATTTGAATCTTTTATGTTATGAAAGACGTTTACTCACTATATATATATATATATATATATATATATATATATATAGATATATATATTAAATTAATAAAAATGATCTCTATGGTATCAAAGTATATTGTAAATTATATATGTTTGATGTGTATATTTATTTATTTATTTGATGTGCTCACTACATGATGTTTTTAATTAAATATCTTGTGATCTCATGCATTTTAATTATCACTTTAATAAAATAAAAGGGTATTTATTTAACAATACAAAATCATAGTGTATATTTAACTATCTCACCTTTTATCATATTCATTATAGTTAATTTGAGGTACCATTTAATATACTTTTGATAATTTGTCATGATCAAAGGATCAGAGTTAATAGGTTTTATCCCTTAAGTGGTGATTTTTTATATAGATCATTGGTCTTATGGACATGGTTAATAACAATGTAGCTTAGTTTTCTTAGTTTCTTGTTTTATTGTCTTACTTTATTAGTTGGTTGTTCTTGTTTTTCCAGGTGATTTGATAGTAAACAAAGAGAACCATTACAGGTATATTAAAAGCATTTTTGTTATTATATTTGAAAATATTTTAGATAAGACAAGCCTAAAAATCCAATGAAAATTTTGAGCTAAGCATAATTTGACCCCAAAGTGTTTTTTTAATAATTTCACATTATATCTAAATATGACTAATTATATGTTATGTTGATTGATTACACAGTAAAAAATATATTACTCATCCTTTGTTTAAATCCAATTAAAGTGATTAATTTATATTATAAGAACTTAGTTTGAAAAGTTAATCGTGAGTTCCAATTTTGGCTCTAGAATATTTTTTAATATTGACTATAAGAATGATTTGAGTCCCAGAATTGAGTTCATTCGAGTCCAAATTTTGGATCCAATTTTTTTTGACTATTGACTATTTTTTTAATATTGAATAAAAAAATTATTTGAGTCTCAAAATTGAGTTCCTTTAATTATAATTTTGGATCTGGACTAGTTTAGCTTTGTACTATTTGGCTCTAGACTATTTTGACTTAACATAATTTTTAAATATATAATGTAAGAATTATTTGTGCATCAATATTATTAAAAGATTAAACATTACATCTTGAGTAATAATATATAATTTTGTGCTATGTTTAAAAAAATTATGTGTTATGTTTAACTATTACACAAATTAATAATGTCAAGCTTACAATGCCAAGTTCAATCTATGTTATTGAGAATAATTACCTAGACTCATTAAAATATTAAGTTTACTCTTCCTGTTTTCACTAACTATTTCATTATTGTTAAATACATAAAAATTAAGTTAAAAAACATTCAATTTCATTCTTGTGTTTCATTAATGTTGAATTACATTAACGAATAACTTACATATAATGTTGATTTTTTTATGTTGTTAGAAATAACACCTAGTAATCATTATATTGAAAGTGAATCCAATTTCTAAGATATATTTTAGATTGGATAGCCTCCAAATATAATTAAGATGAACATTATTTTCCTATTTTATTTATGCCATGTATCACATTTAATCATTTTTATATTCACATGTTTTAATTATCAAAGTTATTTTTTATCATTGTTTGGATTAGTTTTTATTTTATTTTGACTATAATTCACTATTATTTTTTTTAAAAATTATTATGATAGGTTAATTTTAAGTATGTGTTTACTTAACTTTAAAATTTAAATATAATTTATTTTATTGTTAAAAATAATGGATCTGATTAGACATGTCTCATATAGAGAGATCCCATTCATTGATGGCTCCATGAATTAGGAAAGAAGAAATGAAGAATGGTTTGTAGATATTTGATGTCCTAATAACTACAATAATGAATTTTGGTTGTTTCATTCAATATTAGGAGCAAAGGAATCCATTTTAATTATATTAATTATGAAATGTATTTATGAACATATGATTGTTATTTAGGTGGAATATATAAATAAACATAAACATTCATACCAAGTCATTTAAATGGAGTTAGAGGTGGAATTATATATAAAAAGTGATATGGTCCATCCTGATAAAATTCAAAGAGATCCTTGATATTCATATGGTTGGAAAATAGAACATTATCTAGATTCAAATGGATGTGGTGTAGAAAATAGTTAAAATATTTGTAATGAGATTGTGACTATATTTAAAAACTTTTATTGATATGGATTTACTTCATCTGTCAGTCACTACTTACATATGGATAATGAATTTGGTAAAATAAAATTTCATGTTAAAATGTTTACTTTTATGATGAGGAAAATTTTATCCATCTTGAAAAAATATATTTTAGTATCACATTTATGAATTAAAATAGTTAGCATGATAAAGGACTGCTTTAAAATAGGTTAAGAAAGTTTTTAAAACAAGTCTTCCAAAAATCAAGATATTCATTTTTTTCAATGAGAAATATTTCAAGATTGGAATTGAGAATCGCCACTTGGCACATTCTGAATACCAATATTAACCTCTTGACAAAGATAATGTTGATCAACTAGTTAACTTAATGTTATGTAACTCGATGACTCTTCAAAGGGATGAAACATTGTTAAAATAACTAGTGATATCATAAATGTAGAGTTTGAGAAATACTTACATGACTTAGGGACTCATTTTTATATTATCTATGGCCATCATACCATTGAATCATAAAATATTATCTTTACAAACCATAGTTTCATGTTTATACAAGAAAGAATGAAACACATGCCTTCTTGTTTTATATCAGTAAAGGCCACAATTGAGTAGATAATTATCATTTTTAAACAAAAAAAATGGAGAATAATATGAGGTTTAATACATAATTTATTAACCATATATACAAATCAAGGTCAAACTGGATCATCGAGAGAAGACCAGACAACTTGGTACCAGCCATGAAAAGGCATAAAATTTTAAGGTAATTAACGTTACTAATTAAATTTAAATAGCATTATTAATGTAGTTAAAAAATATTTTTGAACCTCTATTTTCATGTTCTAAAATAATATTTTAAAAGATAAATCTTCAAATTTGTTGAGAAATAGAAAATAGACAACTTGAATGATAAGCTGTCATTTCTCCTTTTCTAGGATGATATGTGGGAAAAATGGGTATTATAATTTAAACTCTATACTAATGTTGGGATTTTATTTTATCCAAAAAATGATTGTGGTCCATATTTAAATCCAAATCAGCTTTACAATTTAACAACAAATCTTTTCATAGTAATAAGGGGAATGCCTTCAAAAGAGTTATCCATACTTGCAAATAAAGTTGTAAATGAAGAAGTTAGGCTAAGGCCATACATTGAAATTGGTATCAAATAAAAAATGTTAAATGATTATTTCAAAATAATAAAAAATATATAACTACAAGGGAAAAAATTCTATACTATCTCAAGTCACAAATTTTGGAAGAACTTGCTTTAATAAGGTGCACTACATCTAATGTTGTATAAAAGTTTGATATTCATGAAATCCACTTTTATCATTTTTGTCAAGAGTTTTGAGTATGGAAAGGAAAACAAAAAATAAAAATGAATGCCAAAAGGAATGAGAGTACTAAGAAACAAATATATGAATAAATAATAATGTGAAAGGATGCTAAAACCCTCTAGAAATGTATATATTATCTTTCAATACCTGCATGCAGGAAAGGGATAAATATACATATGAGTTCATGTGCCAAAGTCATTTTCCATTTCAATTGATAATAAATTTGACATGATTAAAATAACATCTTTATCCCATTGGTATTAATTTTTTATTAATGATTTATGCAATTTTATAGCAAAAATTAAAGAAAGTGATATATAGATATGTTATCTTACATGTTTAGTACTATGATTTGTGTTTGTATCATTCTTTTCCCAGTGGTTTAAGCACACTTATTTATTAAGAGTGTTCAAACCTACATGGAAAGAGTTAAAATAATGAATTAAAACATTTATAAATAATGTTACAAATTTATAAATGTTGAAGGTAATTTAAGGGATTGTATATAATTTGTGGTATATATGGAATTCATAATGTAAAAAAATTATTGAAGAAGAGGTGGCCATACAAATTGACTGGTCACATACAAATCACTTGGATATTATGTGATCAACAAAAATTATGATTTTTCTATTCGAGCATCCATTTCACTTTAAGATATCAATGCATTTTTGGGAGCACATCATGAACATATTTAATACAAACTCATCCCCTAATCTGATTCTTTATGGTGGTTTAAATACATTATAAGAAACAAAAAAATTAAAAATAAATTTATTAGTATGTATAGTTTAAAATATAAATAATGAGATATAAAAAAATTACTAATAAATCTGATGATAAATCAAGGCAAAAACCCAAAATTAAATGTATATTACTCTTAAAAAATAGTCCCATATATTTATATTTTTAGTTGTTTTCATTATATGATTCTTTATTAGAATTAATAAATCCATTACAATCAAATCTATGTCATTAACCAATCCTATAATACATTTAGTTATTGGTTATGATACTTTCATAATGTAGATGATATTTTATGATCATATGGGACCTCAGTCTTATACACTTGACAAAATCAGACCTTGGTTATTCCTCTTAGTTCTTTACCTCTTTTACTTCTATAAGTCTCATATTTTCTCTATATGTTTTCTCATTGGCCCATATATCTTAGTCTGATCAGTCTTATGATGATGACCCAGTCTTCTGTATTGCCTAGAGTTCTTAAAATGTACTTATCTTCCATTTTTTCAAATTTAGAACATGTACCTACTTTTATGTTCCCTAAATACTAAAATATAGGATAGAAAACAGCATTGACATAACTATCATGTCCTGATGCAAGTTTATAATGCCCTAAATTCATGTAAATTTTAAATGAAATATATCCTAATGATCATTCTAAGTGATTTTATGCAAGTTATTAATCCAAAGGGATTGATATAAATACAAGATTAACCCTCATTGATACCTACAAGACCTAGAAAAGACTAGGGTAACTTATCAAAAAGACTCTATAAAATGTTCAATTGATAAAAGATTTCATATTTCCTTAACATTCATAGGGATTGCACATATACAATTTTAAATTACTAAAGGAACAACCCAAGAGCTTGATTTACCAAGTTAAAATCTAGGTTATTATTGTACTTGCTTTGCATATTTTGTATGATTCACACACAAGCCAACATTCAAGGGATAACTACATTAGTTTGAGGCTCTCTTCTAATTATTGGTTATGTTTGTAGTTCCCTCTGATAGTATGGTCTTTTAGGTTAGCTTGGCACTGTGTGCCCACTAACCCATTTTCCCTAAGGTCACTATGAAGATAGAAACCTAGGGTTTTTCTATTTCATAAGGAGTGACAATCCATGACCTAGATATGAATGCACTAGAGTGAATATTAAGTAAAACCCATAAGCATATAGGTGTGTGCATCCTATTCCAACATATATTTTTATAGGATAGTAACATTGATGCAACCATCTCAGGCTGATGTTACTATCTAGATAAACATAAGTACTAAATTTTGAATCTTATGAATGTTCTAAAATCTCATTCCTAGATAATTTATACCTATTCCATATCTAAAAATACATTAGAAATAGAAAAATTTAAGTACATCACTTCTTTATAATTTATATTTCTATCATAGTTGTACTTTTTTAATATAGACTATCTCAGCATAATAAATTTAGTGTATGTTTATATCTAAGTTTAGCATGTAATTGGCCTATTATAGATCTAATTATCACTCTTATACCATTTCATTTATATATATCCATTTAATATTAATCTAAGGATAACTCCAAACAACTTAGATTTATATTTTAGGGTTAATCATTTGGTTAACCTGATCTTTGAACATCAAAACCCTAGGTCACTTAGGGTGTTTTAATTTTTATATTATTCATCCCTAAATTTCTATAAAGTTTACATTCATATTTTTTGTGGATATTTATACTAATTATTTCATGGGACAATACCTTATAGTGGTTATTAATTGTAATATCTCATGCCTAATTAACTCATTTCGAACTATAATGGCTTCAAAACCTACATTCTTATAGGCTCCTATTTATTCTAATGTGTAAAATAATAGGGTTTTAAATATAAACCAACACTTAATCTCTTTTCAAAAATAATTTTGAAATGTTATAGATCCAGCATCTAGGCATACACATGTATGGTCTCAAATGTTTGTCCTGCCTATATCTTATTCGAATGACAACTATCATCCCGTACCCATTATTTTCCCATGGCTTATACTTGATTCCATAGTTCATGTTGTTACTAATTACAGAGGTAAGGTTGATTAATCCATATTTTCACTTATCAATATCCAACATGTGCCTCCTAGGCCTAATATAGTAATTAAATCTAAGGGATATGACATTATTGACTAATTAAGCAATACATATGCAATAAATTCAATCCTTGAGCTCCTAAGTTAATCTAATGTCTATAAGGATATCATATACGAGGCATTATGTGAGACCCAAGTTTTAAGTGATATTGAGCCTACTTATTTTGTGGATATTATGAAGGATATTAAGAAAAATAACAAGATCATCACCTTTGATCCAATATATTTACCATCCAAAGATATTATTGACCAAAATTTTCTTTTGTTCATATATATAACAATACAAAGTAAAGGTATAAAAAGAGTGCTAATTCATAATGGATGAGGACTAAATATTTTTAGCATGTAATTCTTAACCACCATGTGCATTAACATAATATTTATTCAAAACACTATTATAGACATAAAAGGGTTTGACAATTCACATATCCCTCTAGCTGGATAAATTACATTAGATGTGATCTTAGGACAAAAATCAATTTCAACTATTGTTTAGGTCATGTCTCAATCCTTACAGTATAATTTACTTTTGGGTAAACCTTGGATAAATTTAATGGAATATATCCCATCTACACTTCATTGATGTGTAAAATTCATACATGAGTGGACCTTACTATCTATGCTTGTCGATGATGAACCTTTCAAATTTTACAAAATGATACATTCTAAAATTGAAAGCATGCCTAAAATGGTACCATATAAATAATCCATTCCTATTAAACATATAGATATGTATGAAAAATGTTATTCAATTAAAATTGATCCTTTATCTCTAGATATAAATAAAGAATTAAAATCTAAGTTACATGTAGATATGCATAAGGATAAAGAACCATTAACAAAAGAGCCACAATAACCCCTAACATTTGATTTTCTTTTATTATTTAATATTGATAAAAATGATGCCCAAGTTTCATATTATTATGACAGTGATGATGACATAGCCTATGATCTGATAGATGAGAAATGTGAAACTTAAAATTTGATCCACTTGATAACTTGTCACATAACTTATTTGAACCTATGGGTCCTTACACATATAAGCTAAACCCACTTGCATAAAATACAACATTGAATCCAAATAAGAGAAAATCAAAACTAACTGATGAGTATGTAAATGTTCATTATTCCATACATCCATCTTGGTTAAAAATACTGAATCAACCTTATAAGGGCCAAATGTAAGTACATCATGTGAATAATGTGGAGTCTTTTCGAAAGGCTTTAACCCAAATACTACATATCAAAATAGAATAAGATACCACTAATACCATATTATCTTTGTTACTAAAACATAGACTAATTTATTTACCTTCTACCAGACACTGATCAGGTATTAGATTAATACCTATGAAGGGAGTACCATATTGTAATTACCATCATATCATTGGTCATACCACTAATCAATGTGCAACATTAAAATATCTAATCCATAAATATAAGAGTGAAGGATGCATACATAATGTGTCCAAAATAGGCAAAATAAAAAATGCTTCTTATCTTTAAGAAAGGTATACCTCAAAAATACAAAAATATGATGATTTAACTATTACTACTAATATTTATGGAGCATATTTCCACCACATCAGGTTTGATACAAACAAGCAGGATATAACTTATGGGACTTCTTTTATTTCATGATTGGGATATAATATAAAAGAACTAATATATTCTAAATTGGATCCCATATATCAAGGATACATTCACTTACCATTTATTTATGGCCCATGTATTTAAGCTTAAATTATATGGATATAAACACATGAACAACATTTAAAACTAAATATTTGGACAAACTTGGCTAGTTGAGTGGAACGATAAGCTAGATACTATAAAAATGTGTCTAAACTTTCATCATATGGGTACAAATATTTTCATATAGTATGATGGACATGATTATTTGCTTGCACCATTGGATTTAGGTAAACCATTACATAAAAACATTTAAATGTTGGTAATAAATCAATATAAACAAATCTTATAATCCTTTAAATGTGGCCCTTCATAGTTTGAGTATGAGAAGTTACTTGATTAAACCTATGCCAAAAATTCAAAAAATACTAAAAAAATCAAACACATTAAAAAATTCAAAAATACACTTTCGGTACTTACATGTTATACTATATACTTGGAATCTATGTATAAATTCCATGTTGATGGATGGCATACTCAGTTATTATTACATACACATATGTGTCACACTTATACCTAAGTGTGATAAAAGCACACATAGACACATGAAACCTTCTTATTTTGGATGTTGGGCCTTCCCTCCCTCATGTCATGCAGACATTGAGGAAGTATGCTTCTTTGATATTGATACACATAGGTTATATGATTTGATGATCACTCTATATTATCATGTATGAGCTTACATATATACTTACACATTCCTATTATCCATAATTATATCTTACACATGGTACTTGATATGCTATAAACTTGACATACTTTTCCTAACACAATGAGTCCATGATCTACTATGACATGTTTATGTTGGTTTATCATGATATCTTTATGCACTTCCTTGAGTGTTTTACCTTTCTATTTCGTTCCTTGTTCAAGTATTTGAATATTATCCTTTGATTATAACCCCCATGCCTATATATGCTTTCATTAACACTTACATATGTCATTGTTTATTGTATGGACATTTGAATATGTCATTATTAATTTTATGGACATTTGAGTAAGTCATGTCCTTTTGATTGTGTGACATTTAAACATGCCCATGTTTTTAGTCTCCTTAGACTATTATCTTTTGAATTTCTTTTGAGTCATCTTCTACGTGTTTTTGTTTTCTTATTGATCTCATACTATTAATATCTAGAATTTGTCATGATCTTTATCATACAATTTAGGCTTGCATGTGATCACATTGGTTCTATCCACTTTAATGTTATATCTACCTAGACATGTTACTTTTATATGTTATGTGGTTACATTCATAGATTATATAATTTTCTTATCTTTTTAAGGTGAGGTAAATCCCAGTACCTATCTTTCCCTCACCTCAAATGAGGGGCATATTAGTTGGGGCATGTCATATAGTCATATTCTCCACACTTGGAATAGTTTCATATTTATTGGGGGCATGCTTTAGAAGCATGTTATCCACATTAATTTAGTAAATGGTACTTATATTAGTTCCCAAATTCAGTGGGGACATGCTTTAGAAGCATGTTATCTACACCTATTTAGTATTAAACTTATCGATATTATAGTTGGGGCATGTTTTGGAAACATGTATTCCACATTGGTACTTATATAAATTTTTATATTTCTCCATATATGGTGTGGACATGATTGGGTAGCATGCTCTCCACACGTACATAATTATCCAAATTGGCCAAAACACATAGTTATATGATTTAGACTCATAATTTTGATAGAATTCTATACATTGGTACTATTTTTATACATATTTTTAGCATGATACATATCTAAGGTGCATATGATATGTAACATATTCATAATATTACAAAATATAGATCAATTTCAGATTCCAAAAATATTTTATGGATTGTTACCATATTATAAACTTTTTTTCATACTAATACCCTGTAAAATTTTACATAATTTTATTGATCTAATATACTATAGTAGTTGGATCACTTTTGGTATGGTTGAGGTGATCAAATAATTCAATTATTACATGTTTTTATGTTGGAATTGATTATCTAGCCTCACCAGGTTATAAGTATCATTGGGTTGCATTATTGATCTAATCTCAACTTCTAGGTGGAAAATCACTTTTTCTTTAAATTTGAGGGCATGTGCCTTCCTCTGTGTGTGTGTGTGTGTGTGTGTGTGTGTGTGTGTGTGTGGGTGTGCACCTATATATATATACATACACACACACAAATATATATATATATATATATATATATATATATATATATATATATATATATATATATATATATATATATATCCTTAGATATATACACTTTAAAGATTTATCTATATTTATCCTAATATTAGTTTTAGATTCTTACAATGATACATATTTTTGAAATCAACTTGCTAATAGGTAAGGCAATTACATCAACACACATGTATACTCTTAAACCTTGCTCTTTCAAATTCAATCTATTTTAAATACTTTCAACCCAGATTATATGAAATGATTTTATAATGTAAAATTATCTTAATTGTAGGTAAGTCACCAAAAAATAACTAAATTTAGGCACATGCAAAGATAATGTGTGCATACACAC
>JARHVA010003401.1:1820000-1822500 GCA_037957365.1 Torreya grandis | reverse complement strand
TACTTATGTCTCAATTGATTTTATAAAATTGTTTGAGTAAGTGAAGAATTGTATTCAATTATTCTTATTGGATTATATCAAATCATTATTTCATTTCATTCTTACATTCAGAATTAATTTGGTATTAATAAGAGATAAATTATAATACTTGTTATAGGAGCATTATTGTGTTGATTATTATTGTGATCGATTACTACATAATAATTAGACTTCCACTTTGAAATAGAAGACCCTCCTAGTGTATGTACAACTAAATTTGTGTTTCAATTACCATGTAAAATGAGAAAAGGGTGTAATCTATATTACATGTTGTAATTTCAATAAAATAAGTTAAAATGATTTTGTGATTAAGTTTTATGTTTCAAGTATCCTAAGAAGTATGCATAGATATGTTAGTAATGACTTTTTAAGCATTATATGTTTTTATTTCATATGAACTAATCAATATATAGTTTTTTAATGATATACTATGTTCTTTAAAATAGATTAGTTGAAGGATTTAATGATATTATAGAATTCTTATTTATTGAGGCAATTTGAATAGATATTGGATTGTATTCACATATTGAAAAATCTAATTTGGCTTGTTAGAACCTAAATATATCAACATGGTTTACCTATTATTATTTATACAACATTGTTGTTCATAATGGAATAAATCTTCATGTTGGTTAAATAACTAAATATTGAAAGGTTGTATTAACATTTATTGTTATTTGTTATTATTATCTATTGTGTGGGAATTTCATGAAATTTGTACTTGGTTACCAAAACCATAACATGGGAAAGTAAACAAGATGATAATTTAATTATTATTTAGTTCTATTTTATTATCTTAATCAATTTTAAATGAATCATAGTTTCTTAAAAGCATTGGAATATATTTATACATGGTTCAATCAATTGTGGAAATAGATGTTAATTCCTTTTTGGGAAGACTCGTTAAGTTTCAATTACAATACTACTATTGCACTTAGATGATTAGTAATTTGTGTGAATGGCTACATGGATGGTAATGTTAGCATTGATATTAAGGTATTGTTAATATAATAATGTTACCATTATTTGATGTTGAATTTGCAACTAGTGTGGAGAACAAGATATTATACACTAAGTGTAGTTTAAAAGTAGGTTTTATTCTAAACCTATATTATTAATACTAGATGGGTTAGAAATCAATATAGATTAACAAGTAAAAATGTTTGGAAGCCTTTTATTTTTGTGTATCATTTGATTATAAAGATATTTTTAAATTTTGATCTTATGAATTCATTAAATAGTAAAATATATTAATGTAAGAAAGATTTAGTGTATCATTTAGAAGTATTAAAGTATGCATATGGTGTACCAATTTTATCTAAGTGTGTGGTGAAGCATTTAGAAGATATTAATGTGTGATTTATATATTTGGAATGCCCATTCAAATTAAACTAAGTCAAGATAACAAGACATGGAAATTGATAACTATTCTAATGTAGAACTTGAGCATGGTTATTGAGACATTATTTGTAGTTTTGATTAATCATAATATTTTAATACTTATTGAACATGCAATTACTCAAAACAACCAAGTTTTAAGTAGGAAAAAAATAGAGGTAATACCTATATTTAATAACCTATGAGATGTTTGAAAATATTGATTTCATGTTTTTAAAACTAATATTTTGTTGATTATATAAGATCTGATATGATTGCCTCTTATGGGGTACTATCCATATGCAATGTGAACCATCAGGACTCATGTAACATTAAGATGATAAATAAAATGAAAATATGTCTTTTTTATTGACATGATTAAAAAATTAACTATGGTGTAGTGATTTATACATTTTGGTCATGGTCTAATGGCCAAGAGGGGATAGCACAAACATGTGACTTCTACATGTGTAAGTCTTAAAATAATTAAAGTATTTCAAAAACTTATATTGTATTACTTTTATAAATAGTATTGTAACTACTAATTAATGATTTCATAATATTTTTAAATATTTGTCTAAGCATAACTAATTATGATGATTATTCTATTCAAATTTTGTACCTTTATACTCAAATTGTTGTTTGTTTCTAGTTTTCAAATTTGTATAATTATCAATGTGATTAACTAATTAATATTGGCTATTATGAGTTGCTATTTAAAATTTATAATGTTTTTTATGTGCTATAATCATGGATATTTATTATCATATGATCAGTTCTACAATCATGAGCAGAATAACTATTCCACTAGTTATTAATTATACCCATTAGGGAGAACAAGATGCTTACTTAAGGTTAAATACCATTATATGAACCCATCAAGAATTTATTCAAGCCATGTAGAGTTTTAAATGTATCAGTGTGAACCCACACACTAATATACCTTGAACTGTATGCTTTTAGTGGCAACATGTTCTTCCTTATAGAACCCTCTAATGATGTTTACCCCTAATTAAGAATCTGATATGACCTAATCTAGTTATTGGTTACTTGCATATTAGAGTGAAAAATATAAAGGACACAT
>JARHVA010003401.1:1702500-1817500 GCA_037957365.1 Torreya grandis | reverse complement strand
CAAAATCATGAAAATTAATTTCAAACTTACACTTAAAAATGGATGTGAAAAAGGGTTTTAAACTCTATATAATTTAGTTTCAAGAGTTAACCAAGGAAAAATAACAACCCTACCAATATTTTTTAAGTTTAAGAGAATTTATGGATGTTTTTCCTACAAAAACTACTTGGTCTTCCACATAAGCATGAATTTGAATTATCTATAGATATTGTGTTGGAGGTTTCCATACATCAAAGGCCCCTTATTAGGTTAATTTGGTAGATTTAAAAGAGATAAAGGTTTAGCTACAATAATGTTTTGACAATGGAAGCATTAAATGAAGTGTTTCTCCTTGGGGTACTTCAGTGGTCTTTGTGATGAATAAATATGAGACACTACGGATATGAATTTATTACTACACACTCAATGAGGTAACAATAAAAAATAATAAATGTATAATAAAACCTTGAATAGAAGAGAAGGTTAAAGCTTTCCTCTTTTTGATGGGGGATTATAAGGCCCCAGGACCAGATGGTTTCCCTCCTACCTTTTTCCAAGAATTCTAGGAGATTATGGGGCAGGATGTTACCAAGGTGGCTTCAAATTTCTTTAAGTTTGGAAAATTATTGAAATAGTTAAATCACACTTTTATAGTGATTATTTTTAAGAAACTAGATCCTATTTGTATGGGGGACTTCAAGCCAATCAAACTTTGTAATGCTATTTAAAAGATATTTTCTAAGATTTTGGTTTGTAGATTGCAACCAATTCTAGATCATTTAGTCAATAAAAACCAAAAGATTTTTGTTTTGGGCAGACAAGTTTTGGATGATGATATATCCACTCATGAATACATTCATTTTATGGAGAGAAAAAAAATTCCTGGGATGGTATTCAAATTGGATATCTCTAAGGCTTATGATAGAGTGGATTAGAGCTTTCTTTTCAAAATACTTGAGAAAATGGGATTCTAGGATAGAGTTATACAACTCATCAAAACTTATCTAACTATCATCAAGTACTATATTCTTGTAAATTGGGTTTCTAGGGGATTTTTTAATGTAGGAAGGGGTTTTAGTCAAGGTGACCCATTATCCCCCTACCTATTCATTCTTATGGTAGAGGTTCTTAGAAAAAGCCTCATAAAGTTATTGAGAGCCTAAGAAATCAAAGGTATTAAAATTGCTTCAATAATATATCCTGATGCCTTACAATAATTTGTTGATGACACTATCTTATTTGGATCTACCTCAGTGGTGGAAGCTAAGAAATAGATGGAAGTGCTCAAGGACTATGAGAATGCTTCTGGATAATGTATCAACTATGATAAGAGCTAGGTCTACTTTTTTAACACATCATTATACCTTTAATAGAAAATCTTATGGATATTTAGATGTTCAAGTGGTGAGCTCTTAGGTACATATATGGGCCTACCCTTAGTTTGTAAAGATGTTTCCCCCTATTAGTAGAATTATATCCTAGAAAGAATTCAAAATAAGTTGGCAAGATGGAAAGGAAAGTTACTAAGTTAAGCTAGAAAGTATCAACTTTTGAAGGCCTCCCTTCATAGAATTCTTATTTTTTTCCTTTCCTTTTTCAAAATACCTGAATATATAACAAAAAAAATTGAAAGAATTCAAAGGAATTTTCTATGGACTAGGGTGGAAGAGAAAAAATAATGGCCCTGGTCAGGTGGGATAAAGTATACAAACCTATATTGTAAGGAGGACTGGGAATTAGAAAAATTCACCTAACCAATAAAACCCTCTTGGATAAAATTGGGTGGAATTTTATGAGTTATAGAAAAGAGTGGAGTAGTATTATGAGAGTGAATTACCAATCAAATAATAACCCTGATGCTTTCCTTCATAATCTGGGTATCCTTAGAGGATCGATGATTTGGAATAATGTATTAAAAAGTAAAATCCTACTGTAGTAGGGCATTAAGTCAAAACTAGGGGATGATATAAACATAAAATTTTGGGAGGATTATTGGTTAAAGAACATTACTCTCAATATAATACATAAATTCCAAATACTTTCACACAAATCCATTATTCACTTTGGGAGATTAGCAGCTGATTATATTCTACCTAGTAACAATGTCTAGAAATAGCTGTCAAACTATTTTTAGGACCACAATGACCTTCTCCCAATAGTTGAGGATTTGTAACTTCTATAAAACTATATAATTCATATATTCTCCTCAAGGGATAAATTTCTTTGGGCCTAGGATAAAATGAGAGTTTTTATAGTTAGTTTAGCATATAACTTTCTCCTTGAATCTAATGAGGACTCAAACTTCTGGAGAAGGGTCTATAACCACAAAATTATTCCCAAAATTAATCATTTTTGGTGGCTTTAAACTCATAATAAAATCCTTTCTATATATAATCTCCATATCAAAGGTTTCCAAACTTCTAACCATTGTAAACTATGTAAAAAAGAGGAAGAATCAGTTTCCCATCTCTTATTGCATTATGAATTCTCTTGGGAGGTATGGAGCCTGGCTTTGTGGAATCTAGGAGTTTACTGAAGCATGAATCATGACATATCAAATGTCATCATAGGGTGGTTATTCCCCCTTTTCCACCCTTTATACAAAGAGATATGGGCCCATATTCCCCCCATCTTGACTTGAGAAATTTGGAAGGAGCATAGTAATAGGATATTTAGAGACAAAGATAGAGATCTGAAGGAGGTTTTCCATAGATTATATAAATTTATTTAGGAAGATATCTCTTGTATCACTTTGAAATCTAAAAAATTTCCTCCTAACAAGTTATAATAAATCATAATCAATTGATGGAGCATACCACTCCATATTTATAAAACTAATAATTCTAAGAGGATTGCTTGTGCTTCTACTAAATGGACCCCCTTTATACTAGATAGAAAAAACACAATATTGATGTGTTTTTTAAAGGTAACCTAGGTCAAGCAAGTAGGGGAGGAATACTAATATCTAAAAAAGGAGAGCTTGTTGTGGCTTATACTAGTGGATTAGGAGAAAACTCTAGTAATGTTATTAAAGCTATTGTCCTCATTTGGGGTCTCAAGGTGGATCTGTCCATGGGAATTAAAAATATCTCCATTTAAGGTGATTCAAAACATATTATTGATGTTATTAAATAAGAATAAAGGGTGGGTTGGAAGATTGATGACATTATACAAGACACAAGGAAACTCCTTGGTTTTAAGGGAATTGAAATTAATCATATTTACAAAGAGGGAAACCAAGTGGTAGATGTAATGGCCAAGTTGGGAATCAATATTTTCCCTCTAAGATGTTGGAGCAACCTAAACAATCTACCTACCAATGTTAGATATATCCTCCAACTAGAGACCCAACCTTATTTGAATTAATGACCTTTATAAATCATTATTGGTTAGAATATATTTCAATATATATTATAATTAGGAGACTCATGGTATACATTTTCCACTTGGAGGGGAGTATAGGAGCACACTTTTAATGATGGGAAATGCCACATTAGTGAATATAATTTTGATAAAAGTTTGAGACATCTACCTAGATATCACATGAGTTAGCCCCAATTCCTAGAGGTGCACTATCCAACTATTAGTATACATAAGTTAGACAATATTAGTAATTATTACTTAATTAATATGAATGATTTGAAGGTTGAGCTCAAGGGTTGGACTATAAATAAGTGTTTGTTAAATAAACATAACCACACAATTGTTTTGGGTTTATTCTATATCAATTTGCATTGGGGGGTAGAAATAGATTTGAGCGATCCTCTTATCAATATCAGGAAAAGCTTAATCATGGGTCGGAATAAGGTTATAAAAAAGCCACAATATTATGTTGAATTTAAATTGGATACCATGTTATGGAGCATCTACTATGAGGAAGGCATTTACCTTTCTTGGAATTCCTCAATGGATTTGATGAAAATCTTTCAGCCCAATTTGTTGCATCTTGGGATAGGAATCACAAGGTTTGAGTTAGTGGTATCCAATTTGAAGTAAGTGAAGATTCAATTGCTAAATACATGGGTCTATGTTGTGAGGGTTAAATACTAAAGAAGCTAACCAAAGTCTAGGACCTAGAAGGAATGAGAAAATTCTTCAAATAAGGTGAGTCTTTGATTTGGCTATAAGGAGGTTTTGATAGGAAAAGCCTCATCTATCCTTAAGATAAGGTATATTTTCTTATTATGAAATATATTAATTTATAAGGATATTTAAATGTTACTATTATTATCACTTTACTCTATTAAACCATTTTCACCATAAGTTATTGATGAATTTTTTGTACTACATGTTGTCATCTCTTGATTCCTCTATCAAAATTTCCAAGAGTGTGCATGAAAGCAACCCTATTATCGCTGCCATCCCACTCCATCAAGGCTTAATTTTTCATCTCTATCACTTTCACCTATCACTTTGCCCAGATAAACCCATTAAAGCTCATTTGGTTGATGAGTCCCATGACAATGATTCAGAGGATAATATTATTTTAAGTGTTAAATTTGGTTCCCATTTAAAAAAAAAACCCTCTAGCCCTATCTCAAAATATTCCTTGGGCCCCTTTATATCTCGCCATAAGCCCAAGGACCTAATCAAAAATTCTTTGGGTCCATGACTCCACTCTAAAAAGACCCCAAGTCCCCTCTTTTATAGGGAACCACTTCATTTATTTTGGAGGGTGCTATGATTGGGTCCCCTAGCCAATCTCAAAAACCTATGACCGAGGGGTTGTAAGAATAAACCATCACACTTGGGTGGGAAAAAGAGGAAGGAAGACACTTAGGAGAAATATATGCTTAAAACATTGGGTAAGAAAAGAGATAAAAATGTTTTTGGGGATGAGAAGTAAGTAAATTTGACTATGGACAAGGAGGATTATGATCACCACAAGCAAGGGAAGGATGATGTTAATAAAGATTTTAGCACTAAGAACCTGGAAAGAATTGATAGAAGACTAAGCATCAAATGATCTAGTAGATTGGCAAGTCATAAAACCCCAATTTTTAAAATGGTCAACTACTCCTAAATTTATGATCCTGA
The DNA here is from genome assembly GCA_037957365.1 of Torreya grandis. NCBI lineage: Eukaryota > Viridiplantae > Streptophyta > Pinopsida > Cupressales > Taxaceae > Torreya > Torreya grandis. Next base: position 1,812,484 of record JARHVA010003401.1, on the reverse strand, counting down.
GGATGAAGTTGAAATCTTAAAGGTCAAATCCACCCCTGATCAATGGGGAGAAAATGAGGGTACTAGCTACTTCAAGGAGTTAAATAATTCCTTCTATGATTATGATAAGGAGAATATGAAGTCCATAGATGCTCCTATTAAAGAGGTAGCTAATGATATAATCTATGACAATTGCACTTAGACCAAAAAGAAATTGGAGGAGGTTAGGAATGGGCTGCATTCTCTCAAGAACAAAATGAAAGTGCTAACCACCTTATGCATCAAAGTTGTACACCATGCTAATACTACCCTATCCATTCTATAAGATGGTTTGGGTGAAGATATAGACATAAAAGGTAAGGTTACCAATAAGGAGGAACTTTTAGGCTTCCTCAAGGAATATTAGGAAGATATGTTTAACTAGTTTTGCTTTTTTTTCTTGTATTTGGGCTTTGGTTTTAATGCTCTTTCACTAGACTATAGTTTATTTGTTGTGTTTCTACAATTTTTTTCCACTAGCCTATTTTGTTTCCCCTATGGATTTTTATTGTAGGGTTCTTCCCCTTTTTACATCTTATTAATATAAAAAAAAAACAAAAATTGATATCCATTACCAAGGATTGATGATTTTTTTAATCAAATGAAAGACATAATAATCTTTTCCAAAATTGACTTAAGATTAAGCTATCATCAACTAAGAAGTAAAGATGAAGACATTAATAAAAAAACATTCCCAACTTGATATGGTCATTATGAGTTCACTATTTTTCCATTTAGCTTAACCAATACACTAGCTACATTTATGAACTTAATGGAAAAAATATTTAGGGATTTTATAGATAATATTTTACTTGTATTCTTAGGTGACATCCTTATTTATTCAAAGGATTAGGATGAACATGATCAACATTTAAGGTTGTTTCTACAAAGTTTAAGGCAATATAAAATATATGGAAATCTATCCAAATGTGCCTTTTACCAATATAAAATACACTATTTAGGCCACATTATTTTATAAGAATGACATTATTATAGATCTAACAAATATTTGAGCTATTCAAGAATGGCTTGCTCCTACTATTGTGCACAAGGTATATAGTTTTATGGGATTAGATGGGGATTATCATTGGTTTATGGATTATTTTTCCCACCTAGATATTCTTATCACTTCCTTGTAGTGCAAGGGAACAAAATTGACTAGAAAACTCAATGTGAAGAGGCTTTCCAAAACTTAAAAGGCCTTGAAAACAATTCTAATTCTGATTATTTCTAACCCAAATGGTAGCTTTGATATTTGGGTTGATGCTTTTAAGGAGGGATTCAATTAAATCTTGATTCAAGATGTTAAGGTAGTGGTTTAAGAGTCATACAAGCTTAAGAAACATGAAAATAAATATCCTATACATGATTTAGATCTTATTTCCATAGTGCACACTCTAAAAAAATGGAATAATTTTCTATTAAGAAAGCATTTTAAGGTAAAATTTGATCAGAGCAACTTAGAACACTTATTTCCCAAGATGATTTGAATGCATGCCAGTGGAGATGGATGGAATTTATTAGTAATTTTGGCATGGAAATATCTTATGTCAAGGGAAAGGAAAATCATGTTGATTATGCAATCATCCAACACATGTACCTTACTACCCTATCTGTATTTTAGGGAAATTTTGGAAATAATGTATTAAAATAACTTATTGACAAATACTACTAAGAATTAAGTACATGACTGACTAACAATCCTTTAAAAAATGATCTTTTATATTGAGTCATATGGCCCTTTGATGCATAAAAATAGAATTTTTGTACCCAAGTTAGGTGAATTTCAGAGTCTTGTGTTATAAGAAGCACATATAATTCCCCATTTTCTCATCTAGGTGTCACCAAAATGACACATGAGCTAAAAAGACATTATTTTTTGCTTGACATGAGGCATGATGTCACTAATTTTATGGAAAGATGATTAGAATTTTAGTGAGTCAAGTTTGAACATTATAACGTTATGGGTTTGTTATATCATGATATATGTAGTGACAAGTGGGATGCAATTTATGTTGATTTTATTATCAAGTTACCTAAATACTGAGCAAAAACTACACCATTTTGGTGGTAATTGATAAGGCAACTAAAGTTGGACCTTTTATAGTGGGAAATCTAATAGATGATGCTTCTATATTTGTAGAAAATCTCATTAAAGAGGCAATTTGATTACATGGCATAATCTAAGTGATAATTTTTTATCAAGATAAGCTATTTGCATCAATATTTTGGTGAAACTTGATTGTAACATTCAACACTCAATTGAATTTTAGCTTCTGATACCACCAAAAAATAGATGGTCAAATTAAAATACTTAATCAAGTGGTTGAGGACATGCTATGAATGTACATTATGGACTAGAAAAATAAATGGGAAGACTATATCCAATTAGTTGAGTTTACCTATAATAACTCATATCATTCTATGCTAAAAATGGATCTTTTTGAATCTCTATATCGAATAAAATGAAATACCTCACTTAGTTGGGATAGTTAATAAAATAGATCCATTGTTGGCCCTAAAGTAATACAAGAGTATGACAAAAAAATGGATTTAATATGCTAAAATTTAAAAGTTGCCTCAGATTGACAAAAGAGTTGTGATGATTAGAAGAGAAGACCTCATGATTTTGTTATTGGTGACAAAGTTTTAATGCATTTTATACCTCAAAACATTCCAATTAAGTTTGGAAAAACCTCCAAGCTAGCTCCATGTTTTTCCAAACCTTTTGACATTATGAATAAGATTAACCTTGTTGCCTACTGATTGGCTTTAACCCTTCCTTTTCTAGCATCCATAATATTTTTCATGTTGCTTTATTAATGAAATATGTACATGGTATTTCTCATGTCTTGGATTGAAAAAATATCCAAGTTATAGAAGAGGAAAAGATGCAGTTGGAACCTATGAACATTTTGGACCACCATAGCATTAAGTTTTGAAATAGAGATATTCATAAAGTTTTGGTACAATGGAACCAACTGAGTGAAAGAAACAACACTTGGGAAGATGAACATCTATTCAAGTATCACTATATGTGGTTATTTTGAGTGGTCATCAAGATGACTTATCTTCAAATGGAGGATGATGTCATGACCCAATCATAGGATACTTTTAATTGTTGGTTATGTTAATTTCATAGCATATAATTCTTGGTTTTTATACTTGGTTAGACTATGTAGTATATGTGATTATAATTATGACATTATGTTGAATTCACATCTTACTATTATATTTTTGACTAAAGCCATAGTGAATTATTATAGATAATTTCTTTTTATCATGCTTAAATTATGTATAGTTTGGATTATGTTATTTATATAATACCATGTTCAAATCTTCTTGATGTCAATTGGCATGACTACAGGAATAAGTTATATGAGTTAGGCTCGATGGTAGACTTCAGTAGTTTTGGTGTTATGGAAAGGTCATTAAGTAGTCATTTGACACCGATAGTTAGAATAATAGAAATGAGATATTGATACATTAGATTTCATTTCTAATTCTTTTGTAGTCCTAATTTGATGATTTTTAGTTCTATCTTATTGGAGCATCTTATACTTCAAGTGTTATTTTTATTATGTGCATAAATTTTCATGTTGATCTTATGATATTTGGTTTTTGCTTTATATCTTACATATTTGGTTTTATTCATTCACTTAGCATTACCTACTTGTAGAGGTTATGCTTAGTGTGGGGTTCGATGTCATTTTAAATTATTGTTATTATTTATTATCCTTAACTTATTACAATTTTAAGGATTGTTAAGATGTGGTTAATTATATGAATTTTAACCTATTAAGGGATCATGATTTCAATCCATGCTTAACTTCTAAGGAGACCTGTTCTCGGTCTAGATTGTACCCTTGAGGTAGAGGTGTTTTAGACCTACCTCATCTAACTAATACAATAGGATCACCTCTAAGTATGGGTAGCCTAGTTGATGAGGTGAACCTATAGTTTTGGGGATAAGTCCCTAGGTCCCCAAAATTTCACACTTGGAAATTTTATGTTATCCCTATTGAAATTTTTCTCTTTTTTTTTGTGAAAGTCAGTTAGCCTTGTTAGAACTCAGTTCCCTAAATAAGACTTAGTCTTTAGTAGTTTTCATTGTAATTGCTTTCATTAGTAAATTGTTTCAAATTTCTCCAAAAGGTTAGAAAATTATCATAAAACCCATTTGTCCATATTTTTAAGAAATTAAAAAAAAATAAATGTTTGGGCTCATTTCTAGGCCAATTCAGGTTCTCTAGGTTACTTTATTTATTTGACAAAGGTGAAGTAAGTTGTCTTTGTAAAACTGAGTTACACCATCTAATTTAAATTAGAATTAGAAAATGACTTTACTTCTCAAAAGTTGATCAAAGTAGATTCGTAAACCTGTAAAGCACTAGTTAGAACCACTTGGGGTTTAGAAGTTACATTACTCCACTTACTAAGTAAAAACAACCAAGGTTTGTGAGCTCTAGGTCTTCACAAAGTTAGACCAAATCAGGGTTGTCGAGTTACTTGATTTCATAGACCAAATCAAGCAAAGTAATTCATGAAACTTGATAGTCATCAAATCACTTACGTGGATACCCTCACACATGTCACTTAGTTTTCATTAATGTATGGCTTAATATAAATATTACAAAATTTCACTTCATTTTCCACCTAGATTTAGAATTTTCTTACCTAGTTGCTGCACTTGTGAATCTTGATCGATATTTTTTGAGATTTTCAAGTGATTTTGGTAAAAAATATTCACAACCCATTTGTATTTGATGTATTTAGATTGTTTCCCCTTTTGTTTTCATGATCCCTTTCTAGTTGTATATCTCATTTTTCTTTGTTAAATTTCATGCATCAATTTGATTTTTTTCTATTTTTTATTTTTTTACTTACAATTGTAAGTCATTTTTTTGCATGGATAGTGTTGATTAAAACCTTGTAAAATTGTTTAAAAGCACTTTACATATGAAAAATCTTAAGGAAAATCCCAAAAGATAGAGTTTTTTTCAAAAACTTAGTAGTTAACATAGATTACCTACCTGGACTCATTATAACTTATTACTTACTTAGAGTCCTGAACCCAAGCAACTGGTCTCAAGAAAATTGAAGTTTCTAAGGGGCATTACCAACTCAAATTTTTAGTTACTACTCTCTTACCTAGAGTTTTGAATACCTATTTCTTTTAATTCATTAGGTTTTTCAACCCTAGTAACTCTCCCAAATAAATCTGGAGTTGTAAATGCCTCACTCACTTGGAGTTTTCAACCTTGAAGACTTGAGAAATACCCATAATTTCCCAAAATTATGACATCTTGTTACTTAGAATGAATTTCCTAGAGTTTTCAAGATTTACTATTGCTTGAAGTTTCTAATACCTCAATCTTGCTTAGAATTGTTACATAAGAAAACAAATTAACTTAGTTATTCAACCTTTTCTAAAAATAACAAGAACAATTATTGAGTTTTCAAGAGCATTCACCAAGTCTTTCCAGTGTTAGTCATAATAAATGTTAGGATTAGAATAAGAAGAAAATTTGATCGAAGAAGTTCTTGAAGAAGTTCTAGGACCAAGTAGGAAAGGAAAGACAAAAGCAAAGAGATTTGGGAAGTTAAAAGAAACAGGGATGAAGTATGAATATAAGGGATATCTCATTGAGTCTTTCATTGAATCCAAATTGTCTTAAATTAATGACACTAACATGGGACATGTTTCCATAACTGAGTTGTTGGAAAGATCTAGAGCCATAGTCAAAACACCACTCATGCAAGTAATGACAAATAGTGGAATATTGTAAGTTGTAGCTTTCCCTAGATCTATACAACTACCTAAATTTGTTCTAGATTGTGTTAAGTATTATGATTCTCTCACTATAATAGTAAAATATACTATAGGTAATGTGGTGGTTAGATTAGATGTTCAGTATTTTGACTATTATTTGAAGATCCCAACAAGACTTAAAGTGATAGATTTATCAATGGAAAAAGATAAACATCTCTAAGAGAGTAAAATACCAGATTGTATCAAGATAATGAATACAACTTATCTAAAGAAACAAAATCAACCCTCAAGGTTTCCAAAGTAAATAGTGAGGTCTAACTTGATCCAAGAATTTGATGACATCACACAATTGTTATGTAGAATCAATGGATAAAAAATGCCAAGTGCTTTTTCACCTAGATGTATGTCTACATAAGGGCTATTGATGTTAATAGGAGTTTAGCTCTAATTGAATGGTCAAGAATGATATGTGACAACATTGATTAGTAGTTGAGTAATATATTTCAAACTCTTGAATTTAAAATGAATTCATATTTAGTATATTTTGTAGCATATAATGGAGCCTTTTTTAGGCTAACTACAAAAGGGTTGTTGGAAACAAAGCCCATCTATGAATAATACCCTCAATTGACTCTTTTTGAATACTTTAAGCACTATAAAAAGGTATATGATGCATTATTTTATGAAGTCATTTATAAATTGAATGTTGCTTTAAAGTCCAAGAGAGTATTTGATGCAGCTTGAGAGGTACTTTCTCATTTTGGGTGTATTTTTATTCAATTCTTCAATTTCACATATATCAAAGTTGGTGATTTCACAAGGGCACTAGTCAAATTACCAAGGTACCCTAGTGATAAATGGATTTTAATGGAATTATGTAGACATCTGGTGGAATTACATAATCTTCAATGAAAAGTACACTATTCTTCAATTAGTTTTCCTATTTTTATTGGCCAATATCATTGTGCAAGAATTTATAAGGCCAAGAATGTACAAATATAAATGTATCCTATAATCAATCACATTTTGAGGCTAGAGAAAATTTTGATTATAGAGGTATATCACAAAAAATAGTTTCTCTTGAATATATGCATATCCCTACACTTGAAGACTTTTGGATTGATTGCAAGATGAATTCGAAGTGAGAATAAGAGATAATAGTAGGATGAATGTTCAAAAAAAATTCTCATTTGATTTGGTTATAATTACTGAAGACATGGAAGATGATGGGCAAGTAATTCATGATTCTTATCATGTAATAGGAGGATTTAATGCTCCACTCCTAGAAATTGATTACAAGAAGAATCAGGTAAAGACTATTATTGAGAAGACTTCAATGGTTCTTGATATGAATTTAACATGGCTTCTTAGTAAGGGATACTACATGATGGAGCCAGTAATGATATAAATTATCGAAGTAAGTCATAAGAGGAAAGCAAAGTAAGGAGAAAGTAGTCAAGAGCCCAAGAAGACGTTGAAATTAAAGAAGAATGTTGATGATACATATTCTATGGTAAAAGAAAAAGAGACAATTTAGTTAGTTACCTCTACATATCCTCTAGTTTTTTCCACATACACCACTCCTCTTATCACTCTTATTTCTATTACACATCCCACATCTTCATCTTCATTATTGATGAAAAACATACAATTAGTAGTGAAAGACGTAAACCCATCCAAACTCATGCCACCTCTAAAGTCTCTTAGCTTCAAACCTCATAAGAAACTTATTTAGAAGGAGACAAATGTTCCTCCTTCTCCACCTAATACTCATCCTCCACTTCCTTCTGATGATCAACCTATTATCACTCTAGAGTACACCCTACATGAAGATGTGGAAGCACACCTTATCTCTATTTGATGCAATTGGAACTTCTTAGAGTGTGGGTGACTCTTTAATGAGAAGAACCTCTAGAGAGGGTTGGTTCCCTTAATGTTTATCAATTAAATCTAAACTACTGTGATTTTTTGGGATGAAAAGGGAGAAAGAAATTGAAATGGAAAATATCATTTAATTGGGTGATGCACCTAAATGATTTTTATTATTTGAAATATACTAAAATTAAGGAACACATATAAATCAATAAGAATTCTTCAAATTGCCCCTAAACATTAGTATTTTAGATGAAGGATTGAGAGGATTTTGGATTGCAAAATTTTATTCCTATATCTTCAAATGACCTATAGAGGGTGAGATTTTCATAGTAGGTGTGGAAAGGACCTATGAAAGGGGGACATAGATCTCAATTGTATGATGGTACACAATAAAAATACACTCTATTCTGATATCAAACACATATGCAAAAATAATCTTCTTTATTTGATAAAAATAGTGTCAATTACAATTTCTGCTTTGCTTCAAGAATTCTTTTAAAAATGGCTTCAAAAAGCTAATATATAAGTCTAAAACCTTAAATAAATCCAAATTCACATGGAAAAGATAATGATTAGTTGTATTTTATTTAAAATAAGATAAAATCCTTTTAAAATATTAAATAAAGACTTTAAAATCTTCCAATTCTTCAAAAATTGCATGTTCTTCATGTTTGGTATAGAATTGAAAGTGGTGGGCCCATGTTGACTTGTAGAACTTCCTTGCATGAAAATAATGCCATAAATTAGAATATAAATCCATCTTGAAATTTATTTTAAGTTCTTTAAGGTAACAAAATAATGGGAGATGCATGAAACTAGTCAAACTAATCAATCGAAAAGATTTGACCTTTAAGGACTAGTTAATTCAACTTGAGCTCAACTTGCATGAATTAAAACTTATGGATTGACTTGAGAATGATATATATATATATATATATATATATGTATATATATATATATATATGTATATATATATATATATATATGTATATATATATATATATATATATATATATGTATATGTATATATATATATATGTATATATATATATATATGTATATATATATATGTATATATGTATATGTATATATATATGTATATATATGTATATGTATATATATATGTATATGTATATATATATATATATATATATATATATATATATATATATATATATATATATATATATATATGTATATGTATATGTATATGTATATGTATATATATATATGTATATATATATGTATATATATATATATATATATATATATATATATATATATACATATATACATATATACATACACACACACACACACACACACACACACACACACATATATATTACATGTGATAACTCTAAAATTAATTTATTTGATAAATTTTCAATGTCATTCTTTGCCTGCTTGATTGACCAATTAAGCCTATTAGGCCAATTAGGCATAATAGCCTATCTTCTTCCATTTAGAATCCATTAAAATTATAATAATAAGCCATGAAACTTGAAATAAATAAAAATTTAATCTGAAAAATGATTATTCATCATAAAAACATTTGATTTTGATGATAAAATACTCACCATTTAGTCAACAAGGTTGACTAGGCCTATTTTGCTCTATTTTTCTGTAGGCTAGCCATTTTGATTGAGCTGGTTGGGACACTTATGAGATTATGTCTAATGAAAATTAAATTTTAGGATGAATAAAAAGTCTTATTATTTTATCTCTATTTATTATATTTCATTTAAGTTCCATGTACTTCATTTTACATGCTTTTTTTCCATAAAAAACATTATTTATGTCCTCATCCATACATCTCCATACATAAAATTGACATTTATAGAATCCTCTCTAAGTTTAATTGAAATTTGAAAAAAAATTAGGTTTATAAAAGATGATTTAATGGTAATAAAATCAAATTTATGCAAAATTTGTTTTTTGAGGGTTTAGGCGGGCTTTGAAGCTAAATTTTCAAAATGATGGTTCATGAAGTACAAACCTCAAATTATAATTAAAAAAAAATATATGTGTATAAAACTAAACCTAAAAACATAAATGAAAATATTGGGTTCCCATTCAAAATATATAAAAATTTACCACATGGAGAAATCTGCCTGTGGGGTTTCGACTGCATTCTGAGCTGCCTACACTCTTAATGATTGTTCATAAAGTAAAACCATTAAAATGGTCTAAATTTTTAATGAATTATAATTAAATAGTATTAATAAAAAAATAATAATATAATTCATCCAAATTCCATATGTGGTGAAATATATGAGCATCTAAACAGGAGGCTAGGAAGGGTGTCTAGAACTAAAAAAATGAAATTTCACCAAAAATGAAATAAATATTAAAATTATTTACAATACCTAAAAATTTCATCATGGGGTCTATATCATGCTATCAAAACACTCTAAAAGCACATTTTGCTTGAAAAGTCAAAAAACCCCTTTTTGACCTATATGCCTATTTGTTTGCATAAGCTTGTATGAGCATGTTTTGACTAAAATTTGGAGCTTTGACACTATTTAAAGGTATTATTTTTATTTTAAAATATCATCCCATGATTTTCAAACTTTTACTTGGACTTAAAAACCTCTGTGACACTCCAGAACAATGGCTGCTCTAATGGTGATCTCCAACGAACATGCTAAGGACTATTAAAAAATAAAAAGTAATCCACTCATCAAATGGCCATTAAATTTTCTTAAAATATTATCTAACTCATATTGAACCTATGTAAAAAATTTGATATCTTGACACCACTTGTAGCTCCCAGAAAGATCAATTTTCTCTCAAAATCGATCCCTATGCATGGATTGTCTGCATATTTAAACTTGACAATGCTCTTTTTGAAATTATAATGATCCATTTACAATCCATTTTTTAAAATTTTTAAACCAAAATTAGTTCTTTTTATTCCACAATTCATAGATTTAAAGGACTATTAAAAGGTTTCTTGAAAGATTCGAATGACAGGAGTAATAATTTGGCCTTGACATGTCAAATTATTAACAATTTTGGTGACTTTTGAATGTTAACCATATTTATAGTCAAATAAATTAAAAAAATTGACAAGGATAGACTTGGATATACATTGAATATTGGAAGATATTTTGTGGGTAAAGACACAAATAAGACAATAAACATGTGCACATGTGCACTTAGAGGAAAGGACAACAACAACATGGAAGGGAAAAAGCTGCTAAAAGCATGTGTAGATATGAACTTAGAGGAAATCAACAATAATAAGTATATTATGTAAAAATTTACCTCTACCTTGTTGGTCCTCCTGGATCAAATGGAAAGCTATTTGATGCACTATGGAACTTTGAAACATATTTGCTTCCTTTTGATAGGTCTCTTCTACAAATGGGATCACTATACGTTCATGTGTTTTGGATGATGCAACTAGGCTCCAAATTTGATTCTTAGGTGTATGGATTAAAGATATGGATCTAAGATCCAATCATCCTCCTCCCATATTATTCTTTGTTGCATCAAAAGTGTTATCTCTACCTCATTCATAGGTTGATCATGATTTGACACATTCTCATTCAATGACTGTATTGACAATTTAGCTAGTATACCTAGATTGATGTCTTCATTTGACTCCATTTGAAGTGGTACTTTGTCAAAATTTTTATATATTTTATAAGCATCTAAACATGGCTATAATATGACTTTAATTTTTTTCTAATGAATAGTTGTAACAGTACTCTTTACAAGACATTCATCAATCTCCACTTGGGGTGGAGATGGACTATCAAACTTTGCACAAAAACTCTCCAAATCATCTCAAAAGGCCTCTTCATAATGATCAATTGAAAGGACATAAAATTCATCAGTATTATTACCATTTAAATCATGTTGATCACATATTTCTACCTTTTAGATGAATTCAAATAAAATTTCTTGATTTGCTACACTTGTCTCATCTTTGTCAAGAAAATTCTCCATCTCAGCAATGGCTCTATGTGAGTTATCTTCATGACTGAATTTTGAAGAAAAATATGTTTGTACTTCATCTATCTTAGTTGCTGCAAACTCTTGAGAATCCTCTTGCAACTCCTCTTCTTGTTCATCATGAAAAACTAAATCATTTTTGTCCTTGCCAAGTGGTGTCCCAACTATGATTTCTTCTTCTTGATCACTTAAGTCACCTTTCTTTTCTGTCTCTTTGGATACATCCTCTTGGATCACCTTTACCTCATCTCTTTGCTACACTTTTAATTGAATGGATTTCCATGGAGGAAATGATTTAGGCTTTTGAGGAGGAAGAGATGAAGGTTGAATGATCTCTTGCTTAAATTCAACATCTTGAATGATGCTTGATTGTCTTCTTTCTTGCTTAACTCCATGATTTGGTTCCAAGATGGGAAAGATAAAGGCTCTTTTTTGACCTTTTGATTCTAGTTCTCCTCCTCTTTCCTTGTCTTTAGCTACAACTCTTTGATCTACTTATCAATATTCTCCTAGAATATCTTCTCTTTAAAGTGGTCAGTGATCTCAACAATAAGCTATACCATAAAAATCTCCTTGTTTAATTGATAGTTCTCTTGGATATAAATCCAAGAAGGAAAGGACTAAGAAATATATGAATAATTTTTCAAAATCAAAGGAGCTCTTGGAATGGTCTCTTGAGAAGGAATGATGCCATATAATAAGAGTGAGGCTAAACCTATTGTTCCTTAAGACCTTTTAGTTTGTCTTTAATACTTTGAGTATAACCACCTACATCCATCATCTCACCAGTGAGATCACCCCAATTTTCCCTATCAATAGGTGTCTATTTCTATTTTTTTGTTGTAATGACTCTCTCAGATGATGGATCTAGTGAGTAGGAGTATCATGGTCATAATAGCTCTGTGAGTATAGCTCTAGTGCATGCCTTTCAAGGCTCACTAAAGTTTGTTTAATTGCTATTATGGATTAGGTATCTATAAAATGGCCATAATAAGAATAGTAAGGGGAAATATTATGATGGATTGACTATTCATATGGAGGATCTGGGTAGTACTCCTGCATATATGCCTGATATATATCCTTAAACTCCTGGTGAGGATCATAGTATAGTTGGTGATACTGATCATAGTGAGGATAATATGGATCCATACTGAAACAAGCCATTTGAGACCATCAGTAATCCAAATACTTAAAGTAATCAATATTAAAATTATACTTGATGTTCATAACCAGATTTGAGTGCTTGAAAGTTGTACTAATCTTTTGGATGCCTCTAAAGGCTAGTGCATATAATGAATATCCCATCGGGCATGCTAGAAATTATTATCACTCTAGAGTGCACCTTGATTGAAGATGTGGAAGATCACATTTTCTCTAGATGATAAAATTGAAAATTATTTGAGTGTGGGTGACTCTATAATGAAAAGAACCTCCAGAGAGGGCTAGTTCCCTTAAGATTTATCAATTAAATTTGAACTACTGTGATTTTTTGGGATGAAAATGGAAAAGGAAACTAAAATGGAAAATCCTATCTAATTGGGTGATGTACCTAAATGATTAATTTTATTTTAAATATATTGAAATTAAGATACACATATAAATCAATAGGAAGTCTTCAAATTTTCCCTAAACATTAGTATTTTAGATGAAGGATTGAGAGGATTTTGGAATGTAAAATTATATTCCTATCTCTCCAAATGACTTGTAAAGGGTGAGATTTTCATAGTAGGTGTTGAAAGGACCTAAAAAAAGAGGACATATATCTAAATTTTATGCTAGTACACATTCAAAATACACTCTATTTTGATATCAAACTCATATGCAAAAAAAAACTTCTTCATTTGATAAAAATGGTGTCAATTATAATTTCTGCTCTGCTTTAGGAATTCTTTTAAAAATGGCTTCAAAAAGCCAATATATAAGTATATAACCTTAAAAAAAGCTAAATTCAAATATAAAAGAGAAGCATTAGTCTTTTTTGAGTTAAAATAAGACAAATCATTTTACAATATTAAATAAAGGCTTTAAAATCTTCCAATTCTTCAAAAATTACATGTTCTTCATTTTTTCCATAGAATTGAGAAGTGGTGGGCCCATGTTAACTTATCAACCTTCATTTCATGAAAATAATGCCATAAATTAGAATATAAATACATATTTAAATTTATTTTAAGTTCTTTAAAGTCTTTATCTTGCATGAAAAGCATTGGAGATGCATGAAACTAGTCAAATTAGTCAACCAAAGAGATTTGACCTTTAAAGCCTAGTTAACTCAACTTGAGCTCAACTTGCATAAATTTAAAATTGTAGATTGACTTGATAATTATATATCCAATTTAATAACATATATTTCATGTGGTAACTCCAAAATTAATTCATTTTATATATTTTCAATGTCATTCTTTACTTGCTTGATTGACCAATTAAGCCTATTAGGCCAATTAGGCTTAATAACCTATCTTCTTGCATTTCAACTCCATTAAACCTAATATAATAAGCCATGAAACCTGAAATTAAAAAAAAAATTCACTTGAAAAACAATTATTCATCACCAAAATATTTGATTTTGATGAAAAACCACTCACCATTTAGTCAATAGGGTTGACTAAGCCTATTTCGCTCTATTTTCCTACAGACTGACCATTTTGATTGAGCTAGTTGGGACACTTATGAGATGATTTATGACCAAAATAAAATTTTATGATGAATAAAAAGTATTATTATTTTATCTCCATTTATTATATTTCATTGAAGTGTCTTGTACTTCATTTTACATTCCTTTTTTCATAAAAAAATGATTTATGTCCTCATCTGTACATCTCCATACATAAAATTGAAATTTATAGAATCATATATGATTTTAATTGACATTTTAAAACTTTTTAGGTTTATCCAAGATTATTTTATGGAAATAAAATCAATTTTTTTCAAAACTAGTTTTTTGAGGGTTTAGGTGAGCTTTGAAGTTCAATTTTTAAAATGATGGTTCATGAAGTACAGACCTTAAAATCCAATTTTTTTTCAATTTATGTGTATAAAACTTACCCCCCTAAATATCTTTGAAAATATTGGGTTTCCATTCAAAATATATAAAAAGTTACCGCGTGGAGAAATCTGCCTATAGGGTTTTAACTACATTCTGAGCTGCCTACACTCTTAATGATTGTACACAAATTAAAACCACTAAAATGGTCTCAATTTTTCATTAATTATAATTAAATATGAGTGATAAAAACATTATAATATCATTCATATAAACTCCACACATGGTGAAAGATACGAGCATATGAACAAGAGGCTAGGAAGGGTGTCTAGAACTAAAACAAATGAAAATTTCACCAAAATGAAAAAAAATACTAGAATTACTCAAAATTACTAAAAAAATAATCATGGGTCTATACCATGATATCAAAACACTCTGAAATCACGTTTTACTTGAAAAATCAGAAAACCCCTTTTTGGCCTATATGCCTATTTACTTGCATAAGCCTGTATGAGCATGGTTTGATTAAAATTTAGAGTTTAACCACTATTTAAAGGTCTGATTATGATTTAAAAACATCATCTCATACTTTTTAAATTTTTACCTAGACTTAGAAACCTTTGTGGCACTCTAGAATAATGCCTAGTCCAATGGTAGTCTCCAACGAACATGCTAAAGACTATTACAAATAGAAAGTATATCCACTCATCCAATGGCCACGAAAGTTTTTAAAAAATTTAAGTAACTTATATTTACCCTATGTAAAATATTTTAGGTCTTAAAACCACCTGTAGCTCCCAAAAAGTTTAATTTTCTCTTAAAAGTGATCCATGTGCATGGATTGTTTGCATATTTGAACTTGGTAATGCTCTTTTTAAAATGATAATGATCCATTTAAAATCCATTTTTGACATTTTAAAAACCAAAATTAGTTATTTTAGGCCAAAAATTCTAGCTTTAAAGGACTATTGAAAGGTTTATTGAAGGTTTTGAATGATATGAGTAGTAATTTGGCCTTAACAGGTCAAATTATTAACAATTTTGGTGAATTTTAGGGGTTGACCAGCCTGATGGTCAAGGAAATTAGAAACACTAACAAGGATAGACTTAGATATACACTGAATATTGGAAGATATTTTGCAGGCAAGGACACAAACAAGACATCAAATATGTGCACATGTGCACTTAGAGGAAAGGACAACAACAACACGAAAAGGAAAAAACAACTGCTAAAACCATGTGCAAATATGCACTTAGAGGAAAGCAACAAAAATAAGTCTATTATGTAAAAATTTACCTCCACCTTGCTGGTCCTCCTAGATCAAATGGAAATCTATTTGATGCACTATGGAAGTTTGAAACATATTTGCTTCCTTTTGATAGCTCTCTTCTACAAATGGGATCACTTATATGTTCATATGTTCTAGATGATGTAGCTGGGCCTCCAAATTCCATTATTAGGTGTATGTATTGAAGATATGGATCTAATATCTAATCATCCTCCTCTCATATTCTTCTTTATTGCATCAAAAGTGCTATCTCTACCTCATTCATAAATTGATCATGATTTGACACATTCTCATTCAATGATTGTATTAATGATTTAGCTAATATCCCTAGATTTATTTTTTCATTTGAATACATTTGAATTGGTACTTTATTAAAGTCTATAGATATTTTATAATCATCTAAATATGGCTGTAATATGACTTTAATTTCTTCCTGATGAATAGCTGCAACAATACTCTTTACCAGACATTCATCAATCTCCACTTGGGGTTGAGATGGACTACCAAACTTTGTATAAAAACTATCCAAATCATCCCAAAAGGCCTCTTCATCATGATCAATTGAAAGGACATTAAATTCATTAGTATTATTACCATTTGAATCATGTTGATCACATATTTCTACCTTTTGGATGAAGTTAAATGAAATTTATTAATTTGCTACACTTTTCTCATCTTTGTCAAGAAAATTCTCCATCTCAGTAATGGTTCTATGTGAGTTGTTTGCATGGTTACCTTTTGAGGAAAAATTTGTTTTTACTTCATCTATCTTGGCTATTGTAAGCTCTTAAAAATCCTCCTGTAACTCCTCTTCTTGTTCATCATGGAAAACTAAATCTTTTTTGTCTTTGCCAAGTGGTGTCTCGACTATGATTTATTCTTCTTGATCAATCAAGTTACCTTTCTTTTCTATCTCTTTGGCTGCATCCTCTTGGATCACCTTATCTCTCTACTACACTTTTTATTGAATGGCTTCCATGAAGGAAAGGATTTATGCTTTTGAGGAGGAAGAGATGAAGGTTGAATGATCTCTTACTTGAATTTAACATCTTAAATGATGCTTGATTATTCTTATTTCTTTCTTAACTTCATGGTTTGGTTCCAAGATAGGAAAGATAAAGGATCTTTTTTGACCTTTTGATTCTAGTTCTCCTCCTCTTTCTTTGTCTTCAGCTCCAATTCTCTGATTTGTTTATCAATGTTCTCTTGGAATATCTTCTCTTTAAAGTGATCAGTGATCTTAATACCAGGCTATGCCATAACAATCTCCTTCTTTCTTTGATAGTTCTCTTGGATAGAACTCCAAGAAGGGAAGTACTAAGAAACATATGAAGAATTTGGAAAAATCAAAGGGGCTCTTGGAATTGTCTCTTGAGAAGGAATGGATAACATATAATAAGAGTGAGGCTAAACATGTTGTTCTTTAAGGCCTTTTAGTTTGTCTTCAATACTTTGAATATAACCACCTACATCCATCATCTCACCAGTGAGATTACACCAATTTTCCCTCTCAACAGGGGTCTATTTATATTTTATTTGTTTCAATGACTCTCTTAGATGATGGATCTAGTGAGTAGGGGTATCTTGGCCATAATAGCTATATGAGTGCAGCTCTAGTGCATGCTTTTCAAGGCTCACTAAAGTTTATTTAATTATTGGTATGGATTGGGTAGCTATAAAAGGGCATGATAAGACTAGTAAGGGGTAATATTATGATGTAATTATTATTCATATTGATTATTTGGGTAGTACTCTTGCATATATGCCTGATATATATCCTCAAACTCTTAGTGAGGATAAGAGTATGGTTGGTCATACTTATCATAGTGAGGATAATATGGATTGATATTGAAATAAGCCATTTAAGACCATTAGTAAGCCAAATAATAAAAGTAATCAATATTAAAATTATACCCGATGTTAATAACTGGCTTTGAGTGCTTGAAAGTTTCATTGATCTTTTGGATGCCTCTAAAGGCTAGTGCATAGAATGAATATCCGAACGGGCATGCCAAGAATTTTTATCACTCTAGAGTGCACCTTGATCCAAGATGTGAAATAAAAATTTTTATCCAACTGATATAATTGTAACTTATCATTGTGTGGGTGATTCTATAATGATAATAACCTATAGAGAGGGCTGGTTCCCTTAATATTTATCAATTAAATCTGAATTACTGTGATTTTTTGGGATGAAAAGGGAGAAGGAAACTAAAATTTAAAATCCTTTCTAATTGAGTGATGCACATAAATCATTGGTATTATTTTAAATATATTTAAGTTAAGGCACACATATAAATCAATATGAAGTATTCAAATTTCCCCTAAACATTAGCATTTCAAATGAAGGATTGAGAAGATTTTGGATTGCAAAATTATATTCCTATCTCTTCAAATGACATGTAGAGGATAAGATTTTCATAGTATATATGGAAAGGAACTGAAAAAATGGGACATACATCTCAATTTTATTATATTACACAATAAAAATACACTCTATTCTAATATCAAACTCATATGCAAAAAAAATCTTCTTTATTTGATAAAAATGGTGTCAATTACAATTTTTACTCTGCTTCAAGAATTCTTTTTAAAATGGCTTCAAAAAGTTAATATATAAGTATAAAACCTTAAATAAATACAAATTTAAGTGTAAAATATAATTATTAGTCTTATCTAACTTAAAATAATACTAAAATCCTTTTACAATATTAAATAAAGGCTTTAAAATCTTCCAATTCTTCAAAAATTGCATGTTTTCCATGTTTGGCATAGAATTGAGAAGTGGTGAGCCCATGTTCAATTTTAAACCTTCCTTGCATGAAAATAATGATATAAATTAGAATATAAATACATATTTAAAGTTATTTTAAGTTCTTTAAAGTATTTATCTTTCATGAAAAGCATGGGAGATGCATGAAACTAGTCAAACTAGTCAACCAAAGAGATTTGACTCTTAAGGACTAGTTAACTCAACTTAAGCTCGACATGCATGAATTAAAACTTGTGTATTGAATTTATAATAATATATAAACTTTAAGAACATATATTCCACGTATTAACTCCAAAATTAATTCATTTGATAGATTTTTAACGTCATTCTTTACCTACTTGATTGAGCAATTAAGCTTATTAGGCCTAATAGCCTATCTTCTTCCATTTGGACTCTATTAAACCTGAAGTAATAAGCCATTAAAAATAAAAAATAAAAATTAACTTGAAAAAAATTATTCACCACCAAAATAATTTATTTTGATGAGAAAAAACTCACCATTCAGTTAACAGGGTTGACTAGGCCTATTTTGTTCCATTTTCCTGCAAACTGGCCATTTTGATTGAGTTGGTTGGGACACTTATAAAATTATTTATGGCCAAAATAAAATTTTAAGATGAATAAAAATTCTTATTATTTTATATCCATTAATTATATTTCATTGAATTGTCCTGTACTTTATTTTACATATTTTCTCCATAAAAACATGATTTATGTCCTTATCCTTACATCTCCATACATAAAATTTACATTTATGGAACAATATCTAAGTTTAATATAAATTTTAAAATTTTTCAAGCTGATCCAATATTATTTTAAGGCAATAAAATCATTTTTTTACAAAATTAATTTTTTTAGGGTTTAAGCGAGCTTTGGAGCTAAATTTTCAAAATGATGGTTCATGAAGTACAAACCTCTAAATCCAAAATTTTTTCCATTTATGTATATAAAAATATCCCCCATAACATACTTGATAATATTGGGTTCCCATTCAAAATATATAAAAATTTATCATGTGGAGAAATATGCCTGTGGGGTTTTGACTGCATTCTAAGCTGCCTACACTCTTATCATAAAAAAAAAAACCACTCAAATTGTATAATTTTTTATGAATTATAATTAAATACTATTAATAAAAACATGCTAAGATAATTCATTCAAAATCCACACATGATGAAAGATATGAGCTTTTAAACTGGAGGCTAGGAAGGGTGTCTAGAACTAAAAAACTAAAAATTTTACCAAAATGAAAATAACTCTTCACATTCTTCCCAATTATTGAAAACATCATCATGGGGTCTATAACATGCTATAAAAACACTCTAAAAGAATGTTTTGCTTGAAAAGTCAAAAAACCCCTTTTTGACCTATATGCCTATTTGCCTGCATAAGCCTGTATGAGCATGATTTGCTTAAAATTTGGAGTTTTAGCACTCTTTAAAGGTCTAATTATGATTTATAAACATAATTACATGCTTTTAAAACTTTTACCTAGACTTAGAAACCTCTGTGGTACTCCAGAATAATGCCTACTCCAATGGTGATATCCAACGGATATGGTGAGGACTATTACAAAAAATAAAGAATCTCTACTCATAAAATATACATTAAACTTTTTCATAAGGTTCTATAACTTATAATTATATTTAAAAAAAAATTGAGATCCTAAAACCACTTGTAGCTCCTAGAAAGTTCAATTTTCTCTCAAAATTGATCCATGTGCATGGATTGTTTGCATATTTGAACTTGACAATGCTCTTTTTGAAATGATAATGATCCATTTACAATCCTTTTTAAAAAAAATTAAACCAATATTAGTGCTTTTTAGGCCACAATTCCTAGCTTTAAAGGACTATTAAAAGGTTTCTTGAATGTTTTGAATGAATGGAGTAGTAATTTGGCCTTGACAAGTTAGATTACTAACACAACCCATCATTCCTCCTATTCATAACCAAAAAGAGCCAAATCAAGTAACTACTATAGAAGTGATCTCATCTCAATAGGTATCACAACAAAAGGTAATAGTTGAATCTAAGAGTAAAACCACTAGAGAAGATAAATAATAGGAAACTTTTGAGAAAGAGGTAGAGAAAGAGAAAGATGAACAAATATTTTTCAATGTTATTCAAGGTATTATAGATGTAGAATAAGTTCCATTTTTTCAATGTTATTCAAGGTATTCTAGATGTAAAATAAGTTCCTTCTCAAGAAACAAAGGTGGGAGATAATCAACAATAAATGGTAATACATTCAGCCACTTCCACTGGTATAGATTTCTCTTCATGGTTGGCATTGTAAACAACTCTTGAGTCAAAAGAAGAAATAAATTTGGAAGAGATAGATTTACAACTTCTAAAAAAAATTCTCATAAGGGTAAAAAGGTCAAGAGTGCTAGAGTGACTTTAAAACTGATAATTGATCCTTTAGGTCAAAAATTTGCATAAATATTAGTTCCTCCATAGGGTAAGCGTAAGGCAAAAATCATTGAAGAAGACTTGAGAATTACAAAGGTATCCCTAGGTGAAGTTACTATAGAAGGCCTAAATTAAGACACACATACCCTTATCAATACTTTCTTTCAGAAGCTTGATAAAGAAAAGGTTGATAAAGCTAAACTAAAAGAACAAATTTCTAAGTTGTGTGAAATAATTGCCAAAGTGGCAATATCTGCTCCCTAGTAGCCATTACTTTTAGGAGATGTATTTGATCAGCAAACAATAACTAAGGTAGAGGAAAATGGTGACAAGGCTAAATTAGTTGATGAATGGATAGAAAAAATGATACAAACTACAAAGAAATGGTTTCTTAAGGTCCCAGGAAATTTAGCTAATATTGAGAATAAATTAGCATAGCTGAAAATAGTGGTGAAGGAGATTGAAAGTGAAAATGGAATATTTGAATTGCAATAGGAAAATGAATAAACTCCTTAATTGAAAATATTTTGAACAAAATATTTTTCCATAGGGATCAGTGATGAAATCAAAGTAAGAGGAAAACATCATATCTTTTCCCATGCACATTTTTGGAGTAATGCTTGAAGAAATGAAGACTTTGGAAGAAGATGCTCGCAATATGAAAGTAGATATGGAGGATTGTATCTTTTATCTCATGAATGTTTGGTCTGAATAAATGCCAAGGACATGAACAATTCTATAAATTCATGTAATTAATAGAAGAGGCCATCACTCCATTCATAATAAAATTGATAAAGGAGTTAATAAAAAGTCAACAACAAGTCAAAAGGCTAGAACCCAATCTTGGAAAGGTGAAAGAATATTGTAAGAAGCTGAAAAGGGAACGGCTAAGATTTGAAATAGAAAGGAAATAAATTACCAAGTTGGATGATGCAATCATTCAATTTATGATGTCATAACACATCAACTATAGGGAAGAGTACAAAAAATAATTTCATGAATTAGAGTGATTAACTTCTACTTCTCCTCTCAACTTCTTCTATTTTCTTCAAACAACTTGAGAAATGTATTTGAATAATTTTTTTTAAGTATTAACTTATAAGTTAGTTGTTTTATAGAATGAAGGACTCAAGTAAATTGACTAGATTTCATTACTTGAAGTCATTTTTTACAAACAAATTACTTAAGTGAGCTCTACATAACATGAAAAGAAGTTGTATTTGATCCAAACAATAAGACTAAGAGGAGCTACATGTCACCAAACATTGCATGCCATACATGAAAATTTCAAGGAAGACATCTTCCAATGGTTTTTATATTTTAACATATCACATGGGGAATTCAATGAGTTGTCTCCTAATTATATTTGATATCTTAAAGTAGTATAAATATGGGGAAAGACCTATATACAAGGGATGAAATTTTTTGGAAAGAAATTATAACTATTGTACAAGAAAGTTTAAGCAACCTAAAATTTTTCATTTATATTTTTATATGTTTTTTGTATGAACTTTGTTCAAAGTGAATAAGAAGAAAGTTGATTTCTAAGGAACTTTGCATCTATTCTAGTCTTTTCATTCTCTACTTTTTAAGATTTGGGTAAGTGCACCAACTTGGGGGATAAAAAAGGGCCTACTCGTGGACATGATTTTTTTAAAATTTTAGAAATGTGAACTTATATAGATAATTAAAGATGGATACACTCAAAATTTAAAGATGGTATAACAACATGAATTGTAGTATTTTGAGTCTAGTTTCTAAAGATTTTTTTTTTTGAAAAATGGTTAAGTATAACTACGTCAAACATCTAAAATTTGAAGAGGACCTCCCTTTTTCTTAAGAAAATTTGAATTGTACCATTCCATGTGACCCATAATTTTTTGAGCATCATTAAATATTGTTAGAAACACTTTGGTGAATATTTAGATAAGATCTTCTAGTTTGTTATGAAATATTTTTACATTTTTTTTGATGAATAATTTTTTTTATTAATTTCACAATTAAATATATCCTAAAAATTGATCAAAAAATGGATATTCATCTATGCGACCCACCCTAATTACTTCAAAAAAATAAAAATTAATTTTTTTCGAATGTCTATAGAATTAAGCCTAGTTTGTTACCATATAATTTCTTTTGCATTTGGATCAATGAAAAACAAATTAGATAAACATGAATAGACATGTACGAGTGAGGCATGTAGTGGCATAAAAAAGGTATTGTTATAAATAAATATAGTTTGAACCCTTAAAATAGCCCAAAAATTATAAAAATCATACATTTAGAAAGAGAAAAATGTGCTCGTCGTAACAGTAATAATTTTTTGAATTTTAATGTTGAAATCCATAGTATATTTGGAAATTAATATTTAAAATTTGTTAATTTTTACTAAGACTCTTAGTCTCAACTGTAGATCCATAGTCCAAAGCCTTTGGCTTAGAAATTCAAGCCATTTCTAAGCCTAAAGATTCAATTTTCAATTTAAATTCAAATAATGCATACGTGTTATTTAAAATTTAAATAATGCATATGAATTTTATAATGCATACACATTATATAGTGCACTATAGAAAAAATATGTATTATAAAACATGTATGTATTACTATGTTATAAGTTCAAAACCAACTCCAAGAGCATTTGGGAGTTGCATGTGAAGTCAAATTTGTCCATAAGTTTGTATTTAGATATAAATGTAAACTTATACTTTAAATTTATTTTAGTAAATATAAAAAATTAGGGTTAATTATCATTTGATAGATTTGGTATCATAATTTTACACCTTAAAATGTAGGAAATAGTTTTTCAAAATCCAAATAGGTCAATACTTAGGCATTTTCAGGATCTAAGTATTAAACCTAGGGATTTCAGGACATAAATTTTGCAATTGATATCCATTTTTGGTAAACATATAGTCATTTTTTAGGTTTTTATGCCTTCAAAATTGATTATTGACATTTTTAGGAGTCTTAGGTTTTTCAAAATTGAAGTTTGTAAACCACTCACTTTGAAATTGATGCAAAGTGGTGTGATTGGGGTAACATAGGTCACATTGATGACCTAGACATATCAAACA
Organism: Torreya grandis; assembly: GCA_037957365.1. Taxonomy (NCBI): domain Eukaryota; kingdom Viridiplantae; phylum Streptophyta; class Pinopsida; order Cupressales; family Taxaceae; genus Torreya; species Torreya grandis. Next base: position 1,788,319 of record JARHVA010003401.1, on the reverse strand, counting down.
ACCACTTTGTGTTAATTTCACTTGTTAATCATTCTTCACTCATCAATAATCAATTATTACTCATTACTCATCACCCCTAATTAATATTTCATCATTTTTCATTGTCCCTAATCACTCCCTCATTGATCCTCCCTAACCCTAGTCATCTTTAATCACTCCCTTATCATCCATAATCACTCCTCCATTAACCCTCACTATCCCTCATCATCCCTACTCACTCCCTCCCCATAATTCATCATCCCTAATCAATATTTAATCATACCTAATCATACATAATCACTTATTCATCCCTATTCATTCCCTCCTCATCCTTCCTTCATTGAGCTTAGTTATCTCTCATCATCTCTAATCACTTAGGCTTATCATCCCTAATCACTCCTTCATTGATTATCACCATCCCTCATCATCCTTGATCACTAACTTCTCATCCCTCATAATACCTAATCCATGTTTATTCATCCCTCATCATCACTAATCACTCCCTTATTGACCCTCACCATCCCTAACCATCCTTCATCACTTCATCATTGACACTCACCATCCCTTACCATCCCTAATCTCTCCCTCATCATCTGGCATAAGTATATAATATAAATATATCTTGGATTCCAAAAATATATTTTTAATCCATTATAATATAAATTAACTCTTTTTGAGGACTTGTGTTGTTAATACCCATTTGTGATAGTCAGTTTTATCATTGAATGAATTAGATGTTCTTCCAAATTTAATGTCAAGTAACATAAGTATTAACATAAAATAGAGTCTAAATTTTAGTTCATAGAATTATATTTTTTTTGTAAAAATGAATTAATTAAACTTTATTTGATTCCACCTTTGGTATTTTGGTTCAAAAGATAAAAATTAAACACAAATCTCTTGTATAATTTTCTAATTCTGAGAAGATTTGAATCAGATGCAAAGTTATTTAGTGTTTCCCATTCTTGTATAATTGAATATTGGTTAGGTTTACACATGCACTCCTTGTGTGTGTAATGTGTCCCAAATATTTTATCTCTTTCATGAAAAATGAACATTTATTCATGTTATCACAAAAATATATTTCTGCAAAATGTGAAACACTAGTTCAACATGGTGTAGATGTTCATCCCATGTTTTCTAAAGATTAAGATGTCACCAAGGTAGATTAAAAAAATGTAATAGGTAAAGGGCCTAATTATTTCATTCAATATCTTGAAATGAATGAATTAGTTATATGAGTTAACCTAAAAGGCATAATCAACTAGTCAATCAATCCTTCTTTTATTTTTAAGACTATATTCTAAATATCTAAAAGTTTAACATGAATATGATGATATCCAAACTTAAGATAAATTTTGGAAAATAATTATACACCATGGATATGGCATAAAAATTCCTTAATATTTAAATTAGGATAATATTTCTTCATGTTAATCTTGTTAATATTTTCTTAATTGATTCACATCTTTGGCACAAACATAATTGGGTTTCTACAAGGTAATGATTTGGGCATGATGTGTCCATTATCAATGATTTCATGGATCTACCACTTGATCTATTCATTATTTATAAATGATATGTTTTATAAATAGGTTTCAGGTAGAGGTAGTTAAGGGATCAACTAAAGATAGGAACATAAATTTGGGTTTTTGGATTGGGACTGAGGCTGGGCGATGGCGGGAGCGCTGGCTGGGAGTGGCGTGGGAGCAAACAGGCCGCCGACTGGCCCCAGGAAGGATGGATCTCTACCTGGGGTGCACTCTTGCAACTCAGAACCTTCCCATATTAGTGAGAGTTCAAAGCTCAGTAAGGTAAATGGTTGTCTTTTGAGAAGTCAGGACAGACCGGTGGTGGTCATATCCCCTGAAGCTGTGAAAGATGATGTTGAGTACCTTTCTGCCCACACACTTATCTGTAAATTCCTGGGTATAAGAATCTCACTGGCTGCCTTAGATGCCTGGATTCACAGGTCTTGGCATATTGAAGGAGATTTCAACATTATGTTAGCTGGAAACAGCTATTTTTTAGTCAATTTTTCCTCAGTTACAGACCGTAACTGTGTCTTTGAGGGGGACCCTTACTTCTATGACCGTGTGGGGCTTTTTCTTAAACCCTGGCATTCGGGTTTCAACTCAGCTGATGAATTACCTGCTTGTGTGCTGGTCTGGGTCTATTTTCCACGGCTCCCTTTGGAATTTTGGAGGGAGGATATTCTCAGGCAGATTGTTGCCACGCTTGGAACACCGACAGCTATTGCCCATCAATCGTTGGACAAAAAGGTAATTTCTTACGCCCGTGTGTGTGTTGACATTGATTTAAATAATCCTTTGCCGGATTCCATGGAGATTTGTATGGCCTCCTCGTCCTGGATCCAGCAGATTGATTATGAGGCTATCCCTTTTAGATGCCAAATTTGTCATGCATATGGCCATCTGCATAGACAGTGTCCACAAGCAGCCAAAGATAGTGGGATAAATCATGACTCTTCCACACCAAAAAATGCAGCCACTAGAAAAGGAACAGGTAGACAGGGTAACTCTGTTCATGAAAAAATGTAAGCTGATAGAGCTGTCAAAGGGAAATATCCAACTGTTAATGATAGATTTGCGCAAAGTTCTGCTGATCATGCTAGTACAGATTTGGAGGGGTTCACAACAGTGAGGCGATGTATAAGAGGTGGTGGTCAGAAGCACAAAAATATAGATAGGCAATTGGACATGGGATTCAACAGGTTTGAGGCACTAGATAGTATGGCCATTGAGGATGGCTTTCTGGATGAAGACCAGGGAGAAGCTCTTGAAATAGACCAGCAAGTTTCTGTGCCTATTGTGGATCAGGATATGATGACATTGCCGTCTCTAGAGCACTCGTTGGGGCCGATTGAAGGAGCAATTGAGACAGAGAATGTAAATCTTGATAAGGAAGTGAAATGGTCTTACCTAGTCAAGGAAGTTGATGCTGGCAGGAAAGACAAGGGTACACCTTCTACGCTTGGCTTGGCACAGAGGCCTTTTAAGAAAGCTAACTCCTCTACTCTCTCTAAGGCGGGGCGAAGAAAGGATTTAGAAAAGATCAAACTTACTGGTGATTTACTGGTGGAATCAGGGGTTGTTAAAACCTTAGATGAACATTTCCCCCATGTCCCCCAATGATTGTCTTATCTTGGAATGTGAGGGGTTTTAACAGCTACCCCAGACAAAAGGCTGCTCGAAGATTGGTGTTGGATCATACTTCGGATATCCTGTGTATCCAGGAAACGAAATTGTCAATTGATTTACTGTTTGCTTGTTTGCCAAAAATTTGGTGTTTTGGCCATTATCAAGGTGTGGGAGCGCTGGGAAGCTCTGGGGGTTTAGTAACTTGCTGGGACCTGAGAAAGATATTGCCCCTTCATTGGTTTACCTGCATTTCTACCCTCTCCATGGTTGCCTCATCTCTTGACACCGGGGAATTGATTCTTGTCACTAATGTCTATGCGCCAGTTGACATAGATGGACAACTTCTACTTTGGGAACATATTCGTTATGTTCGTAGCTACCATCCGTTCTTACCGTGGATTGTTATGGGAGACTTTAATGCTGTTATGAATTTAGAGGAGAAAAGAGGTGGGCTGTCCCGTCTGGGTCCCTCCACCAAGTGCCTCTGCAATAATGTCGAGACTCTGCGCCTCTCTGATGTTAGACCCTCCAATGGACTGTTTACTTGGAGCAACAGAAGATTGGTTTCTGCTGCCATTTCGAAGCGTCTGGATAGATTTCTTGTTTCCTATTTTTGGAGGTCCAGCGCCTTCTCTCTCAGCTCGGATATCTTAGATTGGAATGGGTCAGACCATTGGCCCATCAGGCTCTCCATAAATCTTATTGAGGGACCTAAAAAACCCCCCTTTAAGTTTCAGCTGATGTGGCTCTGTGACTCTTCTCTCCAGGAGTGCATTAAACTGTGGTGGAGGCAGGGAGCTCCGGCTCATGGTACAGCTATGTATTCCTTCCAAAAAAAACTGCAGTATGTCAAAAGAAAATTGCAGATTTGGAATAGAAATTGTTTTGGTAATTTACATGGCATGAGAAAGAGGGCACAGGACGAGCTAGCTGCAATCACAAGGCAAATTAGAGACTCTGGTCTCTCGAAAATGCTGAGTCAGGAGGAGGCTAGAGCTGCCAGCTCCCTGGAGGAATGGGAATTACGTGAAGAAATTTATTGGAAGCAAAAGGTGTGTATTGACTGGCTGCAAGAAGGGGATAAGAATACGGCTTTTTTTCACAAGTCGGTTCAAGCGCGGAGAAATAGAAATGTTATTACTTCTCTTGTTGCCCAGGATGGGAGGCGTTTGACCTCTTCACAAACCATCAGTGAGGAAGCTGTTAGCTTCTTTTCAGCTCTCTTTGCTGATGATTTGGCTCCTACTGATGAAGCGGAAACGGCTGTCCTTTCTTGCATTCCCCAGGTGATGAGTGCAGATATGAATGATTGTCTCATGAGGCCCATTGGGATGGCAGAGGTGGAGGAGGTAGTTTTCAGCATGAAGAGAGGCAAAGCTCCTGGCCCGAATGGGTTTCCGGTGGACTTTTTTCAGAGCTTTTGGAGCATCATCAAGCAGGACCTGATGGCTGTCATATAGGAGTCGTACACTAATAAGGAAATGCTCAAAGCTCTAAATGCTACTTTTCTTGTTCTGATTCCGAAGAAGGAGCAGGCTCTTCAGCTTGATGAGTATAGGCCCATTACGCTTTGTAACGTGGTTTATAAAATCATTACCAAGCTTATAGCGCTGAGGCTTAAAATTTATCTTCCCAGGCTTATTTCAGAGGAACAAGGGGGTTTTGTGGCCGGTAAGTAGATTCTGGACGGAGTTGTCTTAGCTTCGGAAGCTATTCATTTTATGAGTACATCCCAGGAGCGGGGAATGTTTATTAAGCTTGATCTTGCAAAAGCTTATGACAGAGTTAGCTGGAGATTCTTGCAAAAAGTCCTTTTGGCATTTGGTTTTCAGCGGGATTGGATATGTTGGGTGATGAGTTGTATCACGTCACCTTCCTTTTCAGTCCTCATCAATGGGACTCCTTCTGAGCTTCTTGGTGCCTCCAGGGGTCTTCGCCAGGGGGACCCATTGTCTCCATACCTATTTATCATTCTTGCGGAGGGCCTTGGCAGGCTCTTTAAATACCGTGTCTCTCAGAATGTCATACAGGGATGGAGTTGGGGGGAGGGCTCCTCTCCTCTCACCCATTTACAATTTGTGGATGACACTATTTTGACTGGGAGTGCTCGTATAAGTGAGGCGGAGGCTTTTCGACACACTTTGGACACTTACCTGGTAGCTTCTGGGCAAAAAATTAATGAGCATAAGTCTTCTATTTTCTTTTTTAACACCCTGAAGCTCATCCAGAGAAGGATCGCCACTATATTACGGTTTCAGACTCAGAGTCTGCCAGTTATTTACCTTGGCATTCCCATTGTGGTGGGAAGACAGCCTAGGCTGTTTTGGTAGAATATTCTTGATAAGCTGAGACTTAAGGTGAGTCACTGGACTCATAGATGGCTATCTACTACGGGTCGTGTGACTCTTCTCCAATCGGTCATCCAGGCGCTCCCGATATATCATAGTATGGTGCAGGCTGCCCCGGCTTACTTCCTGAAGGAATTTGATTCCCTCTCAAGATAGTTTCTTTGGAGCGGAAATTTGCAGAATAACAAGTGGAGTCTCATTAATTGGGATACTATTTGTAGACCGAAGAGGGATGGGGGCCTTGGCTTACGCTCTGCTATCTTGGCCAGTCAAGCCCTTGCTGCCAAGCTCTATTGGAGGTGGTGTTCCAGCTATTCGTCTCTTTGGGCCCGGGTTCTGGCGACTAAGTATTTCTCGGGAGTGGATCCTCATGTGATTCCCAGGCTCCTGCTTGAGGGCAGAGGGTCTATGGTGTGGAACACTCTCAAGCGGGGAGCGCAGCTGGTAAAAGATAGCTTGTTTTGGGTTTGTAGGAGTGGTATGGATGCTTTCTTCTGGGAGGACTCTTGGGATGGTGAACCTCCACTTTTTTCATCGCATCCGCATTTACAGGAGTTAGGAGTTGCTTTTATCTCGGCTGGTTGGCATAAGGTGGAACATTATAAAGAGGTTTTTGATTTGGGAACTACTATTGGTTGCAGATGGAAGGACTCTTCCGATTGGCCACCTGGGGGCTCCGAAGAAGATAGGAAGGAATTAGTGTGTATCTTGGCTTCCAGAGGTTGTAGTTCCTTACATGGTAGGGATGTTCTTGCGTGGGGAGGGGATGATACTGGTCATTATTCTATGGTGTCTAGATATCTTGCTCTGACTAGACACCTCCCATTTCGTGGTCTGTTTGCTTGGGGCAAAAAAATTTGGAATCAGACCTCGTGGCCCAAGTGCAATTTTTTCCTTTGGCTGCTTACTCACAACAGGTGTCTCACCTGGGATAATCTTTGCAAGAGAGGTTTTCAGGGACCTTCCAGATGCGTCTTGTGTTATAACTATGATGAAAATGGAGCTCATATTTTTTTCCAGTGTAAGTATGCTCTGTAGCTATGGCATTGCTGGTGGGATGCGTGGAGGCTGCCTTGTTGGCATGCTTCATCTCTTGTGGACTTCTAGGGTCGATGGGGTCAGGCTCCTACTAAGAATTCCTTTTTACTTAGTGCCTGGTCTGTGGGCCCCTCCTTTATCTTATGGAACCTGTGGATTGAAAGAAATAGAAGAGTTTTTAGAGGCGTCCAGCTGGATTTGCAGACTCTGTGGGAGAAGGTTATCCGATCGATCCAAGAAACTCTAAGTGTCAAGTGTGCTGAGGAGCAGGGGACCGACCCTGAAGCTATGACTTTGTGTTTGCGCCTTGGGCTGGCACTGAACTAGAGACATTTTGGAGATCTGAGCTGTCACTTGGGGCGTGGCTGTAGTCAGAAGTTGTGCCCTGTTAGTAGAGAAGGCCGATGGCAGCTCCCGGTGGATGGTTTCATCAAAATTAACATTGACAGCTCCTCTCGGGGCAATCTTGGTACTGTTGGCATAGGTGGCATTGCTAGGAATAGTGCTGGTTGTGTTCAGTTTCTATTCTCAGTCTATAAAGGTCAATATACTAACAACTTCATGGAAGTCGAGGCCATCCTGGAGGCAGTGAAGGTGTGTTGTCTGAATGGCTGGAGTAACATCGTTTGTGAATCTGATTCACAAATTGTTGTTAATCTTTTGAATAAAGGTATGTCTGGTAAAGTTGAGTGGCACCTTAATGAGCTTATTCAACAGAATCTGCAATTAAGCTCTTCTCTGCAGTCGATTTCTTTTAATTACATTCCCCGTGAATGGAATGCTGTGGCGGATTGCCTTGCCAAATGGGCGTCGGAACACGGCCCCTCTTGCAATATTACGGATAGTACTATGATCCCTAGAAGTTTATATCAGCAACTGGCTCAACTGTTGGACCAGGACAATGCTATGTAACTGTGGTTTTTCTCATTTTTAATATATTTTTACCCCTCTTTTAGTTAAAAAAGGGATCAACTAAATAGTATTATTTAGTGTATAGTATGCAGGAACTTGTTTAGGTGACTGAGAGATATCCTTGTATTCATCTAGTTTATGGTTCAATTATTTTGTCTTTGTTATTTTTAGATAAACCAAATTATGATATGGTGACCTAAGTATGTCATTAAACATTCACTTCTTACCATTAAGAGTATACTTCTTACTAAAACTAACAATATTCTTGCACTTCCTGGTACTAATGACTGAAATCTTATGAACTAACTATGATATATGGTATTTCAAATCTAGATAATCTATCACATAATTTTAAGGATTTACTTCATAGATTAAATTTAAATTGTAAATACATGATTTACCACATGTAAAATGTCATAAAGGATTAAGTTTTATTTTGTACACCAAGTGACACTACTAGGCGATCCATTTCTCAAGGCCTACACTAGACCATATACTAATAGTTATGGACGACGTATAAATTTCAAGTGTAATTTTTGAAAATATTATTTGTGATAAATTAAATTCTTCTAACTTCCATTAGAAATGATGAAGTGTATTATCTCACCATTGATCTACATTTGTTAATGAAACAATATTTTTAATTCATATAATTTCTAGTTGGGTGAAGTAGAGATATTTTTGGTACCAACCATATCATTGGGTTCATAATCTATTATATACTTAAATTTTTATAATGATAGATAAATTTTACTCACTTCTCAAGATGTGAAATTAGAGATCTCATAGTGTGACACTCATCATTGGATTGAATATTGAAGTTATGAATTAAACACCACTTTCCAATCTTGGACTACTTATTCTAATCATTTGAAAATTATTTTCCACTCTCTGGTATGATGAATAAATAAATATACATATAAATGGAAGGCCTTAAATATAATAATTTGGATCATAAAATGTCCTCATATTAAAATTAATTGATTAGTTTCAGGAAATTGCACAGCTTGGTGATCCTCATCTATTTACTACCAATTTTTGGTGTTATGGTGGTTTTACTTCTCTTTTTTTGGAAAATTTCAATTTTGAATTACATCATTTCTAATAGGCCCATATTTTTTCATATGTGTTAAATATTTGTGTTTCAAAGTTTCCTCCACATCATTTTGATCATTGTGTCTTAACACTTAACTCTCCACTTATATCTCCTAGCATTGTTAAACTCCAATAAAATAAAACCATCAAGGTGTTTGATGGAGTGATTAAGGATGAGTAAGGATGAGGAAGAATTGAGTATATATGATGAGGGAGTTAATGGATATGATGAGGGATGGTGAGTGTCAATGAGGGAGTGATTAGGTAGGATGAGGGAGTGATTAGGGATGATGAGTGATGGTGAGTATTAATGAGAGAGTGATTAGGGAAGATGAGGGATGATGAATGAGTGATTAGAGATGATGAGGTATAGTGAAAAAATTATTATGGATGATGAGGTGATGTAGGATCAACAATACCCAATATAAATAGTGATCTATTTTACATGGTTAGAGTCTTTAGAAGGTGGTCAAGGTCATAAGAAGTTTATAGGGGTCTTTCTAAGTTTCTAGTTTTATGTCAAGGAATTAGAGTTGTATTGGACTTTCCCATCAAATATTTAATTTGAATTTTTGAAATTTCATAGAGACTTCAATAATTTTTCAATAATTCCAATGTTGAATTTTGTGTGGTTAGACATTATATTTTGGTGTGGACACTCTCAACATACAAAAGAAATTAGAATTTAGTTGATGGTTATTTGGTAATAAGAGTCTTGTTCATGTCTTATTTTGTATTCATATCTAGATTAAAGAGAGTTTTAAGGGGTATTATTTGAAATTATGAATGTAAATAACCCCAAAAAAGTGATTGAAGACAAGTTTTGATTATTTACAAACAAGAAAGGAAATAAACCCTACATCTTGTTGAATATGTGAAAATATAGTTGATAGTGTGCATGATCATGAAACATGAAAAGTAAAAAGTTATTTATGATATTTTTGTGAGTGGTAAGTTTAAGATACCTTTTATTTGATGGTGATTATATCATTTTTCATTTTTTCAAATTATAAACTGTATACCTTGTACTTTTACAAACTATGCCTTGAAATTTGAGTGAAGGTTAGAGTCTTGTGGAAGAGGAGATTATATTTGGTGGGATTTTGGAATGCATGATTAATTATTAAATTTACATAACAATTCCTTAATAGTATTTAAACATTTTATGTTGTTATTCTACTAAGGACATTTTATGTTAAACAATACAACCTTGTCTTTTATGAGCACAAGTTTTGAGTATACATATATATGAGAAGGTATATGCATGTATTGGATTGAAAATTCAAATCTATATGTTAGTGAGTTTATTATCATATGATAATGAAGTATTATATTATTTTAAGTAACTTTAATATATTTGGATGAGCAAAAAAAACTAACATAGTCTTGTAATCATCTAGAAACTTAACACAGTCAAAGTGGTATCTTGTGGAAATTATAAAATTGAGTGTTATAGATGGAAGGAATAGATATTTTAAAGTATGTAAACATTTTGAAAATTATTTTAAACCTTAATTTTTATTTATAACCCTTTTTTGAATGAATTAGAACAAATAACCTATTATCAGATTGCTACAAACTTGTGACTGAGTACACAGTCTATTCAAATTTGGTTAAGCCAATCTACTATAGACTTAAAAGGGAAATATAACACTTGGAAAATTTTCATAGGGTAAAATCAGATCTAATAAAATATTCAAAGTCATTATAAACACCTTTGGAATATTTACATCTTATGTTGACCCTTCTTGGGTATGTGAAACCAATCCAAACCTTGTATTAGGGTTTCTACTTTCAAAGTGAGTTTTTAGGAGTTGTAACTATTAGTAATTAATGAAATTTGGTGAAAAGTTTGAGTTAAAAATTCAAAAAGATAATATATTTTTTTTATGTTTTGTAAGTATGGATGAGGGAGGACTATGTGGTAGAGAGGGTAGAAGGAAACCTAAAGACCTAATTTAAGAGTAGAAAGAGCCAAAAGAAGTTATCAAAGATTTGAACCAAAGCCTAATTTTTTTTGAATAAATGGGATATATTATAGGGTATCCATAAATTAGGTTTATTTTATGATTTGAGTGCATACAAGAATATTCTATGATAGAGTAAGAGGTAGTGTATTATATGAGGATTGTGTTGAGAAGTTAAGTAGGGTTGAGAAGAAGTTAAAGAGAACTAAAATGAGTGGAAAGAAGTTTTTTAGATACCTATTAAATACTAAGTAACTATAGATAATATTTGACACAAGTTGTTATAAATTTTAAAGACTAGTAAGGGGCATACTCTCAAAGTAAGAAAGATTTAATGCATTGAGTAAGGAGAATAGACTGAAGAGTTTAGTGAGACCATCCAAAGAATGGTGGAGAATAAATGAAATAAATAAAATGTATATGTGAATTTTAAATGTGTGTAGGGTAAAAATATAGAGATCAATCAAGAAAATACAAAGTGAAAGCTACGTGGATATTGGCAAAGAGATTGGATAAGTGGAGTATGGGGCTCTACATCATGAGGGATGGTGAGGGGAAATGAGGGAGTGATTATAAATGATGAGTAATGGTTACGATCAATAAGTGAGTAATTAAATATGATGATGGATAAGGAGGGAGTGATTAGGGATGGTGGAGTGATTAAAGATGGTAAAGTATAATGAGGGAGTGATTAGGGATGATGAGGGTGTGATTAAAGATAATGAGAGATGGTGAGGGTCAATAAGGGAGTGATGAGGGATGATGAGGGATAAGGAGTGAGTTATTAGGGATGATGAGTCATAGTGAGGGTCAATAAGAGAGTAATAAAGGATCATGAGGGTGTGATTATAGATGACTAGGGATAGTGAGGGTCAATGAGGGAATGATTAACATCAATTTACATCAATTTCAATTTCAAAGTGAGTGGTTTGAAAAATTCAATTTTGACAAACCTAAGACTCCTAGAAATGCTAAGAATCAATCTGGAAGGCAAAAAATCCTAAAAATGACTATATGTTTACCAAAATGGATATCAATTGCAAAAATTATGTAAGAAAATCCCTAGGTTTAATAATTAGACCCTAGAAAAGCCTAAGTATTAACTTGATTGGATTTTGAAAAACTATTTTCCACATCATAAGGCATGAAACTATGAGACCAACTCTATCAGATGTTGAGTGACCCTAATTTATTATATTTACTAAAAAATAATTTAAAGCATATAAATGTAAACTTATAATTTAAATTTAGAGTAGTAAATATAACCTTATGGAAAAATTTGACTTCATGTGCAACTCCAAAATGCTCATGGAGTTGGTTTTGAACTTATAACATAGTAATGTGTACATGTTCTATAGTGCACTATATAATGCATATGTGTTATTTAAATTTTAAATAAGGTTTACACATTATGGATCAATAATTACCGAGCCATAATTTCAATAACATGATTGTTTTAATTAAATAATGTGATTGCATAATTTTATAGTGTAATTGTGTTAATTAAATAACGTGATAATGTTATTTAATAAAATGGTCACATTACCTAAAATTTACATATAATTATCCCCTAACTCCATACATGTACCCATCTTATTTTATAATTTTTAATCAACTGCTTACTTGCTATAAAATCACTCTGTTATGGTTCATGAAATTTTTAATTAAAGTAATACCCAAAAATAAAATAACTTGTGTATATCCTATGAATTATTAGTATAAGTTGTAAATAATTGAAAGTGTGAATATTTATATTATATAAGCATAAACATATGAGAGATTAACCATTAAATGAAGTGGATTTAATCCCAAAACTTCCTAGGTACCTTTTGTTAGCCTATAAAATATCTAGCCAACATTCCCCTTATGCATCATTTATGGATCTATTCCTAAAACCTAATAACTTGGTGATTAAAAAGGATAAAGATATTCATGAAAAAAAACCTAAGATAAGGGAGGTTATGTACCAACATATTCTATCCACTCTATTTGACCTTTCAATAACCCTTGTGAACAAGACAAGGACTAGTGATTAGATCACTCTCTCTTAGAGACTCCTAAGAATCAATACTTCACATGAAGGTCATGAAAAATGGTTGTAACTTTAAGGTGATGAGTGTGAGGTGTGATTCAAGATAGTACCAATTTGATTACACTTTAAGCATAGTCATAACACTTTCACACATTATGTGACCTATTTAGGATAATCTCCTAGTAATAAGGTGAGAACAAGAACCTAAAAAATAAGATGAAATTTGGCACTTATGCAAATCAACAAATATGAAACACACTAATTCTAATAAAGAGAATCTAAATAGTCTTTATATTCATTCAAAAGGTTTACAAGGTACATTTTGGGTAGAGTTTATTCATACCCAAATGAGGGATGTATACAATGGCCTTTTAACCTTAATTTATATAAGAATATAGGGAAAAAGAGGAAGAATATAACATGAAATTTTGGATAAGAGTTCATAATGGTCATCATTCACTCAATCAATGGTTACAAGAAACCTCACAACTCCTCCCATGCATTGCCTTAACTTAATAATGTCCTTTAATGAGAGTATGACATAAGAAATGGTCTAATGGAGGACCTTTCAGTATTGATTGAATAAATTCAAAGCATGATAACCCCAAAATATTCAACCATTTCCTTTTTTGGTAGTTACAATGGTGGCATTATGTCCTAATTGGCCTCCATGAAGCATTAAGTAGCCTACCTCTCCTTTTATATGTTAATAAGGTTTAAGAAACTACACCATAATCCATAATGGACATGAAGTGTGATTGATCACCTACATAAATAAGTTATAAGGATGTTTATGACCCTAAATTTACTATCTTAGCATCCCTCTATGCCAAGAAACATCTTCCTTAGTTGAACAAATAGGTCTACTAGGCAACTACGTGTAGTCACTCATTGTCAATTGATTAGATGTCCATGAGACTTGCATAAAACCTTAAGAATAAGTAATTTAGTATGTTTCAGGTCTAATAAATCATTTTAAACCATGACATTTGACTTTCAAGTAGTTCACACCTGCATTTCTTGATCATTTAGGTGACTAGGTCACCTCTCACTAGCACTTATAGACTAGCTCTTTAGTGTAGGATTGTAGGAGAATTTATAGGATTAATTAATAGTGTTTTATGATTTTAGAGGGTGTAATAAACTTCATGATATCCTATTTAATGATATTCAACTATTCATCAAGATTTATACCTTGGCTTTATCATTAAATCTTGAAAAAAGATAGGGTTTTGTTATATCCAAACAACTATCCATACAAACCAATGCTAGGATTAGGAACTTCTTAGAGTGAAAAAGGTTTTATAGATGTATTATAAGCCAAAAAAAGGAATTTTTATGTATTAATATCAATTTTTCCTTCATTGAGTCATTAGGACTGGTTTAGCAAGTTCAAACATGCATGATCTCTTAATAATTATTCATAGCCTTAAGGGCTTGAAATACAAAACTAATGCCAAGAAAATCAAGTATAAAACCCTCCTCATATTTTCCTAGTAGTTTATATCCCCATTATCCTGATCCTTGGTGTTTCATTATGAAGAAAGTTGCTCTTCTAGCCAAAATCTTGCATTCTAAGAGGTTGAGAGAATAAAACTTGCATGAAAAGGAGAAAAAACATGTGTTTTGGGTTAGACACACCCCAAGATGTCTATGAAATCCTTTCAAACATATTTTAATTATTTTTATTCTTTTTTTATATCCTCTAAGTGTCTAAAATGCCTCACACCTATGCGTAAGGTTTGTTTACTTCATAGTACAATTGACCCTAAAAGGCTATAAGTGCATTTTATTTCCTCTTTATCAAGTTCAAAACCCATGTAATTAACTTGTGACATTTTCATCACCATAATATAATGTTTTCAAACCTAAAACACTCCCAAAACATGAAAATGTTCTTTAATTTCCATGTGCAGGCTTGTAACTACCTGTTTAGGCGTAATAGATCTAATTAGGCCTTTAAGCTCTTCCTTGTATAAAAGGACTGAAACCACTAGTAGGAATTGTGGAATTTGGATTATAAATTATGAATTATCTTATAATACCTTAAATTATCCTCTAATTTTTTCCAACATGTAGTGACAACCCTATTTTCTCATGATTGTAATGAACATGCCTAATTGGGTCGATTGGGGCCAACTAGTCTATTAGGATACTCATGCCTCATAAGACCAAAGTATTTCAATGAATGACCATGATAATTATAAAACAAGTATATATTTATATTACCACCTCTTTATTTCTCATCCATGCATATCTCTTTACACACTTGAATTCCTCATTACTCTACATGTAAGTTGTAGTTCTATCTTTTCTGGTTGAGTGAGAGTTCTCTTACTCTATTAACATATTGATGTCCCTTTTATCATGGATATAATACTAATTATATATAAATTTTATTTTATTTCCCATTCCATCTTCCACTCATCTACCTTACCTTTTCATGTTGACTTGTAGGAGGTAGTGTGTGGTCCTAACTATGTGAGCCAATTTGAGAGGTGAGCTTCTTCTTTGATTCTTCATTATTTTCATAAATTCCAATAAAAAAATCATTACCTTTAATTATTAAATATAAACCTATATTATTTATTAATCTCATTACACCATCAATGTTTCTTCAACTTTTTAACTACACCCTTGTTCTCTCATGATTGAAACCTTGACTGAGTTTATCTTCTTGGGGTGAGTTAATGGTGTTGATATTTTTTTAACCTTGATCTTTCCATCTCCAATGATTATTAATAAGTCCCTATTACTCTCCATTACTACTAAATTATTTATATACCCCATACTAATATCCAATACTTCATTGGATCAGTTTTCCTAATAGGTATATAGGTGCCCAAATAAGAGCCTATTTCTCAAGGGCTAAGGACGAGAATGAGTTCTATGAGTATGAATAAGTGAGGATCATGAGGAAAACATTATATAATATGAATAATATATATATAACATTATAATATTCATCTAATTGTCCTTTTTTATCCCTTGGATATCTATCCATCCTCAATAAGTCTACTTTTTATCTAAACCTACACAACACAACTCAATCTACACAATCCCTTAGAGTGAAAAATAAATTACACTAGAGATTAATAAGTGATCATTGTGATTAGATGAAATTTATATCATGAAAAATGAGTTGAATTTGGATTCCATAAGATCACAATTTGAATGTGTTACACTTCCTTCAAAGAGCCTAAGCAACGATAACATATTCATGAGATTTGAATAGGGTTATTTTGCCATGATTTGTAGAAACTATAGGTGGTCACCATTATTGGGTTTTTTAGGTCCATTAAATAATTTTAAATCCATTTTTGTATAGCCTTAAGTATTTTTGGAATAATTTTGGGACCTCACTAACACTTTGCAATTATTAGGGACCCTGAAGTATCCAGAACCTCATTGTTACCAACCTACAAATTGATCTAAAAGAAGGGTTTGTTGTCTCTTGATGGCTCACACATGCCAAGTTAATTTTTAAAATCATGTATGGTGGATAAATAGACCTCTTATATCATATTTAATATCATTATTATTTCCAAAGAGCTAAAAAGTGAAGGTATTTAGGTAAACCTGAACCCCTATCTAGATGGATGAGACACTGTGAGTCCTTCACCTTATTGGTGATTTTTCATAAAGGAGGGGAAAAAAATATGGTAAATAATGACAAAAAATATAAGACTAACATGGTCCCTTCCTCTACACAAAATCTTATGTCCTCATCCTCTCTCCTTTATCTATACCAAATAGAAACATGATTGAATTTTCTAAGTTGCCAAGGAGCTCAATGGAGGAAAGGGATTGATTTTTGACTCCTTTTGACTTTAAAATACCTTAAAATCATGTATATATGCCTAAGAGGAATAAATTAATCCATTCACATGCTTGAATATTATATTTCTATGACAAACCTATATAGACTACTTGAAACCCTCTCTTTTAACAATGAAAACTATTTATTCTACTTGAAAACTGATATAGATGATATGTCAAGTGCCTCTAAAGTTTAATCACACTTTTAAAAATATGTGGTGATGTTTTAATTTCTTATTTATACTATACACTTATCATTTATTTTCAAAACTCCTCTTGAATGTTACTAAATAGATCAATAAAACACCTTGAGAGTGGAATGCAATGTTATAAAGTTGATTTGCCACCTTTCTAGGAGTTTTACGTACTATAGGAGGTGTTATATTAATTAAAAACCACATGAAATGTCTCAACATGAAACTTTAGAACAAATAAAACCCTTTCACCCACTTGACCATGTTAGGAATAATTATATAATATTAACGTCAAGAATAACATTTACCTTAATTTTGTCAAAAGAACCTTAAAAAATGATAACCAAGTACTGTAAAGACCATTTGAGGACCATGACAAGATATAAGGTAACCACACAAGATTATAGGTCCTTAGTATAAAATTTTGAACTATAAGGGTTGATATTTGGCTTGAGAGGCCAAATTATCAACATTCTTGGCAACTCACAGGGGTTGACCAACTTGCTACTAAAGATAACTAGATATCTCATTATTTTGTGCACAAGACTCACTCATGAAAACATGGCTTTAGATGAATACTTTAGTTTATATTGAAAAACAAACATATCACCTTTAAAATTTTTAAGGACTACAATATCCTCAACACACACACACAAAGATAACACACACAAGCAAGAAACAGAACACACATGTGTTGACAGACACTTATTGGAAATTAGGCAATCAAGAAAATAATTCCTAAGTATAACTAACCTAAACAATCCTTCTTCCTCCTAGGTCAAAGGGGAAGTTTATTAGATCCTTTACTCAATGAGATGAGCTAATTTTAAGTACAATTTGTTGAATTGATCATGTTTTATTCTTGTTTGACCAGCTCCTTTTTTGACCACTATTGTCTTTGTCTTATCTTCAAATGGATCTACAACAACAAACATGTCTCCAATGTAAACACATCCATCTTTATTTTCTCTTTTTACCTCAAACTTTTGTCTATCTCTAGCAATGTGAGAGTTTTCCAAGATTCTTACATCTTGGTTGATAGGGGAAGCAACCTCAACCTTTGTCTCAATTGGATTCTCAAAAATAATCTTCTGATCATCTTTAAAGGTACCATATCCATAATACCTTTACTTACCTTCAAAATGAACCTCCTAAATATGATCTTCAAGACCTATTGGCTCATTAGGAACCTTTAATTCTCCTTCAACAACTTCATATTATTCCTTTTGAGGTAATTTCCTACCAAACTCTTCAAGCTCCTTGATCATGTCCAAATAGGACTACCTAATATTATTAGGAACTCATATCTACTCTTGAGAATCAATAGGGCCAACTGCCATAGTGTTATCCTTAAGACTCTTCTCAATCTCTTCACCATGCTCATATCCAAGCTGATAATTTTAGAATTTTATTGATGAGGTGGACATGTATCATATAAAATTAAACCAAAATTCTCAAGGTTTTCCCAAAAGGTAATCTCTTCATGATTAAGAAAAAAGACATTAACTTTACTATCACTCTTACCATTTCCTTGTGGAGAAGCATGTTGATCAAGTACCTCTAACTTTGAAATAGGGTCATGAGAAGGCTCATTTTTTGTTAAAAATTGATCATCCACATCACTTGAAGTGGTTTTAGCTTCAATAATGGGTTCATGAGAGATCTTTTTATGACTGTCTCCTAAGGGAAAAGTTATTTGTGTTTCATCCACCTCAAGGTCACACAATTATGATTTATCTACATCGTCAACCTTCTTTTTAGGCTCAAACTCTCATCTTCTAGGATGAATAAGTGTCAATAGTGATCTCATCATCATAGGTTCTTGAAGTATCCTTTTCAAGATGTTCTTGGAACCCACTTATAGTAGTAACAAAATTAGGCTCTTGAAGGACTATCACCTCATGAATGTTTTTTATCAAGTTCACTCTCACATCTAAATTCACTAATTCTACCTCTAATGTAGCTATATTATCCCAACTTGTAGTTTTATCATGATATTGTTGAGGATATGGAGAAAAGTAATAAGTTTAAGACATTACATTCTTTATTTTACACTCCTTAATTTATTTGTCAAATTTAGATGTATCTTGATCCTCATGAATGGTTAAAGTATGAAGGATAGATGGGGAAATTGAAAAAATTGAAAGATATCTTAAAATAACCTCCATACACTCCTTTTCATTTAGATTCTCTCCACCTAGTATATAAACCATAGGTCATCCTTCAAACAAGAAGATGGTGGAAGGGAAATAATGTCCAACTAGTAGAGTAGGAACATAAGGCTTAATAGGATACTCTTGAGTGATTTTAGTAGTTGAATAAGCACTCTAAAATATTGATAAATTCTTAGGCTTGGTACTAAAAATTTATTTCTTTCTTTGCATACCTAGACATCCATGGAAAACTTGAGCTTTAGTAATAGGTGAAAGGCTTTGAAAGCTTGGGAATCTCCTTATTATAACTTCTATAACCTTCCTCTCTTCATGGTTTGGGTTTGGCATGGGATTAGTGGTATAAGGATATTGACATGGGTTATAAGGATGTGGAAACTCATAAGATTGGTTGCATTAAGACTATTTATCCTTTAAGTCCAATATCTCACTAGAAATGATTTTATTCATTTTATAAACTCCTCTAACTCATCGAAGAAACTAGGTGTATCTTGAAAGGGTGGTTGGGGAGGGAGGGAAAGGTATTAATCTTGATAAGAAGGCTAATAAGGAGGTAGATAAGTCTCATAAGGTTCATAAGGGTGATGTTCTTGGTAGTAAGGAGGATCATATGACTAATGTGAGCCATCATGTTACTGATAGGGGTCAACGTAAGATTGGTAAAGCTCATGTTAATGCTTGTATAGGTCATAATGCCATTGATAGGGAGGTGTAGAGTAGAATTTTACTTCATATCTAACCATTACAAACCATTAGAAAAATTAAAAACAAAGTTAACTATCAACAACGATTATTCTTGCCCTTAGGTGAAGACCTTGTGATGACCATTGGCATTAGATCTTAAGTGTTATTGTTATACAATAATGCTTGTAGCTCTTTGAGGTCACCAAATGAGGAGAGTGTTTGTTCTAATATAATTGAATTATGGTCCCATTAGGTGTACTATAAAATATTATTAATTTGGATTGTACCCTTGAGTCAGAAGTGTTTTAAACCTACCTCATCTAGTTGATATAATGAGAGCACCTGCAGGTGTATGTAGTTTAGTTGATGAGGTGTATATATAGTTTTTGGGAGATCTCTCCTAATGCATCATCTATGGATTTATTATTAAAACCTACTAACTTGATGATGAAAAGGGATAAAGAGATGCATGAAACAAAACCTAAACTAAGAGAGGTAATGCACCAACATATTATATCCACTATATTTGACCTTTGAAGAACACTTATGAATAAAACAAGGACTAGTGATTAGATCACTCTCTTTTAGAGAGTCATAAACATAAATAATTCACATAAAGGTCATAATATATTGATGCAAATTTAAGGTGATCAGTGAGAGGTCTGCTTTAAGACATTACCAATCTAATTAAACTTCAATCATAATCATAACACTTTCACACACCATTTGACCTATTTAGGACAATCTCCTAGAAATTAGGTCAAAAAAAGGACCTAAAAAGAAGATGAAACTCAATACTTAAGAAAATAAACAAGTATGAAATATACTAATGCTAATGTAGAGAATTTGAATAGTCCTTATATTCATTCAAAAGGTTTACAAGGTACAATTTGCATAGAGTTTCTTCATACCCAGGTGAGGGATGTATACAATGGCCTTATAGCCTTAATTTATAGAATAATATAGGGAAACAGAGGAATAATATGGTGTGAAATTTTGGATTAGAGGCCATAATTATCATAATTCACTCAATCAATAGTTACAAACAACCTCACAACTCCTCTTATGCATTGCCTTGACTGTATAATGGCCTTCAATGAGAGAATGGCATCAAAAATGGTCTAATAGAGGCTCATTTAGTATTTTTTGACTCAATTAAAAGTATGATCACCCCAACCTAGTAAACCACTTCCTCTCACGGTAGTTACAATTGTAGCATTATGGCATAATTAGCCTCCATGAAACATTAAGTAGCCTACCTCTCCTTTTGCATGTCAATAAGTTTTAAGAATTTATCCAGTCATTCATAATGGACATTAAGTTTTCCTACTCACATTAATGAATAATTTAAAAGGATATTTATGACCCTAAATTTACTCCCTTAGCATCCCTCTATGGCAAGAAACATCTTCCTTAGTTGACCAAATAGGCCTACTAGGCAACTAGGTTTAGTCACTTGGTGCTAGTTGCTTGGATGGCCATGAGACTTGAATAAAAACTTAATAATAAGTAATTGAGTATGTTTTATTTATAAAAAATCATTTCACACCATGAAATATTCCTTTTAAATAGTTCATACCTGTAACTCTTGCTCATTTAGGTAACTAGGTCACCTCTCACTAGTAATTCTAGATTGGTTCTTTAATATAGGCGTATAGGAGCATTTCTAGGATTAATTGAGAGTGGTTTTTGATTTTTAAGGTTGTAATAAACTAATTAAGAGTGGTTTTTTATTTTTAAGGTTGTAATAAAATTTAAAATATCTTCCTTGATGATCTTAAACTATTCATAAATCTCTATACATTGGGTTTATCACTAAATATTGTAAAAAGATAGGGTTATGGTACATTCATACAGTTATATCCATACAAACCAATTCCAATATTAGGAACTTATCAAAGTTAAAAAGGTGTTACAAGTGTCTTCTAATAAAAACTAATTCATTTGGATGTATTTGTCTCATTTTTTCCTTTGAGTCATTAGGATTGGTTTAGGCAGGTTAAGACATATCTGATCTCTTAATAATAATTCATAACCCTAAGGGCTTGAAATACAAAACTAATGATAATAAAATAAATTATAAAACCCTTATCAACTTTCCTTAGTATTTTATATCCCCATGAACTTGATCCTTGGTGTTCCAATGTGAATAAATTTGCTCTTCAAGCCAAAAACTTGCATTTTGGGAGGTTGAGAGAATAAAACTTGCATGAAAAGGAGAAAAACATGTGGTTTGGGTTAAAAACACCCTAAGAGGTATATTAAATCATTAAAAACATATATTAATTATTTTTATTCTTTTTTCACTCTTCTAAGTGTCTGCACACCCCTCACACATATGCCTAAGATTTGTTTTCTTCATAGCACAATTGATCCTACAATACTATAAGTGCATTTTATTTCATCTTTCAGAAGTTAAAAACCCATGGTATTACCTTGTGACATTATCATCACCATCCTATAATGTTTTAAAACCTCAAACACTCCCTAAACATCCAAATGTTCTTCATTTTCCATGTATAATCATGTAACTTCATGTTTAGGCCTAATAAATCTAATTAGGTAATTAGGCTCTTCCTTGTCTCAAAGGACTACAACCACCAATAGACATTATGGAATTTGTATTATAAATGACTAAGTTTATTATCATAGCTTCACTTCTCTAATATTATCCAACATGCTGTCACAACATTATTTTCTCATGATTGCCATGTACATGCCCAATTGGGTCTACTAGGATCAACTAGTCTATTAGGATCATCATGCCTCAAAATAAAAAATTAAATTAAACGAACAACCAAGATAATTGGAAAATAATTATACATTTCTATTCAAACCTATTTCTTTCCCATCCATGCATAAATATTTACACATGTTCATTCCTCATAACCCTGCCTGTAAGTGGTAGTTATGTGTTTTTTGGATGTGTGAGAGGTCTCTTCCTCTATTGTAATCTTGAGGTCCATTTAATAATGGAGAAAATATTTCATAATATCCTCATACTTATTTATATATTTTATTTTCTTTCCCAAGCCATCTTCTACTAAGATACCTTGCCTTTTCATGCTGACCTATAGGAGGTAGGTTGTTGTCCTGACTGTGTGAGCCCATTTGAGAGGTGAGATTCTTATTCTTTGATGCTTCATTGTTTCCTTGATTTACATAATCATGTTGATGAGCCTTAATTATTCCCTATAACCATATGTAATTTATTAATCTCATTAAACCATCAATGTTTATTCAACTCTATATCTATACCCCTATTCTCTTATGATTAAAATCTTGACTGAGTTTGTCTTCTTTGGGAGAGCTGATGGTGTTGATATTTGTTTAACCCTACTCTTTACATCTACCATGATTATTAATAGGTTCCAATGATTCCCCATGACTCCTCAATGTTTCCTATACCCCATACCAATATCTAATACTTCATTTTCTTAGTTTATATAATAGGTATGTAGGTTCTCAAATGAGAGACTCTCTCAAGGGCTAAGGATGAGAATAGGTTATGTGAGTGTAAGGCACTGAATAGCATGAAAGAAACATTAAAGAGTATGAATAAGAGATGAATCAAATATATATGAAAATTATAATCTTTATATAATTATCCTTTGGGATCCCCTAGACATCTATCTAACCTCAACAAGTCTAATTTCTATCTAGACCTACACAACTCAACTCAGTCTACACAACCCTTAGAATGAAAAATAGATTACACATGAGATTCACAATTACTCACTATAATTAGATGAAAGTGATATCATGAATATTGAGGTGAGTTTGGATTCTATAAGATTTATAATTTGAATGTTTTACACTTCCTTAAAATCACCTAAGTAATTACAACATATTCATGAGACTTGAACAAGGTTATTTTGCCATGATTTGCTCAAACTACTTAACTATACATAGAAACTATATATGGTCACCATTTTTGGGTTTTTTAGGTCCATGAAATCAATGAAAACCCATTATTATAGAGCCTCGTGTATGTTTGGAGGATATCTAGGACCTCACTAGCACTTTATAATTATTGAAGACCTTGAACATTGTTATCAACCCACAAATTATAGGAGTTTTCTTGTCTCTTGATGGATAACATGTGCCAATTTTGTTTGGAAAATACTTTAGGGTGGCTTCACATACCTCTTAGTTCTTATCCAATACCATTCTTATTTCTAATGAACTCAGAAGTAAAGGTATTGAGGTAAACCTGAACCCCTATTTGGCTGGATGAGACACAATGAGTCCTTCACCTTTTTGGTGATTTTTCATAAAGGAGGGGGAACCAATCTATGAAATAATTCCACAAAATGGACTAATAATAATGTCCCCTCTTTTTTACAAAATCTTAGGTCTTCATTCTCTCTCCTTTGTCCATACCAAATAGAAACCTAATTGGTTTTTTTGAGATGCCAAAGAGATTGATGGAGGAAAGGGGGAAATTTTTTACTCTTTTTGACTTGTAACACCCTCAAAAGCATATATCTTATCCTAGGAGGCATAAAGGAACCCATGCACATTGTTGAACATGATCTTGCTTTGACAAAGCTATATGGACTACCTAAAAACCCTCTCTTTCATCTATGAAAATTGACCACTCTAATTGAAAACTAATGGAGATGATATGTCAAGTGAATATAAAGTTTAATAACACTTTTAATAACATGTGGTGGTGTGTCCATCTCTTATTTTTGTCATGCACTTGTAATTTATTATCAAAAATCCTCTTGAACATTACCAAATAGACTAGTAAAACACCTTGAGAGTGGAATGCAACACTATAAAGTTGATTTGACACCTTTCTAGGAGTTTTAGGACTATGCAAAGTGTGTTTTGAATTTTAACACCTCATGACATGTCTTAACATGACCCTATAAACCACATAACACCCTTGGACCCACTTGACCATGTTAGGAATGATTATACAACCATAAGGTCAAGAATAATATTTACCTTAATTTTAACAAAATAAGCTTGAAAAATTATAACCAAGGCTTGTAAAGACCATTTTGAGGACCATTACAAGATATAAGATAACCATACACAAGATCAGAGGGCCTTAGTAGAAATTTTTGAACTATAGGGGTTCATGTTTGGCTTGGAGGCCAAATAATCAATAGGACCATGTTGTTATTTTCCTAGGATGGCATGGTTGTAATTATGGATTGTGATTCATGGGGCCTTGTTGAGCTACCCCCTTGGCATCATGAAGATTATTGGTCATCATGTTTAGGTTTTTAGATTATCATTATATTTTTCATTTACTAAAAACACTTGAATCTTGATTTGGAGGCATAGAATGTTTGAGAAGTTTTGAAGGCTTTCTCAAACTAATTATTTTGGGGCCAAAACCCTATGGTAAAAATGATGGTGTAAGAGTTAGTAATGGTTATTTTCATTATGTAAGTTTTTAATGTCCTCAAAGACAAAATGGGGTTTGTGGAGAGAAGGAAGTGTTGGGTTTTGGGTTTTCTTACAATGATAAAAAAAGGGGGAGGTATTCACCATATTCCTTCTCTATAGGGACACCATTGACTCCAAGTAAGTATTGTATTGTAATTTTTTATATAGTGGATGGGATGAAATTTTAGTTGATTTTGGGTAAAACATTGATGAGCCTAAACAACTGTGGGTTCACCATGAAGTCATAAGATTTCATAGTGAACACAAATTTAATTTGTAATCATTTCTTAGCAATGTTAATAACATCTGGTTGAAAAAAAATATTGGGTTTTGAGTGAGACTTGTCTTTTTTTATTTATTATACTTTTTTTATGTTGGGTTTTACTTAAGGCATCACTATAATCTCTTTGATAAATTCTTAAACTGGACATGGTTGTTGAATTTTGTATTTTCTCCTTTAGTGTTTGATGTCTTTGTGGTATTTGATCTTGTTGCATGTGGAACCCTACTGGGTCTTGAAGACCATTAGGGATTTGAACATGGTATTCAAATGGATTTATTAGCATGATGTTTTAGTCTATTATTTTATTCATTGGCATGAAGAATGATTATATTATGAAAATGTCATTTTTCATCTCTGTATGGTTATTTTGAATATAATTGTTGTGTTATTTTTTACTCATGATTTTGAATTTGTATGGTTGTGCATGACTTTTAGGTTTCCTAAATTGCCTTTTATTTATTAATTAATACATTATTTTAAATTTTTGAGAAGAATGTTATATCCTTAATCATTTTTGACTTTTTTTGATGTGTTTATAGTCAAACAAGGTATTTGGGTAATCATAGACAAGTTGAAATATTGTTGGTTTTTGCTTAGGTATGAACATATTTCATTTGTAAGTTATTTATTAAAACTAAATTATAATGAAATATTTGAGAGAAACATTGAATAAATTTTCAATTGAATTGATATGCTTGGGTGACAACTAGTTTTGTGAAAAAAATCAACTAGTTATGACTACATGCATACTCCAATGGAATCTTTGATTTTTGTTAGTAACCCATTTTTTTTTTAATGAATCATTGAGAGTTTATTGATTTATGTTATTATTTTGGTGTATGACTATTTTTTCAATTTTTGATTCATGTCCTCAATCTCAAATCACATGCTCATGCTCTTTATCCAATCCCAGATGTTGATTTCCATCATCAAGATGATGGTTAGGATGGTTAATGCCACCAATGGTTGGGATCATAGAACTAGGAATGAGGATTTTCTCTTCTTGAATCATTAATTATTGGATTAGAGTAGGTGACATGTTATATTTTTGATGTGGATGTACTTAAGTCTCAATTACTTTTCAAAAATTAATTTGACTAAGTGAATAATTATTTTCAATCATTATTATTAGCTTATATCAAATCATTCTTTCAATTCATGTTTACATTTTGAATTAATTAGGTAGTAATTGGATATAAATTAAATCCATACTTATTAAAGAATATTTTTAAAATTCCATAGCTAGTATCAATGCCCAAGCTCTCAAATAACTTAAAATTCAAGTATGTCAACCTAAAACCACTAATAAAATCAAATAATAATAATAATAAAATGTTATAGTCAAATTACATAAATATACTTGGACACTCCACTTTGATGAATCCAAGTTCCTACATGGAAATAGGGCATGACATGTTTTTTTTAATCCTTTTATCAATATCATCCCTTTATATTTTTTCTTGACTTCAAATTTACCAACAACATGATTGAATAAGAAGTTTTAATTTACGGTATGTAAGCAATTTTTGATTAAGAATATCTTATTTACATAATTTAGGTGATTCCTAACTTTCATATTGATAAGTTAGTGTAACTTACCAATGTAAAAGGAAAAACCTTAAAGTATATTAGAAGTTTTCTAAAAACCTTGATAATAAATTCACATATTTCATTATCAAGGAAATCCCATGAGATTAAAATTATATAACTAATTATCTTGCCTCTTCAACTTCACTGTTTCCCTTGAATAAAGTCTTACATGAAAATAAATTTCATAATCACATGAATAAATACATATGTATAGTGGTGCCTAATAATGATTGTCTTATTTTTAATAATGAGTATTTTAATACCTAAAAAATCCCTTGATATAAGGATATCATCAAATGGATTAAAAATAAAACATACTTTCCTTAGGCTAATTCTCATTAAATGACAAGAATTCTCAATCAAGCTTTCAATTATGTTATTGAACATAACATATTGTAATATTTAAACTTTGAAGTAAACATTATCTAATGTGTTAATAAATATAAATCCATCCTCTTCTTGATAAAGAATACAAGGGGGATTTTTAAGGGAAACTATACCAGGCATGCTACAACCCATGACTACTTGTGCATGGGTTATTATTGGATAACACTTGAAAAAGATGCCATCACTTTTGATAATAGGTGTAGACCTTTAAAATGACATTATGATCTTATCCATTATCCTCTAAATAAGATTCAAAATATTAAATCTCCATGGTATTTATTCATGTAGGTATTATATCTCAATGGAAAGTTTCATTGACCATAAGATGTCCATACCTAATTATCATCAATTTTGAGTACCTTACCAAATGTATTAAATATATAACCTTGGTTAATGTTATCAACGTCATAATATAAATGTTAATTATCATAAAAATAATTTGTTCCTTTGAAATACCCCATACTATCATATATAAAAATGGTGGAAATATTCAAAAATAAGGATGCGAAACAACTTTGATTAAAATTTAAATTTATACACAAATTTTCTACTCCTTATCATCCTCAATACAATGACCAAGTGAAAGAAAACAATATTATCCTTAACAAAAAACATTAAAAATACCATTCAAGATGCTCTTAATGACTAAAATATAAAATTTTAAAGTCACACTTTGGGCTTATTACACTAGTATTTAAAATATCACTAGGGTAACTCCATTCCATCTAATTTATGGCTCTAAGGTCAGTTTAATACTAAAAGTTTAGTTACCCTAATTGAATATTTATATTCATGGTATCATTCTTGATGAAGATATCCATGAATATTTCCTACATTTTTTTAGATATACTTGCCAAGAGATTTATGAGAATTATCCAACACAACCTCCGATACAAAAATCACATCACTAAGAAATACAAGAAGAAATTAAAAGTTATAAAAATTGACATCAGATATTTAATTTTAAAATTTGATTACACCCATGACAAAGAGGGTAAATATGCCCAAAATTAGTGGGGTCCTTTTATTATCAAATGAATCTTATGACCAAACACCTACTTATTACAAACTAATAAATGACACATTATTAAAATGCCAACTAATGCTCAATTTTTTAAAATGCTTGTGCTTGATGTATGGTATTCATAGTTTTAATTTGTCCATATTTTTATTTTTGTAGATGGTTATACATTTATTATAGTTTAAATTTTATGTTAACATTTTGTTGATGTAAAAAAAATTAGAGTACAACTAATAAACTCTTTCACCTATCATAAATGTCAAATCACAATCAGTCCAATTTAATCATAAGGACCTACTTCCTACAGACTAGATATTAGGTGTGCATATGGGAAATTTATATGTTAAGTATAAAATATTATAAGTAACTAAAAATTTAACAATATCTAAAAAATTAAATCAATTTTTTAAATTAAAGTACTGTTAATTCTCCAATAAAATTGAATAAAAATTAGATATTGTTGAACAAATACTTCAATTTTTATATAAAATATTATGATGTCACATTTAACTTTTCAATATTTACATCATAGTGATTTATCTCCAAATTTAATAGTTAGAGATTATAATTGGTCCTATTTGACATATGGAACTTATAGAAGAGGTAAGCTCTTGGAAGGTCAAAACTAACTAATTCAATTTCAATATCTTTATTTTATTTAATTTTCACTCTTCACTTTTCATTAAAAATATTTTATTCACATGAGAAACCTAATTTAAAATTAAAAAAATAAAATAAAAAAACAACAATAAAATAAATAACTAAAAATATTACAAAATACAAAATGAAACCAAACAACATGTGTGCAAACAAAATAATAGATTAAAAAAAGAAATAAAAAAGATAAAGTGAAATACTAATTTACTAAAATATTAAAATAAAGATAAACATGAGTATGTTTATAAAACTATTATAAAAATATAAACTAAATATAAATATACATAAACATAAATATAAAAGTAAAAGAAAGTTTGAAACTTGAGTCCTTGTAAAAATAAGAAAATATTTTATTAGAAGTCAAAATTATTTGATTAATAAATGTTTGTAGAGTATATACTAAGAAAAATAAATATATTTCAATCCCACATGATTAATTGAAAAATAAATTTTATTATAGTGTATATGCATGAAGTGTTCATTGGTTTTAGGTAAAGTACAAAATCAATCCAAATGGAGATGATTGATGTCTATGACTGTACTAAGTGAGTTAATTCACATCATAGAAAATGTTAATATATATTCTTATATGAATTCCTCATAAATAATATTCATTAAACTCCTTAAAATACTTTACAAAAAGTATGTTATAACTTTAACATTAAAAATTAACTTTACTAATCAATAGTTATCTTTAAATAATGTTAGTCCAAACTTTATTTTAGTTAATTAAATTTTAAATTTATTTTAAGTCATTAGTCATAATTTTAAATAATAATAATTTTTAAAAGTGATCTAAATAAAAAACTTGAGAGTAAATTAGTCATAATTATAAAAATAAAACTTGATATTCCCATGGGTGGGGGATCACCTAACACACTACTAAAAACCTAGATAATGACTTAAACAATTTATCACGTAATCAAACTAACACACAAAGCCAACAATATAAAAATAAAATATTTTGCATGTAGCATTTTAATTAAAAAAAACAAAAACAAAATCATATTTTCAAAACATATTTTCTATTAAACTAAATAAAAATTGAGGTTCATTTCATACTTGTCTAATTTTCACTCACCTAATCACTAAATTTCTAGTTTTCACTTTTATTACTATCATTTATCATTTTAAAAACAATGATAAAATAATATTTTAGTGATTCAAATTAATTTTAGGTCAAAACATTGGTCTATAATATCACTAAAACTATATAAAATTTAAAATGTCATTATACAATAAAAATTGGAAGAAAATTAGTATAATCAATATCCTATAGATTGAAAGTATCTAAAAATGTGAGAAAATAGT
Organism: Torreya grandis; assembly: GCA_037957365.1. Taxonomy (NCBI): domain Eukaryota; kingdom Viridiplantae; phylum Streptophyta; class Pinopsida; order Cupressales; family Taxaceae; genus Torreya; species Torreya grandis. Next base: position 1,758,264 of record JARHVA010003401.1, on the reverse strand, counting down.
CAAAATAGAATTTAAGTAATAAAAAAATTCAATTTTATTCTCCTTCATATTATACCAAATTAATTAACGCAACACCCATATCTATGTTGTACTCAGTGTATTCTGTATGCAATAAAAAATGTATCATGTTTATAAATAAATCCTAGCTCACATAAGATGAACATACCTACACTTTTGATTAGGAATACATTTATTAAGAGAGTGCATGAATAATATGGGGATTTATTAAACATTATTAGGGGATAAATTTTCATAATACACCATGCTAAGAAGGGTTTCAAAGTCTATAGTCTAACACAATCACACAACAAACCTAAAAGAGTCTTAATGTTTCACTCAATATCTACTAACAAGAAAGTAAATATAATATAGTGTACACCAAAGCTTGTGACATGACATGAAGGGTTAATAATCAAATCAAAACATGCATAGGATAATCTAAATTAAGCTAAGTATGAGTAAGACCTTAATACATGGAATATGAAGAGTAATATTATTTGAACCAATACTTATGTTACTTTTATCTACTAAAGAGAAGAGAACACAGTTAGAATATACTTACTTGAATGTGAACCCACTAAGACTCAATCTCTCCCTTGGATAAAGGGGATTTGAAAGAGGTTGTTGTGATTTGTAAGGATAACTAAGAAAGGCCAAAACATCTAAGACTTATCCACAAGACTAGATTCTCCAAGTAGAAACCTTAAGCTAAGACTCCTCAAGTAGAATAGTGGAAGAGAAAATTGTAAATAATCATGATAAAATAATAAATATTGATTAAATATCAAAATAATGATGTAATGATCTTGTATTTATAGGCATATATCATCCTAAATCCTTTTGAATATGTTATTTGTATGGGGTCTACCTAGTTTACCCTATATGTTTTCCAGAGATAAATCACTAGGTCTCGAGCTAGGTCAATTAAAGGGATAACAAAGCTCTCAAGTGAAAATACCCAAAAATAGTACAAGGTAAACCTAATAAACCCTATACAGTAATCAGAGGCTAAAAACTATGCAGGGTCAACCTAGTCAACCTTGTATAGTCAACTGGTGAAATGAGATTAAGGTGAGAAAAAGAGGGATAGAAAGATGAAAAATATTATAAGAGTGTGAAAGGGAGGATTAATATCTTATGGAATGGTTTTAGGATCTATTTGTATTTTTAATATATGGAAATAAGGAAAAAAAATATTGTGAAGCACCAATGGTCTACCCACCCCTTTCCCAATACACCCTTTAAGACATGCACTCAAAGAGATTGAGTCTCGATGGGTTCCTTCAAGATGTAAAGCATTAATATTTTATAAAAGTTGAAAATATAATGTGTATACATATTCTCCACTTAAATCTCATCACATTTCAATAAGGTGAAATAGGGGATGGTGCTTTGAGAAAGAACATAGTAACACACAACATTGATGCTAAAAAAAAGTTGAAGTATTCTAAAGAAAAAATAATTGAAAGTAAATGAAAGAAAGGTAAATAACTAAAAATTTAATTTAATTTATATGTTGACTTACCTTTATCTTTGGATGGTTATCTATTATGTTGTTAGTTTTGATTATGTAGGGAATAGAGACTACTTTCAACTAAACCAAGAATACAAAAATAAAGAGAAAAAAAAAACACAAGAAAAGCCAAGATAGATGATTCTATGAGGATGGGATGTACTTCAGAAATTTAGAAATATGGGGTGACAAATGCTATGTTAGACTAAATGACCAAGTCAAAAAAAAGAGTAAATTGGGTAACCAAAAATCCAAGGCTTCTAAAGACCGAAAAACTCAAACAAGTAAAACTTAAGTAAGAAAGGAAAACTCACCAAATCAAACCAAAGATACATGTTAAAAAGGATGGTAATCAAATGTTAATGAAAAATAAAAAAACAAAAATGGTAAAACAACATTGATGAGTGAGCAATAATAATCATTATCTCACTCAACTATGGAAAAAGGTGCATAAAAGGGAAAACAACATTGATGAGTGAGAAGTAACAAGCCAACCTCACTCAACAATGGAAAAAGGGTATGAAATTAGGTTTCCATAAAAAAAATATAGTACAATAAATGACAAATGGTAAAATGAAAGTAAAATAATTTTAGAAATGTAAATCATGGTGTAAAGAAAGTAATCTATAGTTTCTTAAACATGTTGTTTTACTATAAGGATAGATAAAACTAAAACAAAGTAGTTTTATCATGTTTTTAAGAGGTGAAGAAGAAGGAATTAAAGAATAAGGTAAAATACATTTGGAATCACAATTTTTCTATCAAGGGGGGAAATGAAATGGGTAGAGAGGAGAATGAACAAAAAACTAAGATAGAGGAAATCTTTATCAAATTCAAGACACTTAAATTAGGTTTGTAAAAATAAGAGGACTTTCAACCTTAAGGACTCTGAAGAACTCTTATCTACACAAGTCTTAGGTCAATAAATGAAGTATATAGATCATCCTATGAAGTCTATATTCATGAAAAGTAAAATGTAACTGCCTTCCCATAATGTGTTCCCTATTCCTCAAGATCCCTTATAGAGTCATTGGTCTACTACAAATATTAGGCACTTGCATGAGAAAGTAGGTAGCATAATAGAGTTTGTTGAATTCCCCTATTCCAATCTACTAGCTTACCACACCCCAATAGACCTTAGCTCTATATGAGGCCAACTGTGGAGTTTGAGATTTGATTGAAGATAGAAGATGTGCTTGTAATTACATCTTTTAGTATGATTTTTTACTTTTGAGATTTTTATGTTGCCTTTTAGATATCATTTCCTTTTGTTTAAAATTATTTGGATTTTAAATTTCTTGATGGATTTATCTATTCCTCCTCCATACATATTTGGAAAACCAAACATGGGTGCTAAAGATGACTTTAATTTGAATACTTGGGACAAGGTTTATAAGAAAGAGAACTTAAAAGAGCATGGGGTTTAAGAGTCTCATAAATCTAGGTGAAACAAAAGTACCATCTTGAATTTGACCTTGTTTTATCCAATGTGGAGTGAAAGGAAGGGGAAATAAATAATAATGACACATGGAAAAGTTTGAATTACTTCAAATTGCAAAAAATGTGACAAAAGGCAAATAGGGATACAATGATATTAAAGTGTGATTCCTTATCATAAGAATGAAGGAAATAGAGGAAAACATGCTAACATAGATTGTTGTGAAAATTCCATCTAATAAAAGAAGTAAAATCTAAAGTTTGAGAACATGGATGTAAAAATATGAAAAGATGGTAATTTTATGAGGAGGGTTAGGTCTTATCCATGGTCTTACAATACAACTTCATAAAAGAGAAACCCACGAGGGTGCCAAAAATCAAGTGAAAGATAAAGTGAGGTAAGCAAAAATATGGTAGTTTTATAAGGAGTGTCAAGTCTTATTTATGGTCTTATGAAGCAACTCACAAAAGAAAAACCCAAGGGGTGTCAAAAAGAAAATTGGAAAACATTAGGGAAAAAAAGTAAAAGATGGTAATTTCATGAGGAGTGTTAGGTCTTATCCATGGTCTTACAAAGCAACTCATAAAATACAAACCCAAGGGGTGTCAAAAGGGAAAATTCAAGAAGATAAAGAAGACTATGGTACATCAATAAACCAAAAGACCAAAAGGGAGGACTAAAGGTTTGTGAAAGGAAAGAACTTGCTGCAGAGGGAGAGACTCATGTAAATAACCTACAAAAAGTGTTAGATAGATGTAGATAAAAAGAACGAAATGTTTAGGAAAACTTATTTTTGAGAAATTATGCATTGGTGGGCTCTTTGAAATCATGGCCTTCATTATTTTGAAGGTGGTAGGTGCTTGGACCAAGAATATCTTTGAATAAATATGGGCCCCACCATTTTGGGTATATTTACCTTATTTATCATGGCTATAGTCTAATTTAATGATAAGCTAACCAAAATTAAATGTATGAACTTTAACACATTTATTTTGTTGTCTAGTAATATGATCCTTGTATTAGTAGCTATGTTTTAAGGTAGAAAGATGACATTCATTGAGTAGATCAAGGGCATGAAGATGAGTTTCATGTAATTATTCATCAAGAATAATACCATGAAGAGATATATGAATAGAGGGAAGATCAACTTCTAAAGGAAGAACTAAATTAGAACCATAGACTAGAAAGAATGGAGTTGCCCCAGTGGTAGTGTGTATGCTAGTCTAATAGACCTAAAATACAAGGTAAAGATGAAGATACCAATTCGTGCAGGTTTCACAAATTATTTTTTGGAGATTTTTTTTAATAATTTTGTTAGTGGTCTCAACTTTTCCATTGCATTGTAGATGATAAGGTATAGATTTTTTTTATTATTCTCGAATTTATTGCAAATTTATTTAACATGTTTATTTTTGAAATTATCACCATTTTTTGAAATGATGGTATGGGGAACTCCAAAGTGGTAAATTATTTGATTGAGAATAAATTTTGAAATAGTAAGACTGGTGATGTTAACAAGAGGCATGGATTCTACCCATTTGGTAAATTATTTAATAGAAATGATGATAAAAACATGCTCATATTTGGATCAAGGTAGTTTGCTAATGAGATCAAATCCCCATGTGGAAAATGACCAAGGAGATTCGATAGTTTGAAGTTTGGCTAGAGGTGAATGGATTAGATTATCATGAAGCTAGTAAGGATTACACTTTTTAGCATATTCAATTGTATCCTTTTTAAGAGTAGGCTAAAATTAACCCATACATAGGCATTTGTGGGTTGTAGCATGTTCATTACAGTGTCCACCATAAATGCCCCCATGTGCTTGTTCATGAAGAGGAGGGACCTCATCTTGCATGACACAATGGAGTAAGGTACCTTTAGTATTGTGATAATAAAGGATGTTGTGTCTAAATACATACTTGAAAGCTTGTTAATGAATATGTTTCTTTTCACGAGAGTCTAAATTAGGAGGATAAGTTTGATGTTCCAAGAATTTAATAAGTCTTTATACCATGATCTTTGTCGAATGGTAATTGCCTTGATGTGGTAGATAAGTGAGTCTGATGGTTGAGTTGAAGATGGAGATTTTATTATTTTTATAAGAAAATTAGGATTAGAAATAACTTGGTGGGGATGAAAGAGGTGTTGAAGAGGAAAGAGAATTCGTAATGGAATTTTGATCTCTAGGAATAGGCTCAATAGTGAAAGAGATGAAATCCTTACAAATAGTGGTTGAAATTTGATGATATGTGATCAAGTTCTCACTTTTACATTGATAATTACCAATGACTTGATGACAAATAAGCTGAGAGTCACATAAAACATGAAGGTATTGAATGTCTAAATCAAGACTAGTACTCATGCCTAAGAAAAGAGCTTTGTATTCAGCCATATTATTGGTGACATCAAAGGTGAAGCAAAAGGTTAAAGGAATGATCTTTCCAAGAGGACTTTTGAGAATGTATCCTACCCCATCTCCTTGAAGGTATTTAGCACCATAAAAGTGAAGGTTCCAAATATCCTCATGTAATTTGAAATTGATTTTAGGAATCTCCTTGATAACTAATTTTGGTTTCGTAGTACCAAAGGGAGTAGTGGATTCATCAAGATTATTGGATTTAAGATCAACACTAAAACTATGAAAATAATCTTTGAGATAAATATATTGATAAAGACCCTCAATGTAGAGGATATTGTCATCTAGAAAATTATCTTCAAGAGAAGAAGTGGTTGGTATGGGATCTACAACAAGTTGATCAACTATGACTTTCCCTTTGATAGCTTTTTGAGTTATGATGTGGAGATCAAATTCCATAAGGAGGACCATCCATTTACTAATTATATCTCCACAAAGAAATTATTTGGGGAAGAAATGATGAAGGGGGTGGAATGAAAAATGACATAAGTATTTTGGTAAAGCATATAGTGGAAAAAAAATTTAGTGTAAAAATAGATGGCGAGGTAATCACACTCAACTTTGGTATAATGTGTCTCATAATCGATGAGGCCTCAGCTAATATAGTAGATCAAATACTCTCTTCCCATATCATCTTGTTGGGAAAGCATTGCCCCAACTAAAATAGGCATGGAAGAAGTATATAGGATCAAAGGTTTACCATTGGAAGGAGGATGAAGTGTAAGCGGATGAAGTAATGACTCTTTCAAATTATCAAAGGCTTTTTGACATGGATCCATCCATTCTAAAGTAGTACCTTTCTTGAGAAGTGAATTGATGAAGTGAATTTAATATGCCATTTAGGGGATGAATCTCATAATTACCCCAAGTTTTTCCTAAATAAGTATGAATGTCAAGAATATAATGAGGAATGGGCGTGTTGATGATAACACTAATTTTGGCTGGGTCAACATCAATGCCATGGAGAGAGACTAAGAATCCTAATTTTTTTCTAGATATGACTCTAAAAACACATTTTTAAGGATTTATCCTAAATTTATATTTAAAGATATGATCAAAGATGATAGCAAGATCAAAAAGATGATTCTTATGATTTTTAGATTTAAAAATGAGATCATCCACATAAGTTTCAACAATTTTATAAATGAGATCATGAAATATGTGAGTCATTGCTCATTGATAAGTGGCTCTAGCATTATTAAGACCAAATGGTAGTTTGACATAGAAATAGGTGCCCTATTCCATGGTGAAAGTTGTCTTATGTTGGTCCTTAGGGGTAATATGAATCTAATTGTATCCTAAAAATCCTTCCATAAGAGATAACATTTCATAACCAGCCATGAAATCAATAATGGAATCTATTGAAGGTAAAGGGAGGTTATCCTTGGGATAATAAAAATTAAGATTGCGTAAATCAATACAAATGTGAATGACCATAGTGACCTTTTGAATGGGAATAATGTTGGAAACCCATTCAGAATAATCTACTGGTTTGATAAATTTTGAATCAAGGAATTTGAGGATTTCCTTATGACATAAAGTGGAAACTTCAGGTGGAAATTTTATTTGTTTTTGATGCATAGGCTTGGCATCAAGATAATTAATGATGTTATGAACCATAATTCTAGGGTCAATGTCAAGCATGTCTTCATAGGACCAAGTAAAAACCTCATGATATTTGTTAAAGAATAAGCTAAAATTATCATGTTCGGTAGGTGAGAGTTCATGAGAGATAGTAATTGGTCAAGGATAAGATGGATTACCATATTTAATGTGAGTGATTTCTTCAATAAGCATGGAATTTCCATCTTAAAAGTGGTATGGTGCATTGGGTAAGGTAGAAATTAGATTTGTGTTGGGATCAATGCTAGTAATTAAGTTGTTAAATCAAAGAGTTTTAGTTTTGAAATTCCCAAGTTTATGATGCTACCAAGGAATTTGAGGTTCTCTAGCATAAAATAACTCAAGGATAGCTTCGTCACTAGGAAAGGTAGGAAGAGGAATATAATACTCAAAATCTACTTCAAGATATATAATTTGATTTCCATAGTGATCATACTCATAATATATTTGACAAACATTAGTTGCCTTGGCATCTAGTATAATTTTAGGAGTAGAAGTAGATGGATCAGAAGGGGTTAAAATATTAGTGGGTTCAGTGATGAGAGAAGTATTAGATGCAATGATTAGATCTATAGGTGGTAAAGGAGATGTAGAAATTTCTATAGGTTTAGAAGGTATAATTTACTCTACCACCAAGGATTATCAATAAGAGGAGAATTGGTAGGAGGCACATGACCCTCAAGATCTAAGGTATGATCCATAGAAATGGTATAAACATCCCAGTTAAAATCATGGATTTAGGCTAAGGTTTTATGATAATTCTGGACATCCAAGTCTCTAGATTAAGCTTGGGCCATGATATAATCATCATCATATGTTATATAAACTATACATGCTTAAGAACTAGGGGGAGTTTTAGAGGGTGAAATCTTGATATTATTGAATGTAAAAGGAGACATAATGAGAGTATCTTGAAATAATTTGGCCACTCTAAAATCATTGTAAGTGAAGGAATATTTAGGTAAAGAAGGCTCTTGAGTATTGCATGGAGGTGGAAAATTAGTTTTCTCATCAATAAGAGGAACATTATGATCCTTGGGTAATAGAGAAGGAGGAATACATTAAAAATGTAGGGAGGTAACTTGATATTATTATAAGTATGTTGTAAATAATTGGGCTTATCATCATCAAAATCTATAAGAGGAACTTATAAATTAGGATTCATGTTGATGAACTTGAGTAAAAGAGCACTATTAATCTGAGGTGGCTGGAATATGATATTGTGATTTAGGATTGGGAAGTTGAATACTCCATGGGTTGGGATCAAATTCATGTTTGTATTTTTTTCCATTATGTAAAAATTTAATCCATTGGCTACCAAAAGAAATAATGACCCTCATTTGATGAGTCCATGGATGACCAATGAGTATGTTTTAAGATAGGGATAAGTCAAGGACCATAAGTTTGGTTTGAATAGTCTTAGGTTTAATGGTTAATAGAATCTAAATCCAACCAAGTGAATTTTTATTTATCTTATCACAACCATGACAAGTAACATGGGTTTGCTTGAGATGATCCTTGTAATAACTGAGCTTTTGGATGAGTCATAAAGATGTTATATTAATCCCAGAACCTTCATCAACTAGAACATTTTGGATAAGAGTGGTATTAATGGATACTTGGATGAAAAGTGATAGATCATCAACATGAAAGAGAATTTAATCATTGATCATGTCCTCTTCAAGGAATTCAATAGAGGGTTTGGAAGAAGGACACATAGTTTTAATGGTATTTATGTTGGTAGCTAAAGATTCAATAGAAGGTGGTTCTTCATCTAAGGAATATGGATTGTTAATTTATTGGAGTGGTTGCATAAGGAATTTATGATGATAGGGATAATTAAAAACCAAATCCATAAGTGGAATCTTACAAGGCATAGAGTTGAGTTCTTTAATAAAGTTCCAATGAGACTTAAAAGAACCAACATGAGGTTTAGAAGGTAAATTAGTTTTTGGAGGAATAGTTGTATTTGAAGGGTCAAAAGGAGGAGATGGTTCTTCATGGGATTTAAAATCGAGATTAGTGGTGGTAATATCTTTAAGAAGTTGTTCTTCCAAAGATGAATTATTAGGCTTGGTAATGGGATATTTATAAACTAGTTTATGATGGTAGTTAACTTGAACAATGTTGACATATTGAGAATTGTTGAAATATTGGTCATAATTTACATCAATGGAATAAACATTTTTAACATTTATTTGATTATTTTAAGAATATTTTTGGTTAGTAGAGGTATAAGAGTTGTAATATTATCATTTTTGAGAAATAATAGTATATTCTTGATGATGAATATTGATCATAGCTTCATTATTAAATGAATCAACAAGCATATAGGAGACAACAAATTTTATGAGACCTCTACAAGATTCATGAGAATTCACAATATCAACATAGAACCAAAAAAATATATTTGGGTCATACCACTTAGGAGGAGCATTGGGATAGATGAAAGTTTTAGAGGGTGGTAAATATTATTTCATTTACCATGTGAAGGAATATGAGAAGGTGAAGGAATATCAATTTTGGAAACTCCTAATTTAGTTTGTAGAGTATTAATAGTGATAACATTAGATGTTTGGAAATATCCTTTGATAATTTTAGGATTAGGTTTTAATTGCTTCATAATAAAGTCTTGATGTTTAGCTTGATCAATAGACTCATTAATTGTTTGGGGAGCAAAGGTTTGAACCTTATATTAGAGATTTGGAGTTAAAGTGGTGATAAAGAGTTTGAATAAGTTATCATTATTCATATTATGGTTGGATTTATGGGCTAATGATTGCCATCTTTTGATAAAGTCAAAAGCTGATTCAGTGGGAGAATGCTTAACATTGATGAAGTGGCTACGATAATTTTTGGGAAGACCATTATGTTGAAACTCTTTAACTAAGGGACTAACCAAATCTTCAAGTTAAAAAATAGAATGTTGGGGAAGTTGATTATACCATTGTAATACATTACTAGTGAATGTTTGCACTAATATTTTAGTAGTGGAGAAGGTATTAGTTTAGATCCACTCTTTGTAAAGGTTGTTAAAGGCTTTAAGAAATGAGGTAGGATCTTTAGTCCCATCATACTTGATAGTTGGAGATATGTTACCAATATCAAGGGAAATAATGAAGGGGGAAAAATGTTCATTTTAAATGGTTTGAATCATATTTTTATTCATTATGAGTTGAGGAATAACATTATCTAAGGCATCTCAAAGAGGTGGAGGAATGTAATTTGGATTGTCTTGAGGATGGATAGTTGGAGGTTGATTAACCACATTAATTGAATGTTATTGAAGTTGCATCATTTGGTTTGTGTTAGAATTTTGTATTATGTTCATTCTTTTGATAACATGTGATAAAAATTGGTTTGTATCAGGAGGTGGGTTGGTGTTGGTAGGAGAACTCCCCAGATTGGTGTTAGGGAGAGGATTATTAGAAGAAGGATTATTAGTGGGATTATTAAGTAAACTTGTATCAAATAGTTCCACATTTGCTTGAATATTTTGAAGATGATAAGTTTTTTGGTATTTAAGGAAAGGATTAGATCCATAAACTTCATCTTGAGGTGTAAATTTCACCATAGTACAATTCATAGATGAAGGAAGGGAAAAGGCAACCCAAGAGTGATGGTGCTCTTGGGAGGAAAAGAGAGGGAGAAATGAACATCCCATATAGTATCTAAATGGATTCAAGATATCCAATAAGATTATAATAGGATACTTCATTATGACTAAAGAGAGATGAACAAAATGCAAATAATGATAAATAAATAACTAGATTGATAAATAGGGAAGGTAAAAAGCTATACAAGGTCGACTAGGTCGACCTAGCATAGAAAATAGAGCCTATAATAGTACATAGTTGACTGAGTCAATATAGTACATTAAATAGAGGCTAAAAAAAGAGTAAATAGGGTTTATAAATAGTATAAGGTTGACTAGGTTAATCTAGTGTAATGAATAGAGGTTAGAAAAAGGTATAGGGTTGACTGGGTTAACCTAGTATAGTAGAAAAGGAAGATTAAAAAGCCTATAACAAATTGTGAATTGAAACAAGATACTTTTTAAAGTAATTTAGAAAATTAAGATTTAAATGGAAATAAATAGTTAATTGGATCAATGCTAGCCAATACATTTGAGGTAAACAAAATAAAACCTTTAACCAATGCTGGCTAATGCAAGTTTTTGCAATACAAAATACAATTGACTAAAGAAAAAGCAATCAATTTAAAAAGTAAATAACTAACTAATTTTTAAAATTGAATTTTTATTAGATTATTAAGAATATTATTTTGAATGTGATGGGAATTTGGCTTGTAATGAACTAAAAAGTAATCTAAAGATGGTTTTAGGTAGTTTGGGATAAAATGGTTATGTAGCGGTAATGATATAGGATTGGTATTGGGGCCTACCCCCTCACTTCACACACTATAATGATAAGGGTGTCAGGTGATTAGCCAAAATATTCCATTAAACACACTTTATACTTGACTAGAACATCAAGCCAACTTCCCCCTTCATGATGAAATCCATGTAGGATGGCCTTGGGTAGCCAAATATTAACATGCTTGTTTAGATTTTATGATTTGGTCATGTGTGCATAAAATAGAAAATAGTGAAACTAAATTATTACTTTAAAACCACATAATTAATGTATATGATCTATTATAAGCATGCAAGCAATAAGAAAAGAAAGTGTGAATTAATTACTAACATATAAGGTTAATTCCAACTTTGAAACAAGGTACAATGTTTATATAGTCAATAGTGTATGCAAAAAAATAGAACAAGGTTGATCCTCTACTACAGAATTAGGGTCAAAAAATGAATAGGGTTAGTAGATTTGAATTATTTATCCATAAAACACACAAAACACAAAACTTGGTCGACAAGGTCAATACAGTTGACTGTGTAGAAGAAATTTTAAACATTACAAACTAAAAATAGAAAGACTATAAAGAAAGATACATAGAGAGATAAATAAACCTTAGTGGATTAGAGATGTAAATAATTAAGATTAATATTTAATAAACTTGATATATTCTTGCAAATTCTACTAATTGGGTCAACTAGGTCGATCAAGCTTTGCAAAAACCTATTGTTGAGTGCCTATAATTTATAAGTTCGACCATGTTGACCTAGTATATTGAATAGGGATGTTTGTAATTGTATAGGGTTAATTGCGTTGACATATTAGTCTATAATGTAAGTCTAAAAAGATAAAAAAAACCTATATTAGGTTATATGATTTGATTTAGTAGCCTGTACCTAAAAACTTGTGAACAAAAATTAGAGTTGCATTGATGTAGTCAACCCAGTATGGTAAATATATGATAAAAATAATGATGAAATATAATGAAATAAAGTGAAAAAATAGGGTTAGTTCACATTGGGTTCAAAAAAATATATGTAATCAGAAATGCATCATGTCGATAAATCAATCCTAGCTCAGAGAAGATAGAACATGCCTACACTTTTGATTGGGAATACATTTATTAAGTGGGAGCATAACCAATATGGGGATATGATAGAACCAATTAGGGGATAACTTGTCATAATACACCATGATAGAAAGGGTTCCAAATCCTACAGTCTAACACAATCATGTAACAACCATAAAAGAGTCCTAAGTTTAATGTTTCACTCTATATCTTGTAACTAGAAAGTAAATCTAATCTAGCGCACACAAAATCTTATGGCACAACATGAGGGGTTAGTAAAAAAATCAAAATATTCATAGGAGAATATAAATTAAGCTAAGTATGAGTAATACCCTAATACATAGAATATGAAGAGTAATATTATTAGAGCCTATACTAATGCTACTTCTATCTACTAAAGAGAGGAGAAAAAAGTTAGAATATACTTACCTAAATGTGAACTCATCAAGACTTAATCTATCCCTTAGCCAAAAGTGATTCATAAGAGGTTGTTGTTGTTTATAAAGATAACTAAGAAAGGACAAAACATTTAAGACTTATCCACAAGATTAGATTCTCAAAGTAGAAACCCTAAGCTAAGAGTCCTCAAGTAGAATGGTAGAAGAGCAAATTATAAAGAAACATGAGAAAATAATATCTCTTGATTTCATATTGAAATAATGATGAAAGGATCTTGTATTTATAGGTATATATCACCCTAAATCCTTATTAATATGTCATATGAATGGGTTCAACCTAGTTAACCTGGTATGTTTTTAAGAGATAAATCACTAGGTCCCAAGCTAGCTCGGCCAAAAGGCTAACAAATTTCTCAATTTAAAATGCCTAAAAATAGTATAAGGTCAACCTAGTTGAACTTGTATAGTAATGAGAGGCTAAAAAATGTATAGGTTTGACCCAGTCAACCTAGTAAAATCAACTGGTGAAAGGGGATCAAGGAGAGGAAAAGAGGGATGGAAAGAGGAAAAGTAATAGAGTGTGCAAGGGAGGAGTGATAGCTTAGGGAATGGTTTTATGAGATATTTGGAATGGTAATATGTGGCAATAAAGGATAAAAATCCTATGAAGAACCAATGGTATGCCCACCCCTTTTTTGGTGCACCTTTTAAGGTATGCACTTAGAGAGATTGAATCTCGATGGGTTCTTGCAAGATATAAAGCATCAGTATTTGATAAAAATTGAAAATATTATCTTTTTGACATGTATCCTTGGTTTGACTTGGTGAGTTTGCCTTTCTTAATTAAGGTTTACTTTGAGTTTTTCAATATTTAGTAGCCTTGTATTTTTAGTTACTTGATTTACTCTTATTTTTGACTTGGTCATTTAGTCTAACATAGCACTTGTCACCCCAAATTGATAAATTTCCCAAGTACATCCCATCCTCATAATAGTAACTATCTTAGTTTTTCTTGCATTTGTTTATTTTTGCTCTTTAGTTTTGTATTCTTAGGTTTGTCAAAAGTAATCTATGTGCCCTACACAATCAAAACTAACAACACAATAGAAAACATATAGACATAAAGATAAGTTAAGGTATGCATTAAATTTACTTTTTAGTTATTTACTTTTTAGTCATTTAATTTTAGTTATTTTTTATTTAAAATACTACAACTTATTTTTAGCATTAACATTATGTGTCCTTATATTCTTTCTAGAATCATCATACCCTATTAAAATTTAGTGACATATGATGAGATTCAAGTGGGGAATATGTATACACATAATATTTTCAATTTTTATCAAATAATGACACTTTACAACTTACAAGAACCCATCGAGACTTAATCTCTCTAAGTGCACACCTTAAGGGGTACATCAAGAAAGGGGTGGGCAGACCTTTGGTGATTCATAGGATTTTTGTCCCTTATTTCCACATTATTTTGAATCCAACCAGATCCTAAAACCATTCCCTAATCTATTAATCCTCCCTTGCACACTCCTCTAGTCTTTTTCCTCTTTCCATCCCTCTTTTTCTCACCTTGATCCCCTTTTGCCAATTGATTATAATAGGTCAAATGGGTCTATCCTATATAATTTTCAACCTATAATTACTATACCAGGTCTAATGGGTCAGCCCTATACTATTTTTTGGTATTTTCACTTGAGATATTTGTTATCCCTTTGATCGACCTAGCTCAAGACCTAGTGATATATCTTTGAAAAACATATAGGATCGACTAGGTCAACCCCATAAAATTGACATATTTGGAAGGATTTAGAGTGATGTCCACCTATAAATACAATATAAATTCATCATTATTTAAATATGCAATCAATATTTATTATTCACTCACACTTCTTTACAATATGCTCTTCTACCATTCTACTTAAGGAGTCTTAGCGTAGGGTTTCTACTTGGAGAATCTAGTCTTGTGGATAATTATTTGATGCTTTATCCTTTCTTAGTTATCCTTACAAACCAAAAAAACCTCTTGTGAATCCATTTTTTATAAGGGAGAGATTGAGTCTCAACGGGTTCACATTTAGGTAAGTACATTCTAACATTGTTCTCCTCTCTCTAGTAGATAGAAGTAGAATAAGTATTGGATTAAATTATATTACTCTTCATATTCCATATATTAGGGTCTTACTCATACGTATATTAATTTATATTCTCATATTAATGGTTTTATTTCTTTACTAACCTCTCATGTTGTGCCACAAGATTTTGTGTGCATTGGATTAGATTTAATTTCTTATTATTAGATATAGAGTGAAACATTAAACCTAAGACTCTTTTAGGGTTGTTATGTGATTGTGTTAGACTTTAGGATTTGTAACCTTTATTATCATGGTGTAACATGACAATTTATCCCCTAATTTGGTCTAGAAGATCCCCATATTGGTCATGTTCCTGCTTAAAAAATGTATTCCCAATTAGAAGTGTAGGTATGCTCTATCTTCTCCAAGCCGAGATTGATTTATAGATATGATGCATTTTTGATTGCATGGATACTCCATAAAATTAATAGGAATATAAATTTTAGTTAACCCTCATAATTAATCATCCACCTCTAACTTTATTTTATTCATCATGTGTTTTACCACATGTAGGATTGAAGGGCCCCTAGTGCATTTACAACTTGGAAAGGCATAATTTTAATATATAATAGTGATATTATGGGATTGAAATTGAAGTATTTAATTATTTTTTGGAAATAAATTATCAATTACAGTAGTTTAATTATTATTAGGTGGCATTTGATGAGAATAAATATTTAAAAATCCATGCACAAAAAGATAACATAGCCAATTACCTCTTTGAGAGGCTTGATAAATATGAGTACTATACGGTTTCAAATCATTGTGATGGTAATTATTTAAAACATATTATAATAATGGTTAATTAGAGAAAAATTTATTATAAACCCAAGTTTTATGGCCAAATCCTTTAATAAATATACCATGGACCCTTTAGGACCTTGAGGGTCTGCCTCAATATGTTTTACATATGGGTGACATATTTCATTCTTGTTGGTCACCCTATCCTAGGTATTATTTATCCCATAGTTTGTGATCCTTGGATCTAACCTAACACTTTTCCTTAATTTTAAAGTGACACAACTTATAATATGTTTATTACTTAATTAAATTATGTTGACTCATTATACTTTCAAAAATTAGTTCAATCAATGAGTGAAATAGATTGAAAATGTCTATTATACATCATATATCCAATATTATTATCCATATATTGTGATAAATTATCTAAAAACCAAATCCACATGGCATGAATTATCAATTGATGGAAAAAAATCGTATAGTCAAAATATGCATAGGAGAAGTGTATTTAACATCTTATTTATATTTTCGTTTGATTATTTTAGAATTATTATAGAGTTATTTAAGTTATACAAATCCAACTAAGACAAAATAAGGAGAAATTTATTGTAGTTGATGAGAAACTCATCATTTTAGTGAGGGTGTCTACAATATTCCATTCTTCATCCCTTCAATGACATTATGAAGTAGGTTATGAATTATATTACCCTTGAGGGGTGATACAAGGTTGTGTTTTCTTACCATTTTTTTAAAACAATTTCAGGCATCACATGGTTGTTGTAGACACCTCATTTTAGCCACCACCATGTCTAAATCAGACTTCATATTGATTTCTATCAAAAATTGCAAATTAAGCCTATAAGTCACTGGATGTCCCAATTTCATCCACACATCATACATTAGTGCGTAGAATTGTGTTGAGGCATACCTATGTTGGGTATTATCCTATACACAATGATAACCTCCCATGGATTCATCAATAGTCTAATTGCAACCTAGGCAATTGACAAACTAGCCTTTTGACCCATTAAGTGGGGCACTTAAACAATTCTTAAAATGTTAAAACCCTAAGTAGAATTAATTAACAAACCAAATATGATTAACTAATTAAGTTAAAATTCTATGTTCCATTAATTAATATCAATTTTCTAAAAAAGATTCAATAAAAATGAGGTCATGATGATGTCATCATCCTCAAAGTCAAGGAATTAGAAATATCTTCATAAATGACTTAAATTTAGAAATGGTAAGACATGCCTAATAAATGGCATATATATCCTAAATATTAATTTTTTGTCCCCTCCCTAAGCTAACCATGGTTAAATATAACCTAACTACACTTGAGATAGAGTTATTTTGAGAACCTATAAATATAAGTGGTTTTTATATTGTTCCAAAAAAGCTCCCAATCCATAATTATAATGTCAAATTATTGAGAGACAAGAAGATTTTTTGTTCAAAGAAGTAATGCCAAATTGTCTCTAGAAAGCTTCATTTTTTTATCACATGCCAAGGCAAGCCATAAGTGAACAAGTAGAGTTGTTTCCTATAAAGCAAACACATTAACATAAAACTCCATTAGACAAAAAATCTAAGCATGAACACTCTTATATGCCAAAGAAAAAACAACATTTGAAAAGGAAGGTAAATGAAGTCTTTTATTTATTTTCTAGTTGTATTTGAATTAGTTAGGTTATTGCTCATCCAAATACTTAGGAAAGGTAGTTATTGTTTTCATTGAGTTATTTGATTTGGGGTTTGTATTCCATTAATAAGAGAAGATTGACGATCTCCTTCATAATCCTATGTTACATATGGCATGCCTAGTGGGACTCACACACCCAAAATACACTAAGGGAGTGATTTAAACCTTTAAAATTTAACAAAATCTCACTTAAGACCTTAGTTTTTTGAGTTTGTCTTGAAAACCCCTATTTTTATTTAATTGTTAATTGATGACATTGATAGTTTTCATGTGTTCTATTTTTACTATGTTTTTAAGGAAATAATGACACCATTATATTTCAATGACTTTGACATAAACAATGACTTCACTCCCTAATAATTAGTGGCTTCGACTAATGGCATACCTTTCTAAAGATAGTGACTTTGTCTAGAGAAAATGACTTCATCCCTTGAGAATGGTGAGTTTGTTAAGTAACCACTTTCTATGTTTGCATAATTTTCCAAGTAAAATAGATACTTTGAATAATATAATTGGTGACTTCACACCTCCTAAATGGTGACTTCACCAAAATTGTATTTTATCTTTGCTAGTTTTATAGGAAAATGACAACTTTGCCTAGTTTTGGAAATGATGACTTTTCCCTTTGTAAAAAATGTGAGAACATAAAAAGTGAAATTTTTTTTAGACTAATCATTTAAAACAAACATAAGTGAATCCACTAAAAATTTTTCTAGGAAACTAGGTAAAAAAAAAAGATTTTAGTCACTTTAAAAGTCATTCACACTTGTCATTTTGGTGCTTGAAAATCACTTATAAAATAACTTTACTTTTTTACTCAAAGTTAAAATTTCAAACACAAAAGGCCAAAATTTAATTCACATTTTGTTAAAGTGATTAAAAAGAAAAAAAACATTAGATTTAGTGCTCTTAAGAGATTTGTATTTTTTCTTTCCTTTTTTACAAAAGTACTTAGTTTTTTTCCTAAAGTTGTTTATTTTTAGAAAAACCTCATGTGTATGATCTCCCCTCATACCCTTTAGGGAACTTGGGTGATCATAACTACATCATTTTTGCTTGTTTGTTTGAGTCATAAAAGTAAATAAAGTTTGTGCATGCCCTCCCCAAGCTCTGAGTGACTTGGGTGACTCATAAATGACCCTAAAGTTCTATTTTTATTCATTTTATTTTCCACATTAGCTTGTGAGTGGGAGTTCATAACATCCTCATAAGTTATCTAAGAGTAATTTGACCTAGGGTTTCATCTCCCAACACTATTCCAACCCCATTCTCTAGTGGTATATATAAATTGGGCAAACCATTGGATTAGATAACGGTGATTAGTTAGCTTGACCATTTAAATGGGTACCTGGGCCATATAGTAACGAGACATCATAATTCACTAAAAACTACATAGATGAATTTGTTATATAAAGAACTAGAACATTGCATAATAAGAAAGGTATTTTGGACTTATTTGATGTGATTATTACTTCATATTAACCACATGTGTGTAACATCTAAAACACATCAAAAAATTTAGATTTAGATTAACCTCACTTATCATAGAACATCCAACCCAATGTTGAGTTACTTTGTCACTATAATATCTTACCATGTATCAATGCTTGAGAGATAAAGGGGGATTAAAAAACTCTAACTACATGCACTTTTAATTTTTTGGATGAATAATTAATTCCTTTTAAGAATTGGTATATCGGTGGAAAATTTGGAGGAGACTATGCAACCTTATTAGTTTTAATGTAGGACATTCACTTAGGTAATTTTATTATTATTTTTCTTGCATTTATTTTTGGGTCTTAATTTTTTTTTGTGTCAAACCACATCCAAAACAAGTCAAAAACTTCAAAACAAAACACATTTTTCACATCACTTTGAGAAAAGAAGTGTTATATTATCAAAATCACTCAAAATATTTTCCTTAAATTGAGATTTTCAAAACCAATTTTGTACACTTATTTAAAGATATGTTTTTAGGCTACCCAATTTATCCCAAGACATTTACCTTTGTTTAAAACCACGTTCAAAATCATTTGGGTACCTTTGTCCAAAAAGGTGTTGTTATTCTACCATTTGAGTCTAGGCCATTGTTCATTTAAAAATTTGAGTCTTTTGTACCAAGTTTGAAATTCATATTTCAAAGTTAAGATTCAAAATTGATTGGTCTACACTAAATTATTGTCTAATTTGGGCTTGGGCATTCAATTTTTACATTTCGATTGTGCAACTTGTATCAATTTCTTTCTTTATTTAAATACCTTTGCCTAGACCTAGTAGTGGTTTACTTTCATGTATCTCGAACCAATTTACCATCTCAAATTAAGGTTTAAGATAATTATTCAAGTATAACTCTAAGTGTGGCTAGTTTAAACTTGTTCCTTTCTTCTCACTTGGGCTTGAATGCTTTACTTTGATTTTAGTTTGTTACTTGATATTGACTTTCCCAATTAATTTCAGACATGTGCCTAGAGTAGTTTCTTCATTAGAAGGTCAAGTTTGTCTTAATTTCATGTGAGAATATTAATTTATGTTTTTATATAAAGTGTTTCAAACCATTTACCTTATATTTAGATTTATTTTAAGGTTTTCTCTCAACAATTTTGTTTCCAAGTCTAGCTTTGTGATGTTGGCCTAAGACCTAGCATTGTTTTCATGCTCTAGACCTAGTTCATTCCTTTTGAAGTCTAGATTTGTGACATTAGACAAATATCTATAATTATTTTCACACTTTATACCTATTTTATTTATTTCCAATTATATCTTTATGATGTTGGCCAAATACCTATCATTATTTTCCCACTTTAGACCTACTTCAATCCTTTCCAAGTCTATCTCTATCACATTAGCCAAAGACATATCATTATTTTCAAACTCATAGTTCATTCCCTTCCATGTATAGCTATATCAAATTGGCCAAATACCTATCATTATTTTCACACTCATAGTTCATTCCTTTCCATGTCTAGCTTTGTGATATTGGCCAAAGACCTAGTGCCTTTTGTTTCATTCTCATATCTTGATTAAATTTGTTTGAAGCACCTTCCCAAAGATTGATTTCACATTTTTCTTATAATTTACCTTTTCCTTAGACCTAGCATAGATGTTTCACCTTTCAACCTTTTTTCCAAAAGCTAAATGTTGTTTTCCAAAACCATGTTGATGAGTCATATTTATACCTCTTTTAAAGATCTAAGTGTGGTTTGGTGATAGTTTTAGATCATTTTTTATATTTTTAAACTTGCCTTTATATACTTTATTTCAAGTATTTTAAAACATTATAATTTTTTTCTTTAAGAGATGTTAGCCATAGATTTAGATATGCCTCTTTATACATGTAGTGGAACCATGTATAATGCATATTATGAGAACATATTCAAAAATTACCCTTTCATTTAAGAGCCATATGGTGATGTCTTAGTTTATGAGATGGATCCATATCCCTCATATGCTACTCAATATATAGAATAAGGACAAGACCCACTAACAAAATACCTAGTTAATGCACCTATTTATCTCTGGAAAGAGAAAGAACAAATGGCCTAATACCTTTCCAATGTGCTAGCCATCATAGAAAAGGCCCAATAGTATCATACCTACTATGTATCCATGCCAAAAAGTTATAACCCATACTTTTTTTATCGTCACTTACTTGAAAACATGGATGAGATTTTAATCAGAACCATAGAGGTAGGATCAAAATTCCTAGCAAACTATCCCCAAAAAAGTTTACCTAGTTTAGTTAGAGTGCCTAGAACTGCACCTTGCCTCACACTAATTAAACATGCCTCAACTAGTTATTATCATGCACTCATGTTAATACCTAACCAAGATCTTAATGTACTTGCAAAAGTAAAAGATACAAGTTTATGGAGATTAAGGATCGAGAGGGAATCGAGATGACCCCCATCTATATATCTCATAGCGAATACATATGTAATATACACTATTGATATATATATATATATATATATATATATATATATATATATATATATATATATATATATATATATATATATATAAGGGTTGATAAATTCACATAAATGCAACATGCATATTAGACATATCTCAATTTAGCTCAAAATTTCAATGTTGTAGCCATTTTAGACACCCCACTTATAGAGTTAGCTCAGTTAACAAGGGTGTAAATTGATTCTTTAGGCCATGCTAATCTGAGCATGGACTCATTTTTATAAAATACATTGTTTGGAAACATATTCAATGTCCTAAAATTTGAGTAAGTGATTGTGGCTTCTACCCAAGACCATTTACAAAACATAGTGGATAACATGAAAGTGTATCCCAATTTTAACCAAAGTGGGTCAAATAAGCCACAAAATAATTCACAATAATAGGTGCCTCTTACCAATACCATGAGAAGTTTTTAACAACATGGGGGTAAGAATGCATAATTCCCAACCATAGTAAACCACTCCAACCTCTTGATTAACAACTTCCTCAAACATGCAAAATGGGGAAGTAACCAAACACAAACTAATACTCTACCCCAATAAGTTTCAAACACTATCCCACCTCAATAGGTGGTGAATACTATTCTACAACCATAAATGTAGACCAATGTGCCATCACAACAAATGGTGAGTTCATCATAGACATTGTCTAATCGATAATGTATTCATATTGGTTAATAATGGATATCTAAAACCCAATAAATTCCTAATTCACAAAAGATGTTTACTTAATAAAGAGGTCCCAACTTATAAAAATTACTCATTAGGCAAAAATTTCCTTTTACCCAATGTGCACCTCATATAAAATATGGACCTAACATGCAACACATTCAACAATAGGGCTCTATCTAGTAATAGGTACCATTTATAAAACAAAGTTTGACTAGTCAACAACAAGTTTCTATTCAATCGCAACAAGTGTAGTACCTTTCACCCAATAATATACCTCCATCACAAAAATAGTTCCTCCCAAATCAAATCCATATTCCAAACCCTAAAAAAATGTTTATTAATAATGCATATTGTACCAATAGCCTAATCCTAATGAATGAATACATATTCTTGTTTGATTAGTTGATCAAACTAACATTTTTCAATACCCCATTCCCCCATTATATCCCACTTAAGTTAATATACCTTTGATCACCCAACCATAACCACATCTAGTTATTCCATCTAGACTATTATCCCAAGAACTACATCAAATTAAGGATTTAATTGTAGCCATTTAGACAAGAAAGTAGACCAAGAAGTTCAAATTGGAAAACATGTGATCATATACATTTAACATGGAGTACTTATAAATACCATTTCCTCCAATTTATGAGCCATAAAAATTTGACAAATACAAGGGAAGAGGATATCTTAGGGATAATTTAAAAGAGTTCTTTGTCACTTTCCATCTAGTGACCTATAGTGACAAATATCTTCTTGTTATCTTTCCCCAAAGTTTATCTAGACATGCTTTAGAGTGGCTTCTTACCTTTCCAAATAAATTAGTATCTATTCTTGATGATATTTTAGATGAATTTGTACAACATTTCTCCTACAATATCAAGCATGATATTTTGGTAGTTGATTTGAGTTAGGCCAATCAAAAGGTCAGTGAGAGATTTGTGAGCTACCTACAATGGTAGAGAGAAATTTCTAGCCACTTCACCCATAATTTAATGGATATAAAATTTTCAACACTATTTACCAAAAAATTGCATAATAAAATATCTTATCACATAGAGCTTTAACACATATCACATGGAGCTTTAGTGTGCTCACACACTCAAACATATCATTGAGAAAGGTATACAAATTGAAAAGGACCTTATTAATAAAAAATTTATTAAGTTTCATTATTTAAACCAAAAATAGAGCCAAAAATAAAATTTAGGTCTAATTCAAAACCCAAACCCAGTACAAAAAATGCTTTTGCACTCGCTTAGGCTAATAAATTTGAAAAAACTAAAACATATGACTGTAATAAGAATATTTTTAGTAATGTATTCACTAAGTCACTATTGTCACTTGAAAATTCACCCTTTGAGGAGATGGGACTAACTTTTCCTCATTTCAATTGGCACCATGGAAACACTCTAGGGTTGTGGGTATCCCTATCATGGAGTGAATCTCTAGATTAGGGGCTAACTCCCCTTGATGTACCATTTGAGCTCATGTTCCTACTTATAAAAACTCTTGGGGTGGAAAGGGGTAATAATGGCATGAATTAAACCTAAAATACATAGGTGATACACCAAATTAGTTTTATGACTTCCAACCAACTTGTATTCAACACTTAAAACCAATGAAAATAACAAGACATACACTTTCCCAAATCTATGTCTTCTTGCATCAATACTACATTGTGGGGTCCTAGATGATATACATAAGGTTAGGATAAATATATAAGAGGTACTATGTGAAAATAATGAAAATAATACTCACTTAAACCAAAATAATAGCCTAAATAGTTCACATGCCCTATAAGAAGAGACTGAAAAGAGGTGTAAGAATGAAGGACAAAGCTAAGGAATCCATAGTTTTCACTAAACAAAATCCACATTCAAGTATAAAAAACTATGAAAAAATATGAGAGTGGTAAAAACTTATTAATTTTATCGATCTGAAGGTTTAAAATTTATCAAGGCTTCACCATACTCTGGTGGAGCATCCATACAATTCCAAAATGGCCAACTCTTATAGAGTTTGAGAGAATGAGAGAGAGAGAGAAGTACAAGGGTCACTTGGACATGTGTTCATATCTAAAATGGATTTAAATTTGAATGTGAAATATGGATGAGGTGATTCATACCAATTTGT
Organism: Torreya grandis; assembly: GCA_037957365.1. NCBI lineage: Eukaryota > Viridiplantae > Streptophyta > Pinopsida > Cupressales > Taxaceae > Torreya > Torreya grandis. The sequence continues at coordinate 1,734,068 of JARHVA010003401.1, read as the reverse complement.
AAGGTAAAATTATCAAATTATATCACAAGGAAGGTGAAAAGTGGCACAAAACTACCAATTTTACATAAGAAACTACCTACTTCAGTAGCCTTCCAAAACTCCATTTTTATATATAAAAAATAAATTATGATGATTTTATAGTATAGGAGGAGTTATAAACAACATCATCCATGAATTGGTCTAGTCTTTGATCATTCCTACTATTGCGGACATGCACAATCATCTCAAGTATTTTTCAAAAGACCCCTTTCCATACACCCTTACCACTTGGCACTCAAAACCTTACAAACCTAACAAAAATTCATGAAAAATGGGTAATTAAACCTTTAAAAGTATTCCATACCATCATTTTCAATAGAAAGACTTCAAGAGGTCTCCCTAATCAATTTTCATCACTTTCCCAAGTGTTCACTATTCTGCCTCACTGGACTGGCTGAGAGTGTGAGTATGATTGAGACACTTATAATATTATTAAAAAGATGAAATGAATTTTTTGAGCTATCTCAAGTGTATATATTCCTTCCAAAACTTATTTCATCCTCTGACTCTTCCTATAGCTTACATACCACTCAAAATGGCCAAAACAAGCTTAGTTTTCCCCTATTTTGTACAATTTTGTACAAACAAAGTACATATGTGAGATGCTATAAGATTATTATATAACATATAGGTGGTTTCATGTCCATACCCTTTAATTTATATTCTCAAAATGCTCTATCTCTCTAATTGGGTTTCAATAAGGGTTTAGTGAGGGTTTTGAGTGACTTGGAATCTTAACCTTTATTCATAAAGGTTTGACACTGAAACCATTGAAAAATTTCACTAATATCTCTTTAAGTACCCTTCCTATCATTTATAATTGACTCAAGATCCCATGAAAATGTTTATGGGAGATATGAGTGTCCAAAGTTGATCTTTGAGTGGCTTTCATTCTTTTTGTGACTATGTCTAGAGTTGGATATGGCTTCATATGGTGTTTACAAGCCAAAAAAAAGATTAATCACCTCTAAAAATTACCTACCAATATATTAAAATTCCTTGGATATCTCAACAAGACCCCAAAATAGAAGTCACTCCTACTTTGGAACTAGGACAATGCCATATCAACAAGCCTATTAGCACTTTGTGGGCCAAAAAGTGATAATTATCACCTTTAATTTATCCTTGTATAATTAAAATATCAAATTTTCCCTTTAAAAAATCACATAAACATTATAGTACCTGAGGAAGGATAGAACTTGAAGTGACACCTCATTTGGGGTTGAGTTTGCATGTTTTTCACTAGGCCTACCTACAAACCTACCTGTCAAGACCATATACTTGGAATCCCAAATTTATATAATGGTTCCTCATGTCATCCTATATGTTCCATATCTATAAAAACCTTACCAATTGATCATAAGGGCATTTGGTTCATTATCTAACTCTTTCCAAAAAACTACCAACTTATAAGAGGACTGACCTACCTTTGAGATAAAATAAAGAGTATTAATCCTAATTGGATGGGAAAATTTAAATTTTTGGGGAATCCAAAATCTCCTAATGACTACTTTTACCAAATTATTTCATCAAATTCCAAGTCTAGATGGTCCAACAAACTCAATTTTGCCAAAAGAGGAGTCAAAAACCCTATTTTTGCATGTTCTTGTATAAAACTCCATGTAGATGCTCCTTATATTCCATTAATATACCTAAATAACATTAAAAAATGTTTATAATCATTTCTATAAGCTCATGGATCTTTTGGATTCTTTATGAAGCTTCCTTGCTATTAGAATCACAACTTACCTGTTGGAATAAGGTCCTTATAACCAACTGTATAGACTGAGGTAATCTTGATTATGAAACAATGACCCTGGATGGTTTGAGGATGTTATATAAATATTAATTAATTAATTTTATCATTATTAACCTACTTCACATTATTTTAAACCCTCCTTTCTTTGCTAGGACAACAAACTCTCATAGATTTCCTTCTTGCTGATGACCATGTTAGACTGTGATCAGTAGGTAGGGGGATCTTTCTTTGTTTTAGGTGCCTTCCCTTGGAGACATGTAAAGTTTTAAAATCATTACATATTCCCTCTTGACTCACCTTTTCATTCCAATTTGAACTATCTTTCAAACCCATCCCCTTTTGGCCTACTAGGCCTTTCAATTGCTCATTGTTTCTTAGACTAAAACAGTCTTTAAGACCTTATTTGTAGGTACCCTTTGGCTTTTTTATATGGATGTGGAATTATTTATCATGTTCATAGGTCATTATAATTAAATAACTATTTTATCATATATATAAAACCTCAAACCAACATCAACTTCTATGCTTTTTTGCACATTCTTGAACAAGACTATGATCACATTCCCTATGGGACTGAGACATAAACCTACAGGCCTATAGGTTTCTAAGGTATGTTTGACCTTAAAATTTATGCCATTTATTTTATTTATCCTTTGGTAACATATTATATCCATAATTTCATTTGTTTCATGCATGAATTAGTCCTCTATAGACCACCTTATTCTTGACTATTCTCATATCCCTGCCCTTTGTTGGCGGTAGGTGGCCATTTTATCATGGTTTTAGGTGTTAAGATGGGATATTTGACCTAAAAATACATATATACATTAATTTTTTCTACTAAAATTATTTCATATTCATTTCACCTACTATCATACTCCATTTGAGTCCAAAAAACCATTTTTTCTCTTAATTGAGACTAATTTCATATGCAAGCTATAGTTGTGCATTCCTAGGCCTGTGGGTTGTCATTTGGTCATTTGGAACATGTCAGTGATAATTTTATGATGGTATAAGGAAATTATATTTTTTACAAATCATGAAACCTTAACCACTTTCTCAAAACCCTGCTTACTTCACAAATCTTGTTTTTCTGCCTGTGAATGTCCTTCACAGTCCTATGTATAGACAAAGAAATAAGCATTGGAGTTTGAGACATTGTATTCACATTCTCTCTTGGTCCCTTAGCTTGAAAGCATGATTTGAGTCATTATCATCATTAAATTTTATATCATATCCTAGGGACACCATAATGGGATGAAAATTTAACATTATGATCACTGTCTTGTAGACATCACTGCTCTATTTTAGTGGTTTTTTGCCATCTTCAAAGGTCTTGAAACATGCATGATTTTTTCCCAATGAAGATCAAACTTGGAATATTTGTTACTAATTTATAGGAATATAAGGTAGGAACAAAAATAATCCTCAAAACTAAAACTATGTTCACTTTATGAAAACCAAAAGGACCCTTAGGAACTTTTTTTTACCAAAATTAGGGACTAAGAACCCAAAAACATAGTTAACCTTCCTTTGAATGAAACTTGCTCATATATCACCTTATGTCTTCATATCATGGGAATTATGACTTATGGGGAGTGTTAAAATTTCAAAAGGTTTCCATCATGTTTTTATCTCTCTCTCTCACCTCTGTACACCTCCTATGAAATAGGCACATACTTGATTGAAGTTGGTAGGACAACAAACAATGGTACAGGTGAAAAAATGGACCTTAGAAGGATATTAATTGAAATTCCCAAAAAATGAAAACATGAATGAACTCATTATTCATTAATCTCAAACATATTATTACCATAATGGATCTCCTTGGAGGTTTGAAACACAAAACTTGCACTCAACTTTAGAATCTATAAGAAGCAAGCACTATTTGAAAACTCCTTCACAAGCAATGAAAAGGTGGAGTTTTGGCTATGAAAACATCATGGAGATAGGTTTATTCAGCCTAAAAACACCTCACAAATGTTTCAAATATCCAAGGACCTCTGAAACTTAGAAACATATTGATAAGTATAACCCTTCTCAATGTAATCCTATAACAGGTTGCTTGTAGTGTTAATGATTGTTCATAAAGAAAAATGCATCAATATAAGACTTATTTCCATGAAATTTAATTAGACTCAGAGTGATATCCACCCCCAAGACCATTCCTTTTGATTCCACTTGTACGGTCCATGGTGAGCATTTGAATTTGAGCCTTCTTTGCATATCAAGGGGAGAGAATGAGAAAATGAGTTGAATAAGCCAATTTTTATGCAATTTATTCAATAAAAATGTGGATATGACCTATGAGAAGGTGAAGAGTCACACCACCACGTTTTGAAAGTGGCACACTTCCCAAGGAATCATACAAGTGTCCTTTTTTCATTTTTTGGTCAAGAAAATTTCCCTTTTCTGAACAACTTGCCATTTCTTTAGTTATGTTAGATTATTAAAGACTTATATGGGCACATAGGGGATGAAATAAAAAATTTTAAATTGAAAAAATCCCAATAAACTCATACAAAGCATTAAATACACCTAAAATGACCCAAAAATGATAAATAGATTTAAGGGACTAATAACCAAAGGTAGTATAGCATGAAATGGAATTAATTGACCCTTTAGACACCTTATAACATATATTTAAACCCCCTATAGACCCAAAAAAATCAATTTTTTGCCTATAAGTGCCCCAATTTGACTAGAAAGTCAAACTTGGTCAATAATTTGGTGACTCATGGGGGTAGTATGCATGCTATACTAACTAGACCAGTAGCCTTATTAGTCCATTGTGATTATGGAGTTATAATATGCTTGGGAAACATTAGGATCAGATCTTAAAGAGACCAAATAGACAAATATTTACCTTAACATAAAAGGAAAAGACACACATAAGACACAACAACAAACAAGATAAAGACACACCTGTGCTACTAAGCACTTCGAGAAACAAACATAGTAGAAAGGAAACAAATATGTACATTCACCTTTCTCATATCTCCCTTCTTGGATCAAAAGGGAAGTAGCTTAGGTCTCCTTCCTCACTAGATGAGTAAGGATGCCAGGATTGCTTCTTTTTAGATGGGATAATGGATGACTCTTGCCTTCTTTTTGTTCCTTGTCTTTGTACATCATCTAATGGAGTCATCTCCCATGGATTTCTAGAATAAATAAGGTCCTCTTAACCTCTAAGCAAGTCTCATACTATTGTCCTCTTAGTTCTTCATGATAATTTGGCATACTTAGGCATGTGACAACTTGTTGTGAATCAATTTCTCTTTGAAGTATTCCATCATCCTATTGAATGGTCACAATGTCTTCAAATTCTTCAAATAGGGTCATATCATGACCATGTGGAAGTGTTTATTTTTCTTTCTTTTCTTGGGATTTGGTGAAGGCAACTTCATGAATGGCTATATAAATAACCTCAAGATCCCCTTTAAAGGGTTCAAAATCATCATATATGGTACCATCATGGGTTAGACCTTCTTGGAAGTGATGTTCCTCAACATGTGTTTTCTCTCCTTCATCTTGATCTTGTTCAACTTAGAGGTCAGTCCTCTTAACATCCTCATATTATTGAAACATTTGAAATTATATTTGCCACATGTTCTCTTTTTTATTCACATCCTCTTGCTTGTCATGGCTTTGGATGAGTTCCATAGGGCCTGTAGGATTTTTGAAACATTTAGCCTCCTTACATATGTCTTCAAAATTTTACCATAAGTCCTCCTTAGCTAACTAGTCTGAGTCATGGAATGAAAATTCAAGAGATGCTTCTTCTTCCACCATGGGGTACAAAAGGAGCTCTTCTACCAACTCTCCCTCAACTTTTCCTTTGTCATTGCAAGTAGATATGTCCATATTATCATTCATCACCTCTTTATCCTCTATCCAATATAAATTTTGTATTTCATCATCCTTCTTGGTGACATTAACCTCAAGCACTTCAAAAATGGAGAGTTTGGCCAATGAGGGTTCCCAAGTAGTAAGACAACTCTCCACATTAGGAAGGCAAACTTGATCAGCTGGAGGGGTTGAAAGAATGGATTCAATGGCCTCTTAAGGAGGTGTGGGAGGGTAAGGAATGGATTCAAATGTCTCATCCCTTACAAAATATCCATGTGACCTATTATTTCCTTCATGAGCTGCCATTACATCTTTCCATTTAGGGAAGGTGGGTTCAAGGGTAGCTTTATGAGATTGTGAGGTTGATGAAGGAATGAAAGATATGTCTAGGAAGATTAAAGTCTCTTGAGGTTTGATATTTTTATTTGGAAATGAAGGAGTAGGATTAGAGGGTTTGTCTTCCATTTCCATGATGGACTACCTCAAAATTTGATTAGCTAATTCCCACTCTCTTTCAAGATGAGCTTTAAAATTTAATCTCTTCCTTTCACAATCTTCCTCCAATAAATGATCCTAATCAACCATAATGTTTTTTTTCTTTGGGATATTTTACTAGATGGGTTTATAAGAAGGGAAACATGGGGAAGTATATGAGGGGTTTGGAGTATTAGGGAACATGGTTGGACTAGAATTTTGAAGAGGCAATGATGTCACACTTGAAGGTGGATGTGGGGAACTTTAAGGTTAACAAGGTGGAATTTATTCATAAACTCTCAATCTTTCCTCTAGATTAAATATCAAACCATACACATAAAGAATTTAATAGGTAAGTTTGGACCAATTATCCCCCTCTATAGGTATCCACTCCTTGATTTGTTCTAAGGCATTTCTCACACTCTCAATATAAACACTAGGTATGATTTCACCACAACCATATCTAGTGTCAAGGTCTAGCATGTACTCTTGGTAATTATAGTGAGTTATATTGAAAATGGAAATGGAAGGGCTTGTAGTATAACCAAAAAATTTATGGGTCTGACCATTGGTATCATATTCTTGATGAGGACCATGATAAGGCTAGACAAGAACTTACTCATAGCTAAAAGGAAAAGGTAAGGCTAGACATAACTCTTCAACTTGGGTTAAAACAAACTCAAAATAAACAATATCCATGAGTGATTTATCAAAAGAGTATTTAAAAAAAAAACAAATTAAATTGATATACCTAGACTTCTCAACCAGTAGATGTGTATGTGGAGTGGCTATTTATGTTTATTGAAATTGCCTCCAAAGGCTGATGTCTTAAAGATAACACCAAAACTATTCAAGGAATGGACTCAAGAGTCCCACTAGGCATGCCAAAAACTATTGTCACTTGAAAATTAACCATATGAGGATATGGGACTAACTTATCCTCATTTAAAGTGGCACCATAGAAACACTCTAGGGTTTTGGGTATCCTTATCATGGAGTGAATCTCTAGATTAGGGGCTAGCTCCTCTTGATGTATCATTTGAGCTCATGTTCCTACTTATAAAAACTCTTGGGGTGGAAAAGGGGTAAGAATGGAATGAATAAAAACCTAAAATATAGAGGTTACACACCAAATAATTTTTATGACTTCTAACCAATTTATATTTAACACTTAAAACCAATGAAAACAACTAGATATATACTTTCACAAATCTATGTCTTCTTGCATCAATACTACATTGTGGGGTCCTAGATGATATATATATATATATATATATATATATATATATATATATATATATATATATATATATATATATATATATAAGGTTATGATAAATATAAAAGAGGTACTATGTGACACTAATGAAAATATTTCTCACTTAAACCATAAACATCTCCTGAACACTTCACATGCCCTGTAAGAAGAGACTAAAAATAGGTGCAAGAATGAAGGACAAAGCTAAGGAATCCATGTTTTCACTAAGAAAAATCCAAATTCAAGTAAAAAAATATTAAACAATATGAGAGAGGAAAAAAATTAGTAATTTAATATATTTGAAGGTGTAAAATTTATCATGGCTTTTCCATACTCTGGTGGAGCATCCATACAATGCCAAAATGGCCAAATCTTATAAAGTTTGAGAGGAGAGAGAGAGAGAGAGAAGTCCAAGGGTCACTTGGACATGTGTCCATATGTAAAATTGATTTAAATTTTAATTTTAAATATGTATTAGGAAAACCATGACAATTTATGAGGTACACTTGTCAAATCATATCACAAGGAAGGTGAAAAGTGGCACAAAACTGCCAATTTTACACAAGAAATTGCCTACTTGAGTAGCCTTCCAAAACTCATTTTTTATCTAAAAAAACTGAATTATGATGATTTTATATGATATGAGGAGTTATAAACAAAATAATACATGCATTGGTCTGGTCTATGATCATTATTATTGTTGTGGACATGCACAATCATCTCAGGCAATTTTCAAAAGACCCCTTTCCATGCACCCTTACCACTTGGCACTCCAAACCTTAAAAAAATGAAAAAAAATCATTAAAAAGGTTTAATTACACATTTAAAAGTATTACATACCATAATTTTTAAGATAAAGTATTTAAGAGGTCTCCCTAATCAATTTTCATCACTTTCCCAAGTGTTTACTATCTAGCTCACCAAACTAGTTGAAAGTGTGAGTCTAATTATGATAATTATAGTCTTATTTAAAATATGAAAATAATTTTTGGAGTTATCTCAAGTGTATATATTCCTTAAAAAACTTGTTTCATCCTCTAACTCTTCTTATAGCTTGCACACCACTCAAAATGGCTAAAACAAGCCTAGTTTTCCCCTATTCCATATAATTCCATATTAAAAAAGTAAATTTGTGATATAATATAAGATTATTATATAATATACAAGTGGTTTAATGTCCATATCCTTGAATTTATATGCTCATAATGATATATCTCTCCAATCAGGTTCTAACAAGGGTATAGTGAGGGTTTTGAGTGACCTAGACTCTTAACCTTTATTCATAAAGGTCAGACATTGAAACCATTTAAAAATGTCACTAAGATATCCTTAATGACCCTTAATAACATTTACAATTGAATTATGATCCCATGAAATTGTTTGTGAGAGATATGAGTGTCCAAAGTTGATCTTTGAGTTGCTTTCATGCTTCTCATGAGGGTTTGAGTATGTCTAGAGTTGGATATGGATTATTGTGGAGTTTAAAAGCCCAAAAAAATATTAATAACCTATTAAAATTACCTACCAACATTTTAAAATTCCTTTGAGAGCTCAATAAGTTGAAAAAATGGAAGTCACTCTTGCTTTAGAATCATGACTATGCCACATCAATAAGCCTGTTAGCACTTTGTGGGCCAAAAGGTGAAAATTATCACATTTTATGTATCCTTGTAGCATTAAAATATAAAATTTTCCCTTTAAAACATCACAAAAAACATTAGAGTACCTGGGGAAGGATAGAACTTAAAGTGACACCTCATTTGGGGTTGAGTTTGCATGTTTTTCTCTAGGCCTACCTACAAACCTACCTATCCAGACCATATTATTGGAATCCCAAATTTATATAATGGTTAATCAATCCCTCCTATATTTTACCTAGATGAAAAAATATTACCAATTTATCAAAAGGACCTATGGTTCATTATCTAACTCTTTTTCAAAAAAACTACCAACTTCTTGCATAGGAGGAGGGACCTACCTCTGAGACAAAGCAAAGAGTATTAGGCCTCAATGTATCAGTAAATTTAAAGTTTTTTAGGCTCCAAAAGGTCCTTATGGCCAATTTTAAAAAATTATTTCATCAAATTCTAAGTCTAGATGGTCCAACTAACTAAATTTTTCCAAAAAGGGGTCAAAAAACCTTATTTTTATATGTTCTTATGTAAAAATCCATGTGGCTGCTCCTTATATGACATTCATATACATAAATACCATTAAAAAATATTTCTCAAAAAATTTTATAATCTCATGGAGTTTTGGGATTCCTTAGGAAGCTTGATTGCTATTGACAATCATAACTTACCTCTTGGAATAAGGTCCTTATAACCAACTATATAGACTAAGGTAACCTTGCTTATGAGACAATTACCTTGGATATTTTTATGATGTTATAGAAATTTTATTTCCTTTATTTTATCATGAGGAACCTAATTCACATTTTTTTAAACCCTCCTTTCCTTTCTAGGACACCAAACTCTCATAGATTTCCTTCTTGCTTATGACCCTGTTGGACTATGACCAATGGGCAGGGGGCTCTTTATTTGTTTTAGGTACCTTCCCTTGGAGACTTGGAAAGGTTTAAAATAATTAAATTTTCCCTCTTTAATATAATTTACATTCTAATTTGAACCATATTTCAAACCCATCCCATTTTGGCCTACTAGGCCTTTCAATTGCTCACTGCTTCTTAGACTAAGACAGTCTTTAAGACCTTATTGTAGGTACCTTTTGGCTTTTTTATATGGATTTATAATTATTTATCATGTTCATAGGTCATGATACTTCATTCATGATTTGATTTTTTATGGAAAACCTCAAACCAACCTCAACTCCGATGGTTTTTGGCACATTCTTAAACAAGTCTATTATCACATTCCCTATAGGACTGAGGCATAAACCTACAGGCCTGTAGGTTTCTAAGGTATGTTTTGACATTAAAATATATGACAATTCTTTGATTTATCCTTTGTAAATAGACTATATCCCTCATTTAATTTGTTTTATGCATGAATTAGGCCTATAGAGACCACCTTGTTCTTGACTGTTCTCATACCCCTGCCCATTTGCTTGGCTATAGGTGGCCATTTTATCATGGTTGTGGGTGTTAAAATGGGATATTTGAACTCAAAATACATATAAAACTTAATTTTTTCTACTAAAATTATTTAATATTAATTTCACCTACTATCATACTCCATTTGAGTCTGAAAACCCATTTTTGCTCTTGATTGAGACTAATTTCATAAGCAAGTTGTAGGTGTGCATTCCTAGGCCTGTGAGTTTCCATTTGGTCATTTAGAACATGCCAATGATAATTTTATGATGGTATAGGGACCTTGGATTGTATCCAAATCATGAAACCTCAACCACTTGTGCAAAACCCTACTTACTTCACAAATCTTGGTTCTCTACCTATAGATGTCCTTCACAGTCTTGTATACAGATAAAGAAATAAGCATTGGAGTTTGAGACACTGTATTCACCTTATCTCTTGGTACCTTAGCTTTAAATCATCATTTGAGTCATTATCATCATTAAATTTGATATAATATCCTAGGGACACCATCATGGGATGCAAATTTAACATTGTGATCATTGTCTTGTAGACATCACTACTCTATTTTAGTGGTTTTTTTCCATCTTCAAAGGTCTTGAAACATGCATGATCTTTGCCCATTGAATCTCAAAATTAGAATATTGGTTACTCATTGATAGCAATATAAGGTAGGAAAAAGAAGAATCCTCAAAACCAAAACTAGCTTCACTTTATGAAAACCAAAAGGACCCTTAGGAACTCTATTTACTAAAATTAGGGACTGAGAACCCAAAAACATAGTTAACCTTTCTTTGAATGAAACTTGCTCATATATCACCTTAGACCTTCATATCATGGGAGTTATGACTTATGGAGAGTGTTAAAATTTCAAAATCAATCCAACATTTTTTTATCTCTCTCTCTCTCACCTCTATACACCTCCCATGAAACAGGCACAAACTTGATTGAAGTTGATAGGACAACAAACAAAGGTAAAGGTGAGAAAATTAACCTTGGAAGGATATTAATTAAACATCCCACCAAATGAAAACATTAATTAAATACTTATTCATTAATATAAAACATATTATTATCATAATGGAGCTCCTTGGATGTTTGAAACACCAAAATTGCACTCAAATTTGAAATCTACAAGAAGCAAGAACTATTTGATAACTCCTTAAAAATAAATGAAAATGTGGAGTGTTGGATATGAAAACATCATGAATATATATTTATTTCAGCCTAAAAACACCTCAAAAATGTCACTTAGCTCCAAGGACCTCTAAAATTTAGAAATAGATCACTAAGTATGCCCCTTCTCAATGCAATCCTATAACATGCTACTTGTAGTGTTAACGATTGTTCATAAAGAAAAATGAATCAATATGAGACTTTTTTCCATGAAATATAAGTATAATTAGAGTGATATCCACCCCTAATACCATTCTTCCTAATTCCACTTGTACGGTCCATGGTGATCATTTGAATTTGAGCCTTCTTTGCATGCCAAGGGGAGAGAATGAGAAAATGAGTTTCGAAAGCCAATTTTTATGAAATTTCTTCAATAAAAACTTGGAGATGACATATGAGAAGGTGAAGAGTCACACCACCATCTTTTATAAGTGGCATACTTCCCAAGGAACCATACAAGTGTCCTATTTTCATTCTTTGGTGAAGAAAACTACCCTTTTCTAAACAAGATACCATTTCTTCAGTTATGTTAGATTCATAAAGACTTATAAGGACACATGGGGGATGAAATCAGCATTTTTAACTTGTGAAAACCCTAATAAAATTGTACAAATCATTAAATACACCTAAAATGACCTCTAAATGACCTAAAAATAATAAATAGACTTAGGGGAATAATAACCAAAGGTATTATAACATGAAATGGCATTAATTAACCCTTTAGACACATTATAACATTTCTTTAAACCCCTTATAGACAAAATAAATCAATTTTTTGCCTATAGGTGCCCCAATTTGACTAGAAAGTCAAAATTGGTCAACAATCACATCATTTCCAATCTGTGCAAACACTATCTATTCATCCTATTTCACAGATGTACCCTATTCAATAAATTCACCTTATTTCATAAATATAGTCTATGTCCCAACCATGGCCAACATCACAAATGTAACTACCTGCATGCATGTGGGCACCTTAGACACTACCTTTTCAAACCCATCTTCTAATAATAATACCCAATGCTATAGTCTTCATTGACCTTGGTGAGCCTATTGAATCAGTGTTTCATAAATTAGCTTCAACCAATATGATTAGTTTGCTGATTCCAAAGCATTTTCTTGAAGGTGTACCTTACCTTGATTGGTATAAACAACATAAGTTATATGAATACGATCATGTTCATGGTCAGTTAATATTATTATGTATGTATTTGAATCACCTCAATAAAAATATGTTAGAAAATGGAGATATCTAGTGGATAGAGGGGATTCTACTTCCAATCAAAACCTAGGTATTTATCGAGACCTATTTCTAAAACATAATAATACCAATCAAAACCATAAATAATGAAGGAAACAACCACAACAACAATAACAATATAAAAAACCAACAATAGTATAAATAGTAACATCAATAACAATTCTAACCATAAAATAGACATAACCAAAGCTAGAATGACCCTAATATCTAACAAACCTATCATGCAATTGCACATGACTAAAATAGAGTTATAGGTCATGTTTCAGGTGTTCATGTATCCATAATTACCATAAACCTTATACCAAATGACAATATACCAATAAAATTACCTAATAATGCCTATTAGCCTTTCAATAATGTAATTCTTCCTTAACCTATGACCATAGCCAAGCTCACTGGCAATCAAGAATAACCAACTAGGACCTTCATCTTCTTCTAGTTATAAGAGTCCTTTACCCAATATATATTATGAAATCACAACTTGGTGGAATAAAGTTACCATTATAGGCCCACAACCACCTTTAACCAAAGAACCTATTCATTCCCACATACAAAATAGAAGTAAACTAGTTACCAATGCAAAAGAGAAAATGTATGATATTGTGGAACAACTACAAAAGATGCCCACACAAATTTCTATTCTATATTTATTGCACACATATACCATCCAAAAAATATCTTTATCAAACTCCTGAGCTAGTCCCAAATACCCAATGATATTACGCTATAAAAATTTCAAGATTTGGTTAGACACCTAGCCCCAGACCAAAAATTGACTTTCGATCAAAGTGGTATGTCATCCTTAGGCCCTCTATAAAAATAACCCATTATACATTGAAGTTGTCATAACATGACATAAAATTAAACATGTCCTCATAGAAAATGGATTAGGCCTAAATATTATGTCTCTAAATTTAATCAAGCATCTAGGATATACAACAACTAACCTTCATCCAGAGACCATTACATTAAGGCTTATGATAATGAAGAATGGGAATCATAAGGAACAAAATTTTTACTAGTTTTCATTAGGCCTTTGACCCAAACACACTTCCATGTCTTGGATATATATTTATCATACAATTTGCTTTTGGGAAGACCACATATACATGAAATCCATGTGATACCTTCAACCTTTCACCAATGCATCAAGTTTCCTCTTTATGAGATGGAGGTAACTATTCATGTAGACATAAAGCCATATCAATATTGTAAGCATTTTGAGTCCAAGTATGAGAACTATAATTACCATTTTAGCCTAGAACCCATACCAAAGAAGGGCAAGGACAATGACATGTTGAATTTTTAGATTTTAATTGCACATACCTTGACAACCTATCAACTTCATATACACCTCTTATGGAAATTTCCAATTATTTTACTATTTTAGATAATGGTGTAGGAGAATACTTTACATATAATATATTCTATATATCCAAGATTCCATAAAACGCCAAGAGTTATAAAAGGCCCAAAGCCAAGCCAATTTTCATAGAATGTTTACAAAAATGAAAAGGAAAAATTCATATCCCAATGCCTATTATTTTCAAACTAGCCACTAGCCAAGAATAAGACCTACTTGTTGAAGATAATTCTTGGTTATACAATGATGATTTGGCTGATTTCTACCAAATTAAAAATTATCCTATCCCTAATAGGATTATGGATAACCAAGCTTATGAAAGCATAGGCCTACAAGCAAATAATTGGGGTATTATTGAGATTATTTTTTAAACCAAGTATAAAAGAACTCATGATATTAGATTTAAACTGCATAGGGGTGACCCCACATATATTATTTGTGTTCTTACACTGATGACTCATGATGATGATGATGATGATGATGATGATGATGATGGTAGTGAAATAGAGTTTAATCATAGTATATATTAATACCCAGCCAACACCAACCTATTTGACCCTCACACCATTTTTACCATCACATTAAGAATTTTCCATTCCCCAATTACCCTTTATCACCCTCAACTCATAGACTAGGACCAATAAGAATCCACAATACCTCTTGATGAGTTCAGGAATAATGAGACATTTTAAAATTTCATGGGCTTGAGAGACATATTCCTTTGGGAGACCATAAGAAAGTATTCTCTATCAAATTGGATCCCATAACCTATTTTAGAGAACAAGTGAACACCTTTAACCAAAAATAAAAAAATAAAACATTGAGTTTACAAAGTGAAAATATCTTTGAGCACTTTTAGACCAAGAAAAAAGTAAATAAAAAGATTGGTCTCTTGGTGAAAACTTGTTTCAGGTGCCACTAGATAGGGATATTCACCCTTATTCAAATTAATCTTAAGAGACCACAGATAATGAACTTGAATTTGGGTCTAAATTAAGTGCATAAGAGTCACATGTTTTTGAGTAAATAATATAAGAGTGCCATGAAGTGTTTGTTACATTGCCTTTGCCACCATTAGGAGATTTTTATTCATCCTATTTATGGGAACTTGAAGAACTAATCTAACCAGAGGAATTTTCCATTTCCATTTAATTTACCTCTTTACCAGCTATTCTAGAAGATGAATCTATTCTTCTTATAGAGGATACTTTAGAAGTTAACATTGGGAATCTAGATGATCCCAAATGGATAAAAATAGGTGTGCCCCTTACTGAGGAGGATAGTGAAGTTATTATATATCTTATTAGAGATTTCATAGACATTTTAACATGGGAATAGTCTGATATTCTAGTTTTGGATCCATCAATGGTTCTACACTATCTTGTACTTCATCTAGATGCTAAGCCAATTAAGAAAAAATTGAGCAAAATGCATTTTTTCATTGCTACCTTGGTCAACAAATAACTAGAGAAACTCTTAGATGTAGTATGTATTAGAACTTTTGATTATTCAGAGTGGATCTCCAATATTATGCTAATCAATAAAAATCCAAAAGGTATTAGGTTGTGTACTAATTTCCATGACATTAACAAGGCCTACCCAAAGGATTACTTTCCTCTACCAAACATTGACATGTTTATTGACTCAACTGGGTATGAAATTCTTTCCTTCATGGATGAATTTTCATTATATAACCAAATCAATATTGTACCTAAATACCAACACAAGATAATGTTCACCACTCGTTGTGGAATGTTTTGCTATTAGGTCATGCCTTTTAGTCTCAAGAATGCAAGAGAAACATGTCAAAAGTCCATGACTATTATATTCCATGATATGATGCATGATATTATCAAAGACTATGTTGATGTCATACTAGGTAAATTAAAGACCCATGTAGACCATCTAACCATACTATAAAGAATCTTTGTAAGGATTTATGAGTAAAAAGTTTGGCTTAATCCCAAAAAGGGTGTATTTGGTGTTACTTTAGGCAAACTATTAGGCTTTATTATCTCTCTCAGAGGCATTGAAGTTGATCTTGCAAAGGTTCAGGGAATTACCTAGATGTTTCCATATTCTAATTTGAAGCAGATCCATAGTTTGAAAGGTAAAATATAGTCTATTTTATGCTTCATTTCATATTTGGCCAATAAATTTCACCCATTCACTCATTTATTGAAGAAAGGCACTACATTTTAATGGAAAGAAGATTTCCAAAATGCCTTTGAGTACTTATAATAATACTTGGTCAGTCCACCTATTCTACTACCACCTACACTAGGAAAACCATTCTTACTTTAAATATATACCACTAAAAATTCCCTAAGGTCACTTTTGGCCCAACATGATGAACATGGAAAAGAACATGTAGTGTATTATCTAATCCATACACTGGTATCATATGAACACAATTGAACACTAATTGAGAAAGCTTGTTTATCTATGGTCTTTATATCCTAGAAGTTACATCATTACATCCTCAAAAACAAGACCTTGGTCATCACTAAAGTATATCCACTCAAGTATCTACTATCAAAAATAGCTTTAAAAGGATGCATGGCTAAGTGGATCATGCTTTTGAGTGAGTTTGAAATTAAATATGTTAACCAAAATCCATTAAGGGACATGTATACTAGTTTGATAAAGATCATATTTTAGACACTCAACCACTTAATTTTGTATTTCCATATGAGTATATCATGACCATATCATAAACACCTCTGAAAGAGCAATAATGGAAACTTTATTTTGATATTTCCTTCACATCTAATGGGTTAGGATAATGATTTTTAATATACCACCATAGGGGGATCTCATTCCCAAATAATTACATATCAACTTACGTTATACCAATAACATGGTTGAGTATGAAGCACTCACTATGAGGCTTCATCTAGTGATATAATGGAACATTCAACATTTACTAGTTTATGGAGATTCACAACTTATCATTAATCAAGGTAAAGACCAATTCCAGACCAAGGATGATTAGATGGTACCTTATAAAGCCATGGTGGACACTTTCAAGTAGAGTATTGCTCACATTCAATTTAAATTCATACCTTAGGTAAAATACTGGATAACATATGCTATGGATATAATTGGTTCTTTGATTTACATCACAGACAAGGCAGGAGAGTATAAATTCCTCATTGAAATCTTATGGTGCTTATTCATGAACCAATCGATTGAAATGATCTATTATATTGTTTTCCCAATTATTTTAATTCTAAATTACATAAGTACCTCCATAAATAATTCCTTCTACTAGACCTTTCAGATAAGAAACAAAAGGCCTTTACTCACCAATCCTCCCGTTATACCTTACTTGGACCTACACTTTACCATAGAGTATTTGATAGAACTTTAAATTTTTTATAAAACTTAAGTAAAATATAGATTAGAATTGAGGTAAGTTCTCAAAGGATTTTGTGCAGTCCACACTAATGAGATCATCCTAATCAAAAAGCTCCTACATATTGGTTATTATTGGCTGACCATATAAGTAGATGTAGTTACTTATGTTAAAAGGTGTAAACAATGTCAGAGGCATTTAAATTGATCCATGATATATCATGAACACTAAATTTAATGACCACACCATGGTCATTTTCAACATCTAAACTCAATATCATAGGGAATATTAACCATATATCTTTAGATGGTCATAATCATGTCCTTATAAATATCGAGTACTTCAATAAGTGGGTTGAAGACATTACCCTCACTTATGTGATGGGAAAGTAAATTTACAAATTCATCTTAAACCATATAATTTTACATTATGGTATCCCATTTGATGTTATATATGATAATGGTATTTGGTTTTAAAATAGGGATGTTAAAGTACTCTGTACCAAGTTTAACATTAACCAACACTTTTACATTGTATATTACCCATGAGATAATGCCCAAGAAGATTCATCTAATAATACCATTGTCAATATTCTTAAGAAAATCATCAATTATGCTAGCCATGATTGTCACTTACAAATCTTCCATATCCTCTAGGCCTACCATACCAATTTATGCACTCAAATAGGAGCCACACCATATTCCCTTATTTATGGAATTGAGGCCATTCTTACCATCGAGGTTGAGTTACCTTATATATACATTTAATTGAAACACATCCTTGATTATGAATATTATAGAGTAGCTCATTTTTAAGATCTAGAACTACTAGATGAAAAATGCATGGCCACTATGAATAGCCTTCAAGCATACCAAAACCAATTATGTGATTAGTATAATAGACATATGAATAAAAAATAGTTTGAGTTTGGTGATCTTGTCCTTAAATAAGACTATAATAACACCACTAATAATAAAAAATAAAGGCAATTTTAAGCCTAATTGGATATGACATTATGTGATTATTATTAATTATGGCTCTGGAGCATACAGGTTGGCTATGCTAGAAGGAGATGAACTTGACGAACCAATGAACATAATACATCTCAAATGTTATTTTGATTGAGTGACATGAGGTACTATCTATGAGGATCATTTAAGTTCTATCATTACATCACATTCTTTATACCATACCATATACCATCCTTCCATTACCTTATCTATTGGCCAAAGTTGTTTACCTCCCCTATCACCTTTTTTGACATTGGTTCTCATTCATTTATACTTTGAGAGTGAATGAATAGAAATTCCCTTGGCCCCATTTTTCAAGAGAGTGCATACAAATTCAAATGAAATTTTAGTGGTTGATTAAATATTGTCATTCTTTGAGCACATTCTTTTAGAAAGAGTTAATATCTTGGGGCAATATATAAGTGGTTTGGTAAATGCATCCTTCATTGTATCACATTCTATCTCTTACCTATACTATTGATTCTAACCACATTTGGTAAAGTTAGTATCATAGATACTTATTATTATTATTATATATAGCCTATGGGAAACTTGCCTATATTGTTTTTTCCTATATCCTAGGAGAAACTCATTTTACTGACATTGTTTCATCATTATTCCATAAATCGCCATATTCCTATTCATAAACTTATTATTACCTAGTTACATTCATTATTTTAGTTTTAACTACATTGACTTGAGGTCTTTCATGATTATGTAGGTAGTTCTCAATTTACATTGAGGTTAGCTTAGTCACCTCCTTTTCCACACTCACTATTTTGTGATCAATTTTAGTAACACTCTCATCATTTTGTGAGCTAATTTTAGTACTCTTTTGACATTTTATGAGTCACTTTCATGTGCATTGTACATTTGAACTTGATTCATTAATGACCACTCAATTTTTCCCACGTTCTCACCATTTTTTATAAATTTACACAATGCTCTCATCATTTTGTGAGTCATTTTTGTGTGCATTGTGCATTTGAAATAGAGACACTAATGAACCTTATTCTACTGCTCTCATCATTTTACGAGCAACTTAAGCCACACTCTTGAAATTTTATGAGGTAGCCTATTCTATGTATCATAATTCTCCATTGAGTTAAGATCCCTAAAAAACCCAAAAATATGCATATATGATGTAAAAATCCTAAACAATCCTTCAACATTAGGTCATTCAGATTGTATCCACACCACTTAGGATGTGCATCTCCTAGTCAACATGTATAACTTAGGTGTTCTCATGGATTTAATAATGAACATTTCCATTTTCCAATTAAATTTTTTGATAGTGTTTCATCCCATTCTTGGGAGAACTACATTCATCCTAAACTTCATGTTAGACCTCGTGTTTATGGGACTATGTAGGTAATGTCCAATTACCTAGTGTATTTGGAGTCATCTAAAATAGTTTTGGTGATTTATTTCATTCAATGTTCTCTTGGTTCATTACATAATTTATATTTTTCTCCAAATTCTCTCTCCATTTTATGTCATTTATGCTCTCATCATTTTTTAAGTCATAGACCTCTCACACTCTCACCATTTTATGAGCTTATTCTCATCTTCAACCTTATATGTAGTAAACATTATGAACCAAGTTAATTTATGAACACTCGTCTCTTTTATTTTAGTGTGGTTTTAACCTAAACCACAATCTCATATTTTTGTGACTTCTTGTGCTTGACATTCTATTAATTATGAATGTCAACCCATTTTATTTTATGCTCTCACCATTTCTTGAGTCATGTACACTTTCACATTTTATGATCTCATTATTATGCCAAACCTTAGATGTTGTGAAAAATATGAATTAACAATTTCATTCATTCATGACCACTCATCTTTTATATTTCAGTGTGGTTTTTTACTTAACCCACACTCTTGTTGTGTCATAATTTTTCTATGTTTGATGTTATTATAATTATGAGCATCAACCCTTCTTATTTTATGCTCTCATCATTTTGAGTACCCATTCCCACTTTCTTATTAAGCAAGTTATCTTTCTTGTTGTTCATTTTCTCCTATCCCACATCTTGAGAGAACTGCATTTGGCCTAAAGTTCATGTTGGATGGCATGTCCATGGTAATATGTAGGTAGCATTTGCTTACCTAGTACATATGTAGTCTACTTGGACACCCCATTCCTTATTATGCCATCCCCCTACCATTATAATAGTGTTTTTATTTAAAGCCTAGGGGAAACCTTTATCATCCTACCTTTGATGTTGATCCCTATGGCCTATGGAAATATTTTACCCAAGTGTAACACATCTATTACATGTGCATAAATAATTAGGTTATTTTTTTGTCCATATTGAATTAGATTAGTTGTGTGTTCATTTGCATTAGATTTATTGTTTAATTTAAATTAATTTTTTGTTTCATATTAGTTATTTTTTCATTATTCCTTAGATTAGGTTGTATATTTCTCTTGCTTTAACTTAATTGTTTATTGTTTGTTCTCTAGTTTTACTTATTTATGTTATCTTTCCTTTATTTTTTGTTATCTTCATTTTATTTTTTGGATGATGACTAACACTATTTATTTCATTAGTATTTTAATTTTTTTTTTAGCTTGTCTTTTTTTTCTTTATTTGTTTATTTGATTCATTTATTGTAATTAGTTTGTGACTAACTTATTTTCTTATGTCTTCCTTATTTTGGTTTCCATAGTTTTATTACATTATGTTTGTACTTAAGTATTGATTTTGTTATATCTTGTAATTGATTTATAGATATTTGTATTCATTCTTACACTTAGATTATTTGCATTTTATTTACACTTATGATTTTCTTGATCATATCTTATGCCTCAGTTATTCATACTTGTATTTAGATTGAGTTTCTCATGAATAATACATATTTTTATTATGGTAATTCATAAATATGATGTATAGTGTCAAAAAATATAGTGAAAATCAAGCTAATGGATCTATCAAACAATGTAGTGTGCATTATTTCTCCTTGTTCACAATTGGTATATCCCAAAAAAATCTAAAACCCATAAGTAAAAAATATTCATGATTATATTATGTGCTAATATAGATGTACATAGATGAATAAGAATATATATAAATAAGATAACATAAGTAGATAAAAATAGTGAAACATCCCATATACATGGAAATAGAGTAAATGAAAGGGCATACATGTTTACATAAACACGGGTCACAATGTTAAATCATTACATCTAAACATGATATCAACATAATAAAGTTGTAAAAGAGCATCACATATTTCAAAAGAATAATAGTCCATGTACAAATGTCTCTAAGGACCAAATATAAGTGTCAATGTATCTTGCAAAATAATGTCATATACATTAAAAATATACACATATCATAGTGAAAATATACAAAATGCCAAAGAGGTCTAACAATCATCTCTAACTCTATGAGTCTATAGGTCCTATAAGCGATGGTCCTAGTGGTCCTAGTGATGTTGTTGGTGGTGGTGGTTATGGCTGTTATACTGGCTAACCAAAGGTTATTATCTCATGTGTCATAGTCCTAGACTAAGATGACCTTCTACCAACCCTCTATACATCCCATACCTCAAATGTATGAATCTTATAGTCCTTAAGGACTATGGTCTTATATGATATACAATAGTAGGAGGGCCTCATATTTAGCCTAAAGGCTCTTAAGTACCATATATAACAATCCTCCATATGTAATGTCTCTATAAACCTCATCTCAATTGTACCAGAGCCTTTACACATCTTTTAGGGCGTAATCCCTATCTAATATAGATTGATCCCACTCTAATTATACCTATGCTTGTACCTATACTATTTTTGTCATATCTACCTTCAGTAGTGTAATCTATGACAAAAGGGTAGTCATATCCTCATCCTTGATATCTATTTATACCTATAAAAAAAACACTCTCCTCTTAAAGCCCTAGATCTCACCTACATATGCCATAATTTCTTCCTCCAAAATGTCACTATACCTAGTTACTATAGTTATACCTGATGGTCCTACTTAGCTTATATCAATAGATGTACCTACTATACATGTAGAGCTTAAACCTGGCTTCATGGTCTGGGTATCATAACCATAATCCCCTTCATGTTCTCCTCCATCATCATCCTCATCATTTCCATCCTTACCCTCATTATTGTGACAACTATTATTATTATCACTATCCCCATTTATGATCTCAGCCTCAGCCTCATCCACATCTATAGGCCCCTGACCCTATACCTGTTAACCCTATCTAGCTAATTTTCTAAGGGATATCAGTCTTAATAGAAAAAAATGTACCCACTATTGATGCACCTAGGTGTATCAACAAGTTAATATATATTTTTTAATAAACACTTGTCATTTATAGATTCAAAGAATCCATTACATGAGTTTTTAATTATGATATTCTTGAGATCTGTGGTGGAGTAGAGGCCAAGTTAAATGAATATTTCACAAAATAAACATGTAAATGGTTGTTGGGAGTAACCTTGGTCATAAATTTTTGTGAATATGAAAGTGATCTCAACTAAGTCCAATGAATGATGTTCAAAACCTAAAATCTAAACCCTAAGCTAACATGGATATTTACAATGACAAGCTAAACTAAATTGATCTAGTCAAAAAGAGAAAAATGAAGGGTAGGGTAGAAAGAAGGTGTTTTTGATTTTGAATGTAGACATTATGGCAAAGTTTATATTTCATTAAGATATGAACTTAACCAATATATAACATAAAATTACATAAGCACATATCTTACTACATACCAAGTGAGGGTCTAAGGAAAAGTGAGATAATGAAAATGAGAGACCATATTTAATTTGAAGATTTACTTATACAAACAAATAACATCCACACATTTATAATCAAAGCAAAGGAAATGAATTAAATCTAGAATCCTTCAATCAACCTAACATAAGTACAAATTGATAACTCTGCATTAACATGTGCAAATCTAAAATCCATAAAAATAATTAAAATTTGAATATCAAACTAGATAACTGAGGAAGCAACCATGATAGCAAACACATAGACAAATATTGGACAAACTTTTCAATATTCCTTGCTTGTACTTCTTTTTCAAAGTTTACAAATTAATTTTGGCTCTAAGAACTCCCCTTTTTTACTATTGGTAACACCCCTTTTATAGAAGGTTTAATGAGGTATGTTTGTTAGTCATATCTAATGATAATTGCACAAATGTCAAGGATAACTATCATTCTACAAAATTCTATAATCAAACAATTTAAAAATGGAATGAGCTATGCGTTTCACAAATTTCACATTCTTTTAAAAGATACAATGTTCTTTTAAAATGATTTACAAAGTTTTTATTCAAAAGAATATACTATGTCAGCTTAATTAAATTTGAGAATCTTTATAATTATAGACCTTTACTTTTGTCTTTGATCCTCATGGATTTATTATGTTTGTTCATCAATCAATCTGACATTGATAATTGGTTCCATTAAAATTTATTCTATCTACCTTGTTAAGTTTTTAAACATTCGACCCTCAACATTTGATGACAAATATAACTCAATTATTTTTAGATCTATAAGATCTTTTAATCCAAGTTATCTAATTATGTGGTATCATCATGTCATACTACTCATTAATACTTTAAAAATGACCAATTATCATTTTAGGACACATGTCACTTCTTTATTTGTTATGATCCCTTTAAAAAGTATGTCTTAGCCTGCACCAGTAGATCTACTTGCATGGATCAATATTATTTATTGATCTCAAGCTGATAATTTGAATGTCATTGGTTGCTCTATCATATTCCCCATGGTTGTGACACTTGTCATTACCAAATTTATTTTGAGCTTCATTAAAATTTCAAATTTATCTTGCACCATTTATCTTTATTATATGGATAAAATGTGCTCCATCAAGCTTTGTATACGGGGTTCAATCCTTTACTTATTGTACCATTGAATTTTTGATAGAGTTCCTATTATAGTGACACTTTCCATCTTCTCGCTTATCTTGGGGATTCATTAAAGTCTAGACTTAACATGTAACATTTATTGGTGTGTATGCACTTAATTTCATACCATCAATCATAGGACACATGTCACTTCTTTACTTTTCATGTCCATTTAAAAAGTATGTCTTAGCTTGCACCATTAGATCTACTTACATGGATCAATATGGTTCATTGATCTCAAGCTGATAATTTGAATGTCATTGGTTGCTATATCATATTCCCCATGGTTGTGACACTTGTCACTACCAAATTCATTTTGAGCTTCATTGAAATTTCAAATTTATCTTACACCATTTATCTTTATTATATGGATAAAATGTGCTCCATCAATCTTTGTATATGGGGTTCAATCCTTTGCTTAGTGTACCACTAAATTTTAGATAGAGTTCCTATTATAGTGACACTTTCCATCTTCTCGCTCATCTTGGGGATTCATTAGAGTCTAGACTTAACATGTAACATCAATTGGTGTGTATGCACTTAATTTCATACCATCAATCATAGGGAAGATGCTCAGGTTTTAACCATGGGTTGTGTGCTCGACACTTGTCATCTCCATGCTTGTTCTGAGTCCTTTGAATTTTCAAATTTGATCACGCACCATCATATTATTTACAATTGAGTTAACATACATCATATATCTTTATGCTTGACTTATTGACTCCCCATAAGCTTGACACTTATCATTTTTACGTTTTCGCTTTTCCTTCAAACATAAAATAGACTTAATAAGGTCTTAAAAAATATAGAACTTAGGATATAATTTTATCCTAAGGTTTAATTCATGTTAATAAACATGATAAAAACCTTAGGATAAAGTCTTAAACTAAGTTTCAAATATATAATAAAAAATCTCCACTTAATTTAGCCCATGTGAACAATAGAGTAGACTAGGGGGTTTCGAGAAATATAGAACCTAGTATGAAGGTTTTGGACTAAATTTTTGGTTGTGTTGATCAACACAATAAAAAATTTAGGCTAAAATATTAAGCTAAGTTTAATAATATAATAATTATTCTTACATAAATTCAAATAAAATGACCTTGCGTAAATTTTAATTCAAAGGAACTTAGACTAACTAATTAGATTAAGGGTTTTTATGGTATCTGAACATGAATTCAATTTATTAATTAAATATCAAAGATCAATTAGAGGGTTAAATTATCATCAAATTAAGAAACCTTGGATGTTGTTGGTTCAATTGAGACTCCATTAAACCTACAACCTAAAACATAAAGATGCAATGTTAGCAAATTTAGGCAAGATCAAACTAGAATCATGTGTAAATATGCCAATCCAACCATGGTGTGGATGAGCTTCAAATACAAATAATGTGCTAATATGTTAATGGAAATATGATCAAGGAGAAAATTCAATTTATATCACAAATTTGAATAATTTGAAACAAGGTTTCCCATTTTTAGGAATGGGGGTATGTTGACCTCAAAAAATGGTGATTTCCAGGGGAAACTTAGTAATATGTTACAATTTAGATACTCTTGGTTTTAAGATAATAATTAGACAAATCATCCTATTTGATCAAGTACCATTATTAAGATCAACTCATAATTAAAATAAGTCTTACATATGTATAATTAATCCCAAACATCAAAACTCATCCATGTTATGTGTGTGCTTTGATTCCACTTACTATTTTCCATGGGATTTAGGAAATAACTTCTAGATTTCATGACTTTAACCATTAACACTGACTTATAGCATATTTGAATGTGTATTGAGGATCATGATTTGGCTTGGGTAAGGATTAGGAATTTATTTGATACCATTCAAGCATCCATATCCCTAATACAGATGCCTTTGGACCCACTCAAGGCCTTGTTTCACTTCCATGTAAGAATCTATAGCCTTGGTGGAGTTTACCAAAATCACCTTTACTTAAAAAGCTCCTTAATCTTACAATAAGGCTCTTATTTTTTATATTTTTTAAGTTATTTTTTATTTATAGCAAAGTTTTGGAACTAAGTTAGCTATGTTATGGGATTTGGTCAAGTGTTTGATCTTTAGACAATCATCTT
Source organism: Torreya grandis (assembly GCA_037957365.1). NCBI lineage: Eukaryota > Viridiplantae > Streptophyta > Pinopsida > Cupressales > Taxaceae > Torreya > Torreya grandis. The sequence continues at coordinate 1,707,463 of JARHVA010003401.1, read as the reverse complement.
TGGTTCTAAACTTTGTCCTAGGCAATAATTTTTATTAAGTGCAAACATGACTATGTTTCAATAATTCAAACTATCACCCAACATGTACAATCTTTATTAAAATAAAATTTGGATTAGAACAAGGTTTAAGATTTTAAAGAATAATTAATCTAGATATAAATCTTTACCAATTTCTCTAAATCATAACATCAAGTTCAAATTTATGGAATCCATGATCAACTAATGTTGAGAAGTCATACTTGCATTTCTAAATTGTGAAGTTTTTGTGTAATTAGTAAACTTTGCATTGAGGGATATCCAAAATGACATATTTATAAGAAAGTAAAAAATAAAATAACTCAAACACATGAAACACAAAGCAAAATAGATATAAAGCAAACAAATATCTACAAGCACTACTAATAAACAAAAGAAATGAAAAGAAACTAATCTAAAACCTACCTAAACTAATAGATATAAAGCAAACAAATATCTACAAGCACTACTAATAAACAAAGGAAAGGAAAAGAAACTAATCTAAAACCTACCTAAACTAACTCAGCAAAGAAATTACCTCCAGGATCAAATGGAAAATTATTTAAACTACTACATAACCTTGAAACATGATTTCTTCCATTAAATGGCCTCTTCTTATGGATATGAGCATTGGTGTGTTCATGTCTTCTATGTGATGCATTTTGATTCCTCATGTTTAGTCTCTAGTACATAGATTGAAGATATGGATCTAAAACCTAATCATCTTCTTCCCAAATCCTTATATCTTATGTCAATAATGATAATTATCCTTAATTAATATATTGATATTGATGTATGTCATCCTCATTCAATTATGGCATCTCAGCTAGCATTCTTAGACTAATGTCTTCATTAAGTTCACCTTGAGGTGGAGATGGACTACTAGTATTTGCACCAAAACTTTCTAAGTCATCTTGAAAGGCTACTTCATCATGATCAACTAAATGGGCATGAAATTAATTTCAACCTTACCATTTAAATCAGTTTGATAAAATACTTCCCACCTTTTGAAGGTGTCATATGGAAATCCTTGATCTACTACATTTGCTTCATCTTTATCCTCTATGAAGAATGAAATCTCTTCTATCCAATCAAGTCCCACCTCATATTCATTTGGGATCTTCAAAATGAAATTTTTGTCTCTGAATACCTCAATTTATTTAAAAAAATCCTAGTATAAATCTTTCCACTTATCAACTTCTTTAGGGGTATCCTCAATTTCAATAATGACCTCATATGAATTATCCTCACAACTATATTTTGAAGAGAGGTCAGCTTGTATCTAATCTTGTTAATGGGGCTGATCATCTTAAATAGATATTCCTTATTATAGAGCATATTCAAGTTCATTTTGTTCTTTAAATGGAAAATCAAAAGCATGTACCATGAAGGATTTAGATGTCCTTGTAAATCTAGATATCCCTGCAACATTGTCTTGATTAAATAGAGGTTCAAATGTATCCTTCTAATTTTGATATGCTTCAAAGATATTACAATGATCAACTATACCTATATCACAAAGATTCATTTCATTTACATTTTTAGATGACCTATTATTGTTGTTATCATGAAACCTATTTGTAGGCCTATTGAACCTTTTATAAACATAGTTTTTGTTGGAGTTTTCCCTAGTATTGCCCACTTATTTTTGTAATTGAAGAAAATCAGTGCTTAGATTTTGAACCATCTTAAGTATGGATTTATTATCATTATTTGGTGCTTCTAAGTTATGAACTTGATTATTATTAATAGTGGGTACTAAGGCTCTCTGTCCCTGTGGATGAAATCTATTTATAGCATTATTCAAGAACCCTAAATTTTATCTATGATGGGCATGGCTTAAGGGCAATTAGTTCAATACTAGTGTCTAATTTAAGGTAGACACAATCTGACTATCATTAAGAATGATACCTAGTATTGGGAAATTAGGTTTGACATTTGGGATAACATATGCAAGATGAGCTTGAGGTTGCATTTGATCATTGATTATTATAGCTTCAACATAATCCAATACTAAAGTGTTTATGACTCCAACAATTTTTTTAAGAAACATAGAAGTCATGGGATCTAAAGCATCCTTGTAAATATCTAAGGCTAAATCCTCATCAGTTCTATAAGGAGATATGGTTCTACTAAACATCTTATGTAATATAGCATTAAAGGATCTTATGGTCTCACTAGAATATCTCTTAACAGTGGTGAATTGTTGATACAAAACACAAGGATTGATGATTTTATGAAATTGGTCAATGAAGTAATCATTAAATTTATTCTAACTAAGAATTTAATTCTCAGGTAAGTTAAGGAACCATTCATATGCAACATCTTTGAAATTGAATGGAAATAAACTACATGTTACATCTTCATGAATAACATTTAAGAGTCTTAAAGTAGATTTGAATCTTTTAACATGTTCTTCAACTGTGACAACATTATTAGGATTAAAAAAAGTCAAATAAATTTTATAATTACTTGGTAAGTCATGTACCTATAAAGACACATTGATATAATATCCACCTAACCATGCCATACCTTGATGAGGATCTTACTTATGACAATTTCAGCTTGTAAAATATTTGAACCCTTTTTTAAATATGATGTGCAAATATTATCTTTGTAAATAATAATTATCAAACCTATGCATTAAGCAAATTTTGTGAAAATATGTATAAATAACAACAAAGGACATCAATAATTAACTAAATTAGCTCAAATATATGTCCAAATATGTGAATATGAATGATCTTTACATGTCTAAGCTTAGATAAACTAAAACTTGAAAAAGATCTATCAATATATGAATAAAATAGCTATTTTTAACCTCAAACTTGGTTGACTCATAGATCTCAATCTATATTTACCATAATTGCTCATATATCTTCAAAAAACATCTATCTTTGTCTAAATAAGCACAACGATAGGTATAAAACCATTAATATCAATGATATCTACACAAATATGCTAAAAGAAACAAAAAAAATGCAAAGAATACACTAATATTTGAACATAATTCACTAAAATTAGCAAAGATACTTCAAATTCACAAAGCTTTATCTTAGCCCTCCTTCTAGCAGAAATTTTTCCCATATCAATAAGTTCATATATAGTGTTTAAGAAATACTTCTCATTTCTAGATTCAAAGAATCCATTACATGATCTGTCGATTGTGATCTTCCTAAGATCTGTGGTGGAGTAGCAGTCAAGCTAAATTATTTTTTCACAAAATGAACATGTAAATGGTTGTTGAGAGAAGCCATGGTCCTAAATATTTGTGAAGATGAAAGTGATCTGAACTAAGTTTAATGAATGATGTCTGAAACCTAAATTTTAAACCCTAAACTAACATGGATATTTACAATGACAATCTAAACTAAAGTAATTTGTTCAAAAAGAGAAAAAGGAAGGGTAGGGTAGAAAGGTGTTTTTGATCTTCAATCTAGACATTATGACAAAGTTTATATTTTATTAGGACATGCACTTAACTAATATATAGCATGAAATTGCATAAGCATAGATCTTACTACATATCGGGAGAGGGTCTAAAGAAAAGTGAGATAATGCAAATGAGAGACCATATTTAATTTGAAGATTTACTTCTACAAATAAATAACATTGGCACATCTATAAGAAAAGCCAAGAAATGAACTAAATCTAGAATCCTTTAGTTAACCTAGCATGAACATAAATTAAAAACTTTGCATTAACATGTGCACATCTAGAATCTATAAAAATAATTCAAATCTAAATATCAAACCAAATTGAGGAAACAACCATGCTATAAAACACATAGACAAATATTGGATAAAATCTATAGAATTCCTTTCTTGTACTACTTTCTCCAAGTTTACAAAGTAATTTTGGCTCTAAGAACTCCCCCTTTTTAAAATTGGAAATACCCCTTGTATAAAAATCTTAATGAGTTATGTCAGTTAGTCATATCTAATGATAATTGCATAAGTGTCAAGGACATCTATCCTTCTACAACATTATAGAATCAAACAATTTATAAATGGACTAACCTATGCACTTTACAAATTGCACATGCTTTTACAAGATATAACAGTATTTCAAAATGATTTACAAAGTTTTGATTTAAAAGAATATACTATGTCAACTTAATTAACTTTGAAACTTTTTGCAATTTTAGCCCTATGTTGTTGTCCTTGATATTCATGGCCTTGTTACATTTTTTCATCAATCAATCTAACATTGATAATTTGTTTCCTTAAAATTTCTTCTATCAACCATGTTAAGTTTTTGAACATTCGACCCTCAGCATATGATGAAAAATATAGCTCAATTACTTTCAGATCTACAAGATCTTTAATCTTAGTTGTCTGTTTATGTGGTATCACCATGGCATACTACTCATTAATACTCTAAATATGACCATTTATCATTTTATGACATGTGCCACTTCCTTATTAGTTTTAATCCATTTTAAAAGTATGTCTTGGCTTGCACTATTGGATCTGCTTACACAGATCAATGTGGTTTATTGATCTTGAGATAGGAAGTTGAGTGCCATTAGATGCTCTAAAATATTTCCCATGGTTGTGACACTTGAAACTACTACATTCACTCTAAGATTCATTGAAATGTCAATTTTATCTTGCACTATTGATCTTTATTATATGGATCAAACATGCTTCATCAATCTTTATATACTAGGTTTAGTCTTTTACTCCACATACCATTGATTTTTTGATATATATATTCCATGATGGTGATACTTGTCACCCTCTCACTCATCCTGGGGATTCATTAAAGTTTTTACTTAACAAACACCATTGATCAAGATGTGTATGCTCAATTACATACCATTGATCTTAAGAAATATGTTTGAGTTTTAACCATGGGTTGTGTGCTCAACACTTGTCATTTCCATGTTTATTTTGAGTCTTTTGAATTTTTAACTTTGATCATTTGATCATCTATGCTTTAGTTA
>JARHVA010003401.1:895000-987500 GCA_037957365.1 Torreya grandis | reverse complement strand
ATATATATATGTATATGTGTGTGTGTGTGTGTGTGTGTGTGTGTGTGTGTGTGTGTGTGTGTGTGTGTGTGTTTGTGTGTGTGTGTGTATGTATGTATATAAATTAGTTTAATTCACCATGAAATAATGTGTTGTTTGGTATTACTGCAAGTGATGTTCAATCTTAAAGATACATAATGAAAATATGTGTAGTATAAAATCTTGTAACTAAAGAGATCACATACCTGTATATGTTTTATATCTTTTTAATGTCCTTTAAGTCTCCTTATAAATAATTCTCATTAAAGGTATTTTTACTTTAAGTTATAATTCTTAGTTAACTTTAACATAAATTTAATTAACTTTTAAATAAAATTTAGACACTTTATAACTATATAAAGTTCATAAATTGAAATTTATTAAACAATAATTTCATGAGACTCAAATAATAATTTAAAATAAAGATCACACAAACATTTATAACATGTGAGGGCATGTTACTTTTTTTAAAATAGCTTAACAAGTCACTAACAAGTTGTCATGTAATTAAATGATCATTCTAATTAAGCTTAATGATTTATTCTATTTTCACAATTACTCAATTTCCATTTTTAATATATAAAATAAATATATAAATATGATCAAATTATAGCTATAACAACATTATCCAAATATTGGAAACCTATAAAACTAACAATCACATGGCAAAATACTACAACTAAAGTAAACATTCTGATAAAATCAACTAATCAACTATATGCAGTAAAATTTGAAAATAGTGTTGAGTAGAAAGATCATAAGAATAAGTATTTTAATTAAAATCCTAGGTCTATAGAGTTAAGTTACTAAATAGAACCAAATATAAACAAAGTCAAAAATATCATAATTCTACGTTTTAGGAATCATCTTCCTCTAAATTCATATTTATCTAAGGTGGACCTCTATGAGGTTGATGCTCTGTCTACTCAAGAGAGGAACCTAGAAGCTCAATCATGTTAGTGCCATGAGACTCATCAATAACCTCAAGCTTAAATTTATTCATTAGATGAGCCACCATAGGGTAAGACAGAGTATTGTTAATTTTTTTTGGTTATATGATGCAATATTGTCAGGAGTAATTAGAACAACATTAAAGGATATTAAAATAGTATTATTATCAAGATTAGGATTGATTTTAGGGAATCATTCATAATTTTGAGGTACAAGATTCACATTGGGCAATGCATTATGATATTTTTCATCTCTTGAGAGGAGACACTTGGCATACAATATCTAAATAGATGAGAACACCAAACACCTCATTTCATGCATCTACAAAATTCATTATCATAAATATATAATTAAGCATATGAAAGGTTATTAATAATATCCCAAAAATTGGATCATTAACATAAAAAATGTAAATAAAATATCGTTTAATGATTGAAAGGTCACAAAAATGCATTATAACCCCTATGGACCTGAGAGGGCATGCTTTGGTAACCATATTGAGGAGGGTTTTGAATATTTTGATATATATTTACCTTACCCCATGCATTTTTATCTTATTTTTGTGAAACCTAACTCCAACTAGACATGATTCTATATTTGAAAACAAATTTCAAATTAAACACTTATAATATTTCAAGTATCTCTCAAATTGGAAAAAAAAATTTAATGTACTTAATCACAAACTGACTATGAATCTTAAATCATGTACTTAAATATAATAATGAAATTAAAATGTGCATATATAAATAATAATCAATTTTATCTTAGTAGTAAAGACAAAATACACATTTAATTAACTACATGATCAATATATCAATCTACTATTTCCCAAAGTGACACAAGTTCTCATGAGATACATATTTGTATGAAACTATTATAAATTTTCACTAATGATTCAAATATTTGTATTCCTTATCAAAATTTGAAATCCTATTTCATATATTTATTTTGATCTCAAAAATTGAACACAAAATAACCAAAAAGCAAGATCCAAGTTTTTGCAATGAACTTAGATTTTTAGAATGCAACTAAAAATAATATGCAAGCTAGGTATAAAAATATAGTTATGATATTTCAAACTAAATTATTCAATCAAATATACAACCTAATATTTCCCTTCTAACCTATATATCTATCTCAAAACCCTATCATCTCAAAACTTATACACTATTTATTCTAAGCTTTGATGTAGACTAGATTTTGAGAATATAAAATAAAAATTTCAATATACAATCAACAATATAAAATATTGCTTTATATTTCAAAAATACCACCTTCCACTATAGTGAAAATATTTCAAACCCTATCAATATTTACAACTATTTTCATTATTTCTAGTTTTGAAAATGTTTAGATTATTATGAGTATTTTAAAAAAAATGAAACAAAAATAAGTCCATTACTTTGTGACCAATTATTTATTTATTTCAAAAGATTTTTTATATACATAATATCATTGAACTAAAAATTTAATTAGTTTCCATTATGAGTTAAATAGATAGATTATTAATCATCAAAATAATTTTTTGCATGTATTGACAACATTGTCACTGAATGAACATACCAGTTTCGAGATATCAACCACAATTTGTAGCTCAAACCAAAAGTGAATAGTATAAACTAACTACTTGTGTCTTCATGAATTCAAAAACCAAAACTGAGAATAAATCAAATGATATAAAATATAGTTTAGAGTTTCAAAACAATAATGAAAACCCATAAAATAAAGTATGCATGATACCCTTTATACACAAAATAAATGAAAAAAGTCATTCAAAATAATGACGACACCTTTAATTTAATATTCAAATTTATATACCATATATAAACCAACTTTGAACCAACATCTATTTGAAAACACTTGCATGCATCTATATGAACCTAATTAATAATGAAACCCAAAATACCTTTGAACTTACCATTGTCAATCAATTTTTTTCCCTTTAGAAGGTAGTTCATGCCTTCCAAATTTGATGTAACATGGAAACACCTCAAAGTTATGGGTACCCTATCGAATATATGAATCTCTAGGTTAAAGGTTTAGCTCCCCTTGATGTATCACTTAAGATCAAACACTAATCTACCACTTGCTAGGAAAATGGATAGAAACCTTTTCTAATGGGGGTGATGAACCAAATATTATTTTACCACTATCAAATATCTAAAAATGTACTTCAAACATGATAATAATATATAATAAACACTTCTTCAAATATTCCTCTCTACATTAATACTTCTTATGAAGGTTATTAACAATGTTTGAGCTAGGAAGACCTACAAAAAAATTCCAAACTCAACATGAATGTAAGAAAGGATAAGCATGCCAAGGAATAAAAATCATCACTTAGAAAGATCAACTATTCAATCATACATATTGAAATGAGTAAATGAAACAAGTTAAATAGTAGTTTATTATTGATCAAAGGCTGAAACTAGGTAGGGTTTCACCATACCCAGGTGTAGGATACAAACTTAGCCTATCAAGATATAGAGAAAATGAGAGAAAAGAGGAGAGAAGGGTGTGGGAGAGAGATAGAGACACGTGTAAAAGAGAGTTAAAACCAAGAAAGGAATTATGAAAATATCTCAATAGGTCTTAAAATACAAGTGTACTCTCTTGAATATGTTCTCCTCTTAAAAGTGGCATGGAAATTTGAAACTTGGCTTGACACCTTACATTTTCTCTTCAAAATTACCCATTTTTGGCTTGTAAATTTAAAATTTGCCTTATCCATTTTTAGTTCATGTTGAAATGATATCCTTCTATGATCTTAAACATTTCATCTGATATTTGAAGGTTACCTTTAACACATCACCTTATTCTCTTGCTAGGTGTCTTGAAGTCTCTTTGTCTTACTAGGCTAATCTTACTTACAAGTGTCAAAACCTAAATTCATATTCACTAAGGTAGTCTATCTCCATATATGGCCTATTTATATCATATTAGACATGAAAAAATCATTTAGAGGCCTCAAACTATCTCCAAGAACTTGTTCTACACCAAAATCTCTCATTTGACCTCATTCCTTGTAGCCTTGAAAACATGTAAGCTTCCTTATGTAGATTAATTTATAGAGGATATTAGAAAACTAATAACATATTTGAATACCCAATATGTGTAGACACTTAAATCTGGCCACTAATGACCATCAACTAGGCTTTTGACCAATTTCTACCAAAGTGCAGAATTTGGCCTAAAAACACTAAAAGGCATTAAAAGAGTAGAAATTTTTATATTCAAGTGTCAATTTTTGCCAAGTAACTAAATTGGGAAATGAAATTTATGAATCAACTAAATTTTATAATATAATTTAAAATCAAAATGCCAATTTTGCACTTGGGTGCCCTGGATTGCTCTTTTATGACAAATATCTTGCACAAGATAGGTGCCTTTGTTATTTGGTGTTGACAACATCCTAAATGGGATAATGGATCCAATAAATCTAAAATCAAATTTCAATTATAATCTAGTCAAATTTTGAGCCTATAATAGGACATTTTTACTAATTTGATTAATTTGTGCACCAAAGAGCCAGGGTTTGCACCAAAATGACTAATCATGCTTAGAGCTAATTAATTCAAATCATGAGTCTAATTAAATATTCTATATAACTTGTTGAATGTTTCTTTTTTAAAATTGATAATGAATATCTACATAATTAAATGACATCATTTCTTGGAAAGACATCCCTAGGCTATAAATGCATAAAATATCTCATCAAGCCCCATGCCTCATTAAGACCCTCCATGCCTCTTCATTGCCCCTCTATCCTAAATATTAATGGAGGTATTTCTAGATTGAATTTAATAATTAGATTTATTCATAGCCACACATCTCAATTTTGAGATGGATGGTTATGGTTGATCCTAAAACCATCTCAAAAATCTATAAATAGGAGAGCCATAAACATGAATTAAAAAGCTCTTTTATGCCAACTTTATAATTCCCAAATGCATTCAAAATCATTACATTTTAGTGTTATAATTCCCAAATATTGAGCCAAGCCAAGATAAACCAAAGCCAAACATGGTCCCAAGGAGAAGAGGAGATAGCCAAGCCTCTTTTGATGAAGACTCATTGAGCACAAGTTGAGCAAGCCACTTCAACAAGCTATTTGGAGCATTCAAAGAAGGTGAAGGAAGGTTTTATTTGTATTTTAGTTGTTGTTTTCATATGTATGTTTGTTATTAAGTTCCCCCTAGTGTCTAGGCCTAGAGATGTTATGCTAGTTAGTATGTTTCTTTCATTTTATTTTCATTTTGAAACTAACATGATACTAACCATCCTCTCTTGAGTCAAATTCCTAGTTCACATAATGGCACACCCAGTGGGACCCTAGCCCCACAAATTTGCTCAAAAAGGCTCTTTAAAGCAACCTACTAACCAATTTTATGTATAATCTTGGAGTGAAGGAATCAAAAGAGTTAAATTTTAAGTTAAAATTCCATTTTTTTGATAATTATGTTTTTATTCCTAGTAACACCAGTTTTGTTCTCTGTTGCAATATCATTGTTGTCATAGTGGAAAATTTGTAACAAAATCATTATTTTCTAAATAGTGATTTTGTAGCCCTAAGTAGTGATATCATTTATTGGAACAATGATTTCATTTTCTTGAGTAGCGATTTGACCAAAACAACAATTTTGTCTCAAAACATCGATATTATTTACCTTGTGTAGTGATTTCATATTTGACAATAATGATTTTGTCAATAAAATAACGATCTTTTGTTTTTTGTGTTTTCTATCTAGTAATAGTAATTTTGTAGGAAAATAATAATATTGTATTTTTTATGATCTAACCATAATAGTGATATTGTTGTCTGGTATTTATGATTTTGTAGGGAAATAGTGATATTGATTGTGTAACAGTGATTTCAAAATAAAGAGCTTATTTTGATAATTTGCTTCACACATTTGCAAATTAGCTTAAAAGTTAAAAGACATATTAAGTTTTTCATTACAGGATCAATCTTTAAATTTTTTAATGCATTCTCTTAGACATTATTTGAAACATGGATTAGGAACTTTTTTTTGGTGCTTAATGGAAAATTTAGATGCTTAGGTAAATGTTTTGAAAAATTGTACTTTTAAAGTTACAACTTAAGACCAATGGGTCAAAAGAACACCACCTAATATTTCATTTGGTATTAAAATTAAACTCACTTGTCAAATTTTGTCTTCAATAGTTTTTTAAACTTATAATTTGATTGGTAAAAAAAATAACATTACATGTATGCTCTTCCATTTGTCCCCTTTAGGGAACTTTTGGAATCAAAAGCACCATCCTTATTCCAAACATGCCTAGTCCAAGGAATAAAACTAATCTCATATAAAACACTCCCAAAAAACATGTAATAGTTTGAGTGACCTTAAAATGACCCTAAATTATTTCTATTAAGTCATTTATTTTTATGCAAACTTGGCTTGAGAGGGGGACTTCATTACCTCCCACAAGTTCTTTAAGAAGGATTTGACCTGGGGTTTCATCTCCCAACATTTACTTCGACCACTCCCACTAGGATCAAATATTTGAGTGGCTAAACAACCTTTTAGTGTTTGATTTGAACATGGGATGTATTTGTACTTTAGACATTGTGCTACACTAAGTAAGTGATGGATATAGTGGTTGCAAAAAGGATAAGACCTTTTTGCAATAAGGCAAGAATCACAAACACCCAATTATGTGAATTTATTTTGAATCATGACATGAAATTCATTATTTAATTGATCCATTTAGAATTATTGAAAACCAAATATTTTTTATTCGACCCCATATTTCCATACCCTTGCTAGGAGTTAGACAATTATACTTAGTGTATTTTGGTCATTTTTGCTTGGTATGTTTTGAGACTAAAACTTACTTGTTTGTTTATAAACCATGTCAAAACCAAATTGTTTATACATAACTCTTTTGTCTAAAGAGGTGTTATGCTAGCCATTTTACATCATACTTGTGCCTTGAAATTTTTTCTTAACTTATTTTTGTGTGTGCCATTTTAGTTGCAGAGGGTAGTTTACGCTACACAAAACATGTCAAACCATTTTGCCTTTGAGTCTTTAAAACATAACATTGATCACATCATTCAAGCATGATTATGCCATTAGACTAATAAATTTGTTTCAAGACTTATTTACCATTGTATCAAAAATTGTTTATTTCAAACCATGTCATGTATACCATTTGGACCTTATTTATGCACCATCATGTTGTCCAATCTTGTCTAGCTTGTTTGGTCAAATATGAGTTTTAAACATTGAGTTTTCAATTAACCTTGCTAATTTTAGATTCAAGCATTGATTGATTTCTATCTAGGCCTCAATTTATGGGGCTGATACATAAATATTTCTCTTTTAGGATGTATAGCTTTAGTTAATCGATTACCCAAATTTGAAAACTATTGATGGTTTGTTTGGTCAATGCCTATCCTCATCATTATTTATGTCTTTATTTGGGAGAACACATCTTTTTTACAAGAGCCTTTTGCCTTATGTATTATTCCAAATGATCATGTTCATATTTGATTCTATGTGTCAGTTCTATGTCAAAGTTGTTTCCAAACTTGTTAGAATAAATCAATTCACATCATGTCTTTATTTCAAGTCTAGCTTTGGATGTCATTTGTACAAAAGTCATAACACAACATATTTGAGCCTAGCTTTTGACTCTGTATTTGGATAAAAGACCTAAAGAATATTTTCCCTTTCCTAGTTTATACCTTTTTTGGAACACTTTGACCTAGACCTTTGACATGTTAGTTTTTATTCAGATGTTTGACCTTTTATGCGTATGACATTTGATGTTAAACTATTTTATGAAAAATCTTAGCACAAACCATTTTGGAGATATAGCTCCATGATAAAATCATTGTTTAGAGATACAACTTTACCTTTGACCAAGTTAGACCAAGTTTGAACCATTTGTCCTTTGGACATAGTTTTTAGAGTTTGTAGATTATTTAGGAGATTTCATAATTTATGTGGATATGTCTAGCTACACTTATGATAGAGTCATGTACAATCCAACTTATGATATAATGGATACACAAAATCCAACTAGAAAGCCCTACATAGATATATTTTCTAAAGAGTTTTATTATTCTCCCTACAATAATATTTATGAGGAAAAAAGTTAAGGACTAGCTTACAGTCCAACTCAAAACCCTAAATAGGATGATATGGTTTATAAGGAGGACTTGGATGATTTAGCTTATATGAGTAATTAGGATCCACCACATCATACTATTTCTATTCCTAGACCACAAAAACATATCATTTCCATAATAAGACCTCATCTTTTGGCTTGGGTGAGAAATCAAGCTCCATAATGCCCCTTCATCATTCTAGGACCTAGTCCTTTGTCTTGTGTGAGCAATCAAGATCCATACCACCTTATCATTACCATTTCAAGACTTCATCCTTTGGCTCATGTGAGAAATCATGATCCCCAATTCCATACCATTATCCAATCATATGTCATTCCTCATCCATTAATAATCCAATTATAACCTCAACCAAACCAATCATTTAAAGACCAAGCTATGTTCTGAACTAGTATTTTCCAACTCATTGGAAACCAATGTAAAAATAACCAACCAATCTAAGATGTTATTATTAAACCAACCATTTATGGTAAGTCAACCTATTATGAATCACCTTTTAATCCTATACCAGTTATCGAGGAATCTCACTCTAATGACCCAATCTTTGTTCAGTCACTTCTTAATGATTATAACTACCTTTGATAAAATTATTACCTTAACCATATGCCTATTTTTTAAGATCTTATTGACAATCCAGTATCTAAGGAGTTATCTCTTTACCTTTTCCCCATCATTAAGGAGTCTCACTTTGATAAACTAGTCTTTATGGATCCCACGATGCCATCATAAGCCGTTACTTGTCTAATGCCAAATATTCAAAAAAAAATCATTATAATAGAGTACCCATTAGATGAAGAATTAGAATTAGAGTTAGGTTTTATTTTTTAATTGACATTAGATTTAACATCAAATTTAGAATCAACATTAGTCTTGACATTAGATTTAGAGTCCAGTGAGTTAGAATCAGATTTAGAAGAAGAATACATTCATGGTTGTTAAAATATTAATTATGCATGCCTCATAGATCAATTTGAATACATTTTTTTATCCTTTTCTAGTTTTTAAGGATGAATAATTTAGATTTAACACAAGTTATCCTAGTATCTTATATGAGGATTGTGCAGTGTCTCCCCATTCCATTACCATCCCACAAGCCATTACCATCAACCAAAATAGCCATATTATTGGCATTCCATCTCCCACAAGTGTCAATTGGGATTGATAAAATCACACTTTATTGAAATACATCCATGTAAACATAGCAGTTAAAGAAGAGAAAGGAGGCCAAGACCACATTCATGTAGTAGAAGAACACTCTCCTAATGAAACCTTTTTTGAAGCACTAGGAGACAAGCAAATTTCAAACTCAGCATCTTTTAGTGAAACATTTTTAGAATCACTAAAATAAAATCAAAGTTAAAATCCAATGTTCATTAGTGAAACCTTCTCAAAGGCACTATGGGACAATCAAGAAAACTTCATTAGTGAAAACTTCTTCGAGGTACTAATACTTAAGCACAAAAATTCTTCATTGCTTGATGAAGACAAACTCAAAAATCAAATCAAAATAGCTTCCTATCTACAATCTAATCAGATGGTAGCTAATCTCAAGATCAAATAACAAAAAAAATTTTGGTGGTCTTATCAAGAGAATATTCAGAGGTCTTCAACCCCAATATAATCAAAATTATTTCAAATTTGGTATCAATAAATTTACATGTGACTAAAAGTCTTGATCTTCATTTGTTTCCCCACCATTATACATTCCATTATCATCTACCATTCCATTACAAAAATAATCCTACCATCCATTATTTGTATTTATTTACCTTCTAGGGACACACTTTCCTTTGTAGAGGATATATAGATACTTTGTCTCAATGCTTGAAGGAATCAAAATTAATGACTGATGAAGATCACAACAACATTATTGGCATCCAAATCTACATGCAGTTCTTGATAGAGAAACTATTATACAAGGTGTGGGCTATTAATTAATATGATTAGTATAATATTTGTTTCATTTATTGATCAAGACATGCATCTCCACTTTAGTAGGAATAACAGAATCATATGCCATCTATCATACCCAAGCTAAAACCAAACATGTACCATATCATTTCATTGACATGCCATTGTCATTCTTAGATATCTTTTTTTCATTGTCACATATCCTAGCTAATCACCTTACCACTTGGGGGAAACCCTCTTACCATTTTATCTAATTTATCAAACCATAATTATCCTTATCAAGACCATACCATCTTATCACTCCATTTTTATCTAGACCAAATCTTGTTTTTAGTCATCCTACCCAATCCTATTTTGATCTTGGTTCTTTTGGTTATTATTTTACTTTTCATGAGGGGATTTTGATCAAGTTTCAATGATAGTCTATGAAATCCATGTTTCAATGATAGTCTATAAAACTAGTGTGATAGTTGATCTAGCAAGATATCTTTCATTTTCCATCCTATATCAAAGTTGGTTTATGTGAGCTTGATTATAACCACCTATGGGTAAATCAATGTTTCACTGGTCTTACTACTAATTATAACTATCTGTGGGAAAATTACTTTCATTGATCTATGATATTGTATCCTAGTTATAACCACCCACGAGAAAATTAGAGGCAACATTTGTTTATCATACATTTTTGCATCACCTTGCCATTGTTGTTTTCATTTGACTGGCCATTACCAGATATGAGAACTTGTTGAGACCTAGTTGGTTTTTAACTACCTTTTGTGTGGATGGAATTATTATGACTTAAGGTCATTTCATGATTATGTGGGTCATGTTCAATTCATGTTGATGTCACCTCATTCTCCCTTTCCATACGTTCTCATCATTTTGTGAGCAATCTAAGCTAATGTTCTCATCATTTTATGAGTAGGTATCTTATCATTCTCTAATGATTTCAGATACCTAAAAACACCAAAAACAATCAAATATTTTAAAATTCAAAAACATTTTTTTTGTCTAATCCTAGTCAGTTATCCTTGATCTACCCTACTAGGGCACAATCATTGTTAGGATGCTTTATTTTGATTTTGTTTTCAAGACTTTTGTTTGTTTGTTTCTATGCTTTTTATTTATTTATTTACTTTTTTCTTGCTTTCCTATTTATTTGATTTTAGTACTATTGCCTTGACTCAATCTACATGTATTATATTGGTGATTCTTTACACACATTATTCTTGAGTCCATCCATATTCATATGTCAACATTATCATCATGGTTTTTATCATTGGTGCATTGTTTTAAATTGTTTATTAATAGGCAGTCCTTATGCACATTTTGGCCAAGTCTTCATGGTGTTATATCATGAAGCCTACCATCATGTGCTACAACAAAAATCATCTTCAATAAGGTCTATAATAAATGGAGCCACATAAGTTTCTCATTGGCACCTTGGCAAAATTCACCCATCTCACCCTTGATCAAATTAACCCATTGATCATTCTATTTGTATTATTGCTAATAAGGATGAGCATTTCCTCATTAGAAAGTACAACTAAATATTTTTTATTTATCAATCTCATTCCTCTATCCATCTCTTTCATCACTATGTGCATCCTTGTATGCTTGGTTATTTGTGGCTTCTTTAGTCATTAGAACATAACATCTACATTTACACCCAAACATCTTTAATCTATATTATAGGTTATATCCTTGAGTTATGATTACTAATAAACCCTAAATAGGGCACAATTATCTTTATCCAATTCAAGTACTCTTAATGATTATAACCACCTATGGGCAAGTCATTATTTTGACTTTTATTCATAATTCTAACTGTCTTTGGGCAAATTAATATCCTTTTTAAATCAATGCATGCAATCATTTTCTCATTTATATTAATCTCAACTATGGGTTAATTCTACCTTTCTTCTTGCTTATTTTCTAGGGATCATCCATCCATATGTGTGATGGCCACTCCCTCAAGGGGGCATAATCATAAGCTTTTCAAAAACCATTTGGAGCTTTGTTCTTAAATCATAATCTTCTTTTTGGCATATAGGCCATTTTTCATTATTTGAGAAGACATTTATATGCATATGGTTTGTAACACCTTCCTAAATAGGGGAAAATTTTAGACACCTAAATCTAGCCACTAATGACCATGAACTAGGCTTTTGACCAATTTCTACCAAAGTGCACACTTTGGCCTAAAAACACTAAAATGCATTAAAAGAGTTTAAATTTTTATATTCAAGTGCCAATTTTTTATAGGGTATCACTAAAATGGAAAATGTAATCTATGAAGTAGCAAATTTTGATCAGGTCATTTCAAATCAAAATGCCAATTTTGCACTTGGGTGCCTTGGATTACTCTTTTCTATCAAATCTCTTGCATAAGACATGCATTTGTACTATTTGGTGTTGAAAACATCCTAAATGGGATAATGGATCCAATACATCTAACATCAACTTTCAATTCTAATCCAATAAAATTTTGAGCTAATAACAATATATTCTAACCAATTTGATTAATTTATGTACCAAAAAACCAAGGTTTACACCAAAATGACTATTCATGTTTAAATATAATTAATTCAAAACATGAGCCTAGTTAAATATTCCATGAAACTTGTTAAATAGTTCTTTTTAGAAATTAATAATGAATATTTTCATCATCAAATGACATCATTTCTTGGAAAGACATTCCTAGGCCATAAATACATAAACTATCTCATCAAGCCACCCCAAGCCTCATTAAGACCCTCCATGCCTCTTTATTTCACCTTTATCCCAAATATTAATGGGGATATTTGTAGATTTAATTTCATAATTGGATTTATTTATGGCCACACATCTCAATATTGAGATGTATGGTCATGGTTGATCTTAAAACCATTCCAAAAATCTATAAATAGGAGAGCCATGAACATGAATTAAAAATCTCTTTTATTTCAAACTTATAATGCCCAAATGAATTTAAATCATTACATTTTAGTGTTATAATTCCAAAATATTGAGCCAATCCAAAGCCAAACATGGTGCTAAGGATAAGAGGAGATAACCAAGCCTCCTTTGATGAAGACTCATTAAGCACAAGCTAAGAAAGCCACTTTAACAAGCTATTTTGAGCATTAAAGGAAGGTGAAGGAAGGTTTTATTTTTTGTTTTCATATGTATGTTTGTTACTAAGCCCCCCTAGTGTCTAGGCCTAGAGATGTTATGTTATCTATGTGTTTCTATCATTTTTTTTTCATTTTAGAATTAACACGATACTAACCATTCTCTCTTGAGTCAAATTTCTAGTTCACAATATGGATTTATAGTTCTATGCCAAATTTCATGTTTTAAATCTAAGTAGAAGTGTCCTTTTTATCCCATTATCTTTCCTTAATTAGGCCTCAATTAGGCCTCCTTGCCTAAAAATTGAATTTTGGCCCAAAAACACTCCCATACATGTGAAAACACTAGGAACTATCTAATTCATTAACCTATGCCAAGTCCAACCTCCATGCCAATTTTTATCTCCTTAGACCCTGTATAGATAGGTCAACTATGAAATGGTCAAAAACCCTAGTCTAAGAATTTGATAGGCATGAGAGATAGTTTGAGTGTTTGGTGAGAAAATTTTAATTTATAATAATTTTAAATGATATATGTAGGTATGAGACACCATTATATAACTTCATCCATTGATAATGAGGTCTTTGCTTGCATCTTTGGGTCTTTAGATGACTCCTTTGGCTTGTAAAACAATGAATTCTCACATTCGTGACCATGCAGATGTCTTGTAAAGATCATATATCAATTTTAGATACATATGGATTTGTGTAAAAAAGTTAAGAACTTTATTCAATCCTTATCCAACCCCTTTACTTTATCTAGATATCATCTCATACCCTACGTACTTACAAATAAGCCTCCAACCCTATATTTTACCTTGTTTTATACACCATTTTACCTTATAATGTGTCAAAAACTATGTGATAAGGTTTTCATTGTACCTAAAGATGTCACAAATTTCATTCAAGGTTGAAACATTCCATTAGATTCCATTGGAAGGACTATCTTTCTCATCAGGATGCTAGGAAGGGTTTTGAAGGGTTTAGAGTGTCTTCATTTCTTAAGGATTGTTCACAGAGAAAAAATATTTTATCCCCTTCCTAATTGTATAATTTGATAGTGGGGTTACCTCTCCACCACCTCTAAACATCATTTAGTCCCATCATAAACTCATAATATATAAGAAAAATTTGGTGGCTTCTCAGGCTCAAGTAAGCCATTTAAGAGGGGTTTACATTATTAAGAATTATACATGAAAGTGATGGACCCAAAAAAACATATTATGACATGAGTTTGAATTATTGGTACATATTTATCATCCATAAAGACCATTTTTTTTATCATGCACAGGGTCAATGTCATACCAAGTGAGAAAAAGTTGTTTTTTGTGTTGCAGACTACCTTAAGAGAAGCTTGAGGTGGTCTTAAAGGTCATATTTTAATTTTATTGTATTTACCATATTTTTGGATGATATTGGAGGATTTTAATATCATATTACACATTTAAATTCCATTAATCCTTCATATCACCTTCATCAAACCTCCTTCCTCATTACTACACCTATGGTCTGCCTGTGTAGTATTAGGTTCTATAGGCCTAAATAGTGTTATCAACATTAGTCCCAAGTTTTATGGGTCTAAGGGATTATATGAAATCATATTGGCCTTATAAATTATCAAATATTACTTTACTTCTTTCATAGTGACTTTGTCATTTTCAAACCAAGCAGACACCTCTTCACTTCTAGGCAAAACTGTAAATGACACTTGACTATGTGAATAAGGTTTAAATGGACTTGGTTATGACTAATATCCTTGGCCATATTTTAATTTTTTATTTTTATATAAAATAAACTCATAAAATTTTCAATATACTTAATTAAACTCTAATTTTTCTCATTCTCACTCTATCTACTCTTCAACTTGAAATTGGCATGCATTGCCTATCAGACTTATAGGTGGAGATGAATTATGTATGTGAAAGATTTAAGATAAGCCTAATAATTAATTTTATCTATAAAATTATTATTTAGGTATAATTATTATTTATTTTCTTAAAATCACTTATTTATTCACTTGGACTCAATCATAAAAACTTGTAGTATCTTCTTCAAGTTTAAAAAATAATCGAGTTGCTCAGGTTGTTTTGATTGTATTAGTGAGATAAGTGATTATGGACTTGGAATGAATTGTAATTTATGGATGAAACTAAATTAAATTAAATACCCTCTTATCTTAATATCTTCCATTTTAATCTCATCTCACATTCATGCTCTCAAATACTCTTCATGCTGACTTAAATCCCTAAACCACTCAAGTCTACCAATCTGACTGTAGATCTATTGAACTTGGCTATAGGTAGTGATTTGATAGGAATATTGAAAATTGGATTATAAAATTTGACTTAAAATTTATTTATTGGTATTTAAAACACATTATAAACTCATTAGTCTTTTATACATACTTCTTCAAGTTTGAAGCCTAACCTTGAGTGTCCAATCAAGACTGTAGGTATTTATTTGCTATTTGACTATCCACTTGAAGGTTTAGATATATAAACAAGTTGATTATAATCATGAGAAAATTAAAAATGTGTAATATCTCTATCCATGTATTTTTAATTTCAATCATCCCCTTTAAACATCAATCTTAAAGCAAGATAACTACATTTTATGTTCAAGATAGGCCTACAAGTCTAGGCAAACCTATATGTCTATCTTTTGGGCATGTTAGGCCTTTATAAATTATATGTATTATTAATTTTTAATTTAAATAGACCTATATATGTTATATAACATTCCCATGACATTTTTACTCTCTAGCGACACTTACAGTGCAATGTATGGCAATTTTTTTGATCCCCTACTTTGGTGGACCTATGCACAATCTATGGTCTAGAATTGTAGAAAATTACCTTAGTAGTGAGAAGATAAAAAATTTAAAAATTAAATATTAAGGTCAAATATGATCTTTTACTCCTTTTATATCCCCTTTCACATCACTATTTTCCTCCATTTTCCCCTCAAACACATACTTTAATGAGCAAGCTTGTGCATGTAATCTATGTTTGTAACTATGTAAAAACCTCCTTTGTTGCCATAAATCAATTTGATAGTCCTTGGATAGTATTGAAAGATTAATATAGGTTATTTAAAACCTTCATACATACCTTTTTATCATCACTTTTATTATACAAATAAGTCCATTTGAGGTCATATTTGCATAGGCAGCCCTTAACACAATCTTCAAGCATGGTTACTAGTTAGAGAGCTAGTACATAATGGTCAGACATATTGAATGATCTTGAAGGAGATTTAAATATGATTGAAAATATGTAACCATCACTTTTATGTATTGGAAACATGTATAAACTCTAAAATAATAAATAACAATGATAGTCTTCTTTGCAAACTGAGAATAATAGAGGCTTCTTTGTCAAATTGAGGCCACACATGTGAAATGGGACTTGGATATGTGGACAAAGAATATGTATATGGGAGGTTATTTTTATTTTATTCCAAGAAATTAAACTTAAATAAACACACTAAAATCCTAACACCTCTATCCTAGATACTAGGGAAAGCTTAAGGAACAAGCATGCATGTGAAAACACAATAAAAACATAAAAGAACACCTTATTTTACCTTCCTTGGAGCTTCCAAATGTATTTTTGAATGTATTTCTTAGATTTTACATCAATCTATCTTTTTTGGATTCACCTTTCCTTGTTACCTTGGCTTTTATTGCTTGGCTTAAGATTTGGGCATGGTAACATTACTTGTAAGAGGATTATGGAGTAAATACTACATAATAACTCTACAATATCCAATATTTTTTAAATGAAGGGGTATGGCCTTGTATTTAAAGCCTCAAGAGATAAATCTCACCCAAGGTGAGTTAATATTGATTTTAAACATGGAATGGGTTCAAACTAACCCTAGGTGAGTTGAGACTAACTCTAGTTGAGTTAATAGTTGTCATGTAATTATGATTTTCAATTACTTGGCATGGATGTAAAATTAGATATTTTGGGATATTTTGGAAGAGCTTGACAACTCATAAAGGCAATGATGAAAAGGCTTGATAATTTTATTTCAATAATTTACATTTTTAGATATTCATTAATTATAAATGGATAATTCAACTAAGCATTGAATCTTGTTTACTTAGACAATTCAAATTGAATAGCATTTTTTCTATTTCAAGATTTGATCAAGTGCCCTACTTAATGGGTCTATAATCCAAATTAATGGTTTTTATGTAACAAGGTGATTAGAGATGAATCCATGAGAGGTTATTATTACATGTAGGCTAGTACCCAAAATAAGGATGCCTTAACATGATTCTAAGCATTGATGAATGATGCATGAATAAATTTATAGCATTTAATGATTCTTATGTGTAATTTGTAATGGTTGGTAGGAATTAGTCTAAAGTCCAAATAAAATTTATTTGTGGATAGATTTGGGTGTCTATATTTTTCCCCTATTTAGGAAGTCAAATGCCTTCTCAAAGAATGAAAAGGTCATGTATGACTAGTGTTCCAATGATAATGGATAAGCTCTAGATTCCCCCTCAAAGGATAAATTGGCAAAAAGGTTAGTGATCAGTCCCTTAATATAAGGAAAATAATGGGAATAAAAAGGTAAAAGGTGTGGAAAATATTTATTTTCCCAAAGGTGGTGATAATCATCATCATATAATGATAAAGAGATAATGATTTTCCCATAGGTAATTATAATCATTAGAAAAAATGGATAAGGGTAATAAGATAATGATTTACCTAAAGGCAGTTATAATCATTAAAGGGAAAATAATGATTTGCCCACAGGTGATTATAATCATTTACATGATAAAAACATGCCTTGTTTGGGGGGATAGAGATAATGGTTTACAAAAAGGTAGTTATAAGCATTATCATAATGAAAACATGCCCCAGTTGGGTATAAAAGTGATAAGGATTTTCCCATAGGTGGTTATAATCCTTAACATCCAAGTAAAATGAAACACAATGATTTGCCCATATTCATTTATAACCATTGGGTATATGGGTGTGATGATACACAATGATTTTCCTAAAAGAAGATAAAATAATTGGTAAAATGATGGTAGTAATATGGAAAATTAGATAATGGGCTTACATACTGAATTCATATTCATGGAGTAAGAATAAGATGGTATAAAGGATAAATATGAATTTAGGAAACCTATAATTATGTATATGCACATCCTAAATAGAAATTATTAAAATTATTTCATGATTTGATTACTCTATATTTGGGAAATGTTTTGGGTAGATTGGAAATTTATTGGGTGCCAAGGAGAAGTACTATAGTTGCATTGCTTGTAAGATTTCTTGAGCTGATTTTTGTTGTAGCACATGATGGTATTCACCATGATATAAAAATCCATGATAGTGAAGCCAAAATAAGTAGAAGGATTGACACATAATCTACCAATGATAAAAACCATGATGAGTTTATTAACAAATGAATATAGATGTATTCAAGAATAATGCACAAGGAATCACCCAATGAATGCACATAGATTGAATCAATGCACAACAAGAAAGAAAATTAATATGCATATAAATAAACAAATAAGAAGACAAAATACCAAGAAAGAAAGAGTAAACAAAACAACCAAGAAACAAAAAATTAACAAACACAACAATGGTTAATCAAACATGAATGAAATAAGGTTGCCCCTAGCCTATAGGGAAAAAATAATGCAAACAAAATGACAAACAATTCCCTTAGGTTATATTAGACAAAAAAATAAATAGTCAAACTAAGGGGAAATAGAGGAAAAGGAAGGGGTAGCTAAGCTGACTTTAGATGTTTTAGGCAAATGGATGTTGCCTACATAGTTGCATTGATGTGAGGTTAACATAAAATTTAGGACAAATGTAGTTCTCCTAAGATATGGGATTGAAGAAAAATGATGATTAAGAAAAGGATGATTATGGTGTATAAGAATGTGGGAATGTGATTGTAAAATAGAGAGATCATGGGACATTAGGATAGTAAGGCTAGGGAAACTAAAATAAAAGTGGTTTCTTATGAATTAGCTATGGGTCCCAAAATCTAAAGCAAAGAAGTGGTTGAATGATTTTTAGGATTTTTAAGATCATTTTCAAATGTTTTTTTATTTTTCAAATCATTTCAACTTGATCAATAATTATAAGAGACTAAATAGTCTAATTCATAAAATGGCAAGAGCATTCAAACTAAAATTACTTGCAATATAATGAGAGCATGGTGAAGGGGTGACTGAGCTAACCTCAACATGAAACAAATGCTACCTACATTGTCTTAGGATGGAACCTTAAGTCATTATAGTTCTACCTTACATTGGAATAATTTGACTAGGTAGCAGTAAATTCTCAAATTAGGCAAAGTAGGAAAATGACATATTATGGCAAAGGAATGTCAAGGTGGTACTTCAAATCATGATAAAGGTGATATTCCTAATTTACCCATAGGTAGTTATAATTAGGAAATAATGACATAAGTTAATGATACTAATTTTACAAAAGGTAGTTATAATTAGTAGTATGATGTGAGACACTTATTTTCACAAAGGCAATTATAATCGAAACACTCAAAATGGAATGAAACAAGGAATGAAGGATGAAACTACCAAACCACTATCATACTGATCTAAAATATGGACTTTATCTAGAATATTGAATCAACTGATAAAACTTGATTTGAATCCCCTCACTGAAAGTGCCCAAAGAACCAATAGAATGGAACCAAGGTTGAATGATTTGGGTAAGGACGTTAAAAATAACTTAGTTGATAGGGAAGGTATGGTATATGTTGACACCCAATTCTAGCCATAACTAGCTTCCAACTAGACTTTAGATTGATTCTTACCAATCATTACAAATTAAGCTTAGGGGTCATTAAACATTCTAATTTTGGTCGTGCATCATTCATCAATGCTCAGGATCATGTTGAGGTATCCTTATTTTTCATACTAGCTTTTACACAATAATAACCTCTCACAAATTCATCTCCAGTCACCTTGCGACTTAACAACTAGTAATTTGGCCTATGGACACATTAAGTGGGACACTTAATCAAATATTAAAAGATTCAAAAGACTAATCAAAATTAATTAATTAATTAACAAATATTAAATGCTTATTTAATTATCCATTTATAATTAATGAATATCTAAAACTGGAAATTTAAAAAAAAACAAAATATCAAGCCTTTCATTATTACCTTTATGAGTTGTCAAAATATCTCAATATATATCAAAATATCTAATTTGAGAACTATGACTAGTAACTAAAAATTATAATTACTTGACAAATTTTAACTCAACTGGAGTTAGTCTCAACTCAAACTTAACTCACTTGAGGCATCCCTATTTGGGATACTAGCCCATACACAATAATAACCTCTCACAAACTCATCTCCAATCGCCTTATGACCTAATAACTGACAATTTGGCCTATGGACCCATTAAGTGGGGCACTTAATCAAATATTAATTAATAAAAAAGACTAATAAAATCAATTAATTGATTAAATAAGATTAAATGGTTATTTGAATTATCCATTTATAATAAATGAATATCTAAAAATAGAAATTCTAAAAAGCAAAATATCTCAAAATATATAATGTGAGAACTATGACTAGTAACAAAATTCCATAATTGTATGACAACTTTTAACTCAACTAGAGTTAGTCTCAACTCAACCTTAACTCACCTTGGGTGAGAGTTAATTCTTGAGGATATAAATACAAGGCCATACCCATTGATTTTTAAGCTATCTTGGTGTAATGTTATAATACACAAATAGATACAAATAATCCTTGCATGTAATTTTACCATGCTAAATTCATGAGCTAAATATCCAAACCAAGGTGCTAAGAAAAGGTGAAGCCAACAAAGCTCCATTGATAAAGATTTCCTGATGCACAAGCTAATCAAGCCATTTATACAAGACATTTAGAGCTCTAATTAAGGTAAAATAAGGTTTTATTTTATGGTTTAGTTGTGTTTCATATGCATGCTTGTTACCTATTTTCTCTAGTATCTAGGCTAGAGGTGTTAGGATTTTAGTGTGTTTATTTGAGTTTTATTACTTGGACTAATACAATACTAATCTCCCCTCTTCGACTAAAATAATTTCAATCTTTGTTAAGCCCATCTTTGATGAACCTATTTATAAAGAGGTCATTATCCAACCACCAACCATTCTTCATTCATTGCCAACCATCCCCTACTCTATAAAATTGATGTCAGTCTTCGAGCCATAATAGATCCAATTAGTACCTCTCTAAAAAATCCAATCATTTGAAGACCAAGATATATTCAAAATTGGTATTTTATAACTAATTTTAAACCAAGGCCAAGAGAACCAACCAATCCATGATGTTTTTATTAAAACACCTATTTGTGATAAGTTAACCTATGATGAATCACCTTTTTATCCTTTACACATTATTAAGGAGTCTCACTCTAACAAGCTAATCTTTGTTGAGTCACTTCTTAATGATTATAACTACCTTTAGGAAAATCAATATCTCGACCATTGTCTTATTTTTAAAGAGCCTCCATTAGACAAGACAATCTCTATGGAGTTGTCTCTTGACCTTTTTACCATTATTAAGGAGTCTCATTTTGAATACCAGTCTCTATGAAATACTTCTTAGCTAAGCCTATTTACAAAGATCCCACTATACCATCACATGTCATTACTTGTCTAATACCAAACATTCAACAAGACATCATTATAGAAACATCCATAATTAAAGAAGAATCAAAATTAAAGTTAGGTTATATTCTTGAACCCATATCAAATTTAATAGCAGAAGTGCACTCAACATCAATCTCAACATTGGATTTATATTCCCTTGAGTTAGACTCAACTTTATACTCAAACTATGTTCATAGTTGTTAAAATATTGGTCACGCATGCCTTGAATATCAATTTGAATATATTTGTGATCCTTCCATAGTTTTTTGGATGATTACTTCAACATTGACACAAGTTATCTTATTATATTCTATGAGAATTGTGTTGCCTCTTTCCATTCCATTAGCATTCCACATGCCATTAACATCAACCAACCTAGCCATTATATTGACCTTCCACCTCCCATATGTGTCGATTGGGATTGATAGAATCACACCTTATTTAATTGCATCTATGGAAACATATTAGTTGAATAATGTCATTGGAACCAAGACCACATTCATGTAGAAGAAGAATAATATCTTAGTAAAAACTTTTTAGAGGTGCTAAGAGACAATTAAAATATAAACTAAATATCTTATAGTGAAACTTTTTTATAGGTGTTAGAATACAATCAGGCTCAAAATTTAATGTTCCTTAGTGAAACCTTCTCAGAGGTGATATGGGACAATCAAGACAACTTTATTGGTAAAAACCTCTTGGAGGTACCAATAGCTGAGCACAATAGTTATTCACTGCTTGATTAAGACATTATTTAAAATAACATCAATAAAACTTCCCATATACAACATAATTAGATAGTATCTACTCTTAGACCTAAATAATAGAAAAATATGATGTTCTTATTGAGAGCATATTCAAAATTATTTGACTCTGCTCTATCCAAAGTTATGTCGAATCTAGAATTAGAAACATTATGTGTTCCTAAAAATATTGATCTTAATTTATTATCCAACCATTATACATTCCATTATCATCCACATTTACATTTCAAAATCAAATCTATCAGCCAATATTTATCTATATTTACCATCCCTAGACACACTTTCCTTTATAGAGACTATGAAGACATATTATCTCAAAGTTTCAAGAAAACATCAACAACCAACAAAGATTACAAAAACATTATTAGAATCCAAATCTACATTAGGTTCTTAAAAGAGAAACTATTTAAAATAGGCATGGGATAGTAATTTACATGATTTACTATTTTGGTTGTGTTATATGTTAATTAGGACATCCTTATCCACATCAGCTAGGATAATAGAACCATATCTTTACCTTGCCTTTTCCATTTACCATTTACTTTGCCATTTTCATTGTCATGTTTCATACCTTGCCATTTACCTTACATTATCAATTGGGGGTAACCCTATTACTGTTATATCAAATTGTGATAACATCACCATCCTTAAATAATGCCACATACTATACCATCCTACCATGCCTTTCTTATTAACCAAACTTGTTTTTAAACACCCTACCTAAGCCTTTTGATCTTTGTTCCATTGGTTATTTTTTCACCTTCTATGAAGGGATTATGATCTAGTTTCAGTAGTTTTAAAATTCCATGTTCAAATGGTAGTATATGAAAGTAATATGATAGTGGATCTGGAAATTACATATTTTATTTATGATTGACTAGTGTTATTGATTATAACTAACTTTGGGAAAATTATTATTTCACTTGGTGTTCCTAATTATAATAGCCTATGGGAAAATTAATATCATTGACCTATGCCATTAATCTCTAATTATAACTTCCTATGGGAAAATTAGGAACAACACCTTTACCATGAATTATTGAATCACCTTACCCTTACTATTATAATTTACTTTTCCATTTTCCTAAATTTGTGAACTTGATGCTACCTAGTCAGATATCACTACCTTTTATGTAGGTAGAACTACCATGACTTGAGGTCCTAATGGGATTATGTATCCAGTGCTTAATTTACATCAAGGTTAGCTCAAACACTCCATCTCTATTGTTCTTACCATGTTGTGAGAAACCTAAGCCATGATCTCACCATTTTATGAGTTGGATCACTTTATATCTCATAATTCTCAATTGAGTTGATGTACTTAGAAAATTACAAAAAAAATTAGAAACATTTCAAAATCCTAAAAATTATCAAATTGGCTTACAATCTCTTCAATTAATATAAAGCCTCAACATCCAAAAACATTTATCCTATTTAAACCTAGTCAGTCATCCTTGGTCTACCCTACTAGGGTAAAACCATTGTTAGTTCTAATGCATTCCACTATAATTTGGGGTGTGACCTCCCCTTTTCATGTATCCTTGCTTAGGAGAACAACCCATTTATCATTCTATTGAGCATTCACATGTAGATATTGACTTAGTTGATGACAAGATGATTCTTGTTTCTTTTTCTTTCAAGCTGTTTGTATGTTTATTTAAGTAGTTTTTTTGTTTGTTTTCCTATTTTTTTACTTTCATTGTTGTGCCTTAACTTAGTATATATGCATTTATTGGGTTATTCCTTGGGAATTTATCTTGAGTCCATCCATATGCATATGCCAACATTGTCATTATGGTTTTTTATTATTGGTGCATTATTTTTAGCTATTTAGTGGATCATGTGTCAGTTTGTATGCATATTTTAGTTAAGTTATCATGGTACATACTATCACATGCTATAGAAAAAATTAGCTTGGAAAATATTACAAGAAATGGAGGTGCAAAAACTTATCCTTAGTAACGTTGGTAAATCTTCCCACCCTCCTTGATCAAATCAACCCATTGACTATTCTAGTTGTATCAATGCTAATAAGGATGAACATATCTACATTAGTAGGTACAACTGAATCATTTACATTTATCAATTCTTATTCTTCTATTTTATTCCTCATTCCCTTTTTTTCTTATTTAGGTGAACTACATTATCTTGAAGTCCATTTATACTATGTAAGGAAGCACTTGGATACATGATGTATCCCAAGTCAACTTGGCCAGCTTTATTCTTCTAAAAATCTCTTTCATCACTTTGTGCATCCTCATGTGCCTAGTTTTTTGTGGATTCTTTAGTCATTAGACCATTACATTTGTGTTTTCACCTTCTCATATTTAAGTTATGTAATATATTATATCCTTGATTTATGCTTGCCAATCTACCTTACTGGGGCACAACCACAAATCATTATCAAATCTAGATCATCTTCATTATTATAAATACTTGTGGGAAAATCATTATTTTGATTCATCTACCCTAATAAGACATGTGCCTATACCACTAATTATAACTACCTTTGGTAAAATCAGTGTCTCAACATTTTTTACTCATTATAACCACCTTTGGGAAAATTATTACTTTTTAAATCAATTTGTACAATACTTATATCAATTGTATTAATCTCACCTATGGTTTAATTTCATTTTTCTTCATACTTCTCTTCAAGGGACCATCTATTAATATTATGTGTCAATCACTCCCTCAAGGGGAAATTATTATAGGCTTTCCAAACATTATTTTGAGCTTATTATTCAAATCATATATTATTTACTTCTTAATGGCCTTTTTCATTATTTGAGAATACATTATTATGCCTATTGCTTGAAAAACTTTCCCAAATAAGGTCAAACTATAGACACCCAATTCTGGACACAACTAGCTTCCAATCAAAATTCAGACTTATTATTACTAACCATTGTAAATTAAGCCTATGAATCATTAAATATCCTAATTTTGGCCATGCATCATTCATCAATTCTCATAATCATGTTATGGCATCCCTATTTGAGATATTAGCCCGTATGTAACAATAACCTCTCATGGATTCATCCCCAATCACCTTGCAGCACAACAAATGCCAATTTAGCTTATGGACCCATTAAGTGGGGCACTTAATCAAATCTTAAAAGAGAAAAAATCCTAGTCAAAATAAATCAATTAATTAAAAAAGATTAAATTCTTAGTTTAATTATCTGTTTGCAATTAATGAATATCTAAAAATGGAAATTCTAGAAAAACAAAATATCAAGACTTTCATTTTACCTTTATGAGTTGTCAAAATATGCCAAAATATTTAATTTTAGAACCATGACTAGTAACTAAAAATCATAATTTCAATACAAATTTTTACTTAACTAGAGTTAGTATCAACTCAACCTTAACTCACCTTGGGTGAGAGTTAATTCTTAAGGCTATAAATACAAGCCCATACCCATATTTCCTCTACAAAATCAATCATGCTTTATTATCATCATTTTATTCTATCCTATATCCTAGGAGAACTAAATTTGGACTAAATTTTATGTTATACCTTGCATCTATGGAACTATGTAGGTAGTGTCCACTTTCCTAGTGTATCTAGAGTTAGATTGGCTACCTCTTACTTTTCTTTTATTTCCCCCATCTTGTTTGTTTTTTTCCTTGTCTCCTATAGCCTAGGGGCAAAGTATATCTTATTTTTTGTGTCATCTTATTTGTACTAACATTATAATTAACCACTATTCATCTTTGTTTCATGTTGTTTTCATTATGTTTATTTTTTGTTTCTTGGTGTTTTGTTGTGATTTTTATTTATTAGTGTTTTGTCTTCCTATTTTTTTGTTTGTTTGTCTATTTTTTTCATTTCATTGTTGTGCCTTGAATTAGTATATCTACATTCATTGGGTATTTCCTTGAACATTATACTTAGGTCTATCTATATTCATACATCAACATTATCATCATGGTTTTTATCATTAGTGCATTTTTTTAATTTTTTTATTAGATTTCATGTCAATCCTTATGCATATTTCATCTCAATTATCATGGTGTTTTATATCATGATGCCTCCCACCATGTTTTACAACAAAAATTAACTTCATAAATCTTATAAGCAATGTGACCATGGTACTTCTCCTTTGAACCTAAAAATTTCCTTATTTACCCAAATAATTTCCCCATATAGAGTAATTAAATCACAAATGGATTTTAATCTTTACTATTTAGGATGTACATCTCTATGCTATTAGGTTGCCTAAATTCATATTTCTCCTCTATACTAGTTTACTCTTACTCTGAGTATATATTTAGTATGTAAATTCCCTATTCTAATTTGACATAATATTCACACTATTATACCAATTATTCTAACCACCTTTGGAAAAATCATTGTGCATCATCCCACCCATAGATTCAATGATTATAACTACCTATGGGCTAATCATTGTATATCGATCTCTTTATAGGTTGATGGTTATACCACATTTGGAAAAATCATTATCTCTAACCATATTTTGGAAAATTATTATTTCTAACCACTTTTGGGTATATCATTATCTCTATCCACCCAACTAGGGCATGTTTTTATCATTATCATGATTTTAACCACATATGATCAAATCATTGTTTTCCTTTTCATGATTATAATCACTTTTAGGCAAATCATTCTCTTTCTACCCTTATCCTTTGGCTAATGATTATAAATACCTTTGGGAAAATCCTTATCTATTCACTTGGCTATACCAATGATTATAAATACTTTTTGGGAAAATCATCTTATTTATCTACCCAACCAGGGTAGGTCATCATGCCACTAATCATAATCAACTCTGGGTAAATAAATCTTTTATACCCTTTTTTACCTTTTGATCCCATCATTTCCTTCTTTTTAGGGACCAATCATTAAACTTATTTACCAACTACTTCCTCGAGGTGGAATACAGATCTCATCCATTACTATTGAAGTCATAAGAATACAAGACCTTTTCACTCTTTGATAATACATTACTTTTCCTATAATTTTAAACTCCTTCCCAAATAGGGGAAAATTGTAGACACCTAATTTTAACCACAATTGGCTCTTAACCAGACTTCAGACTGATTCTTACCAACCATTGTAAATTAATCCTAAGAATCATTGAACATATCAATTTTGGTTGTGCATCATTCATTAATGCTCATATTCATGTTGATGCATCTTTATTTGGGATACTAACTCATACATAATAATAACCTCTTATGAATTCATCTCTATTCACCTTACAACCTAACAACTGGTAACTTGACCTATGGACCCATTAAGTGGGGCACTTAGTCAAATCTTAAAAGAGCAAAAAAACTAATCAAAATAAATAAATTAATTAAATAATATTAAATATTTATTTTAATTATCCATTTTTAATTATTGAATATCAAAAAATGGAAGTTAAAATAATCAAAATATAAGTCATTTCATCATTACCTTTATGAGTTGTCAAAATTTCTCAAAATATCCCAAAATATCCAAAAATATCTAATTTGAGAACTTTTATTAGTAACTAAAATTCATAATTTCATGATAACTTTTAACTAAATTGGAGTTAGTCTCAACTCAACTTTAACTCACCTCAGGTGAGAGTTAATTCTTGAGGCTATAAATACAAGTCCATACCCATTGATGTTTAAGATATCTTGGTGTAATGTTATAATACACAAATAGATGCAAAGAAGCCTTACATGTAATGATACCATGCCAATTCATGAGCCAATCATCCACACCAAGGTGTTAAGGAAATGTGAAGCCAATAAAACACCATTGATGAATATTTCTTGATACACAAGACAAGAAATCCATTTCTATAAGACATTTGGAGTTTCAAGGAAGGTAGAAGAATATTTAATTTTATGGTTTAGTTGTGTTTCATATGCATGATTGTTACCTATGTTCTCTCTAGTGTCTAGGCTAGAGGAGTTAGGATGTCAGTGTGTTTATTTGAGTTTTATTTCTTGGACTAAAAAAATAATAATCTCCTTTCTTGGATCCCTTGTTCATAGTAGAATGGTATAATGGTATGGTAAAAATAAGAATGTCAATATTATGATACAATAAAAATGCCCTCATTGATAATACTTTAAGCCTCTCAAGGAAAATAATGTTTGAGGTGTATAATTTTCATTGGCTCATCAAGTTCATCCCTATCTAGTATAGAGAGCATGTATGCTCTAGATCCATAATTTGTAGTAATGATATATGGACCTATCTAATTGGGTTTCAACTTTCCCTTGTGATTATTCTTATTCATGGTGTTCTTTGAGAAAAATATCCCCAAGTTAGAACTCTCTATGTTTGACCCACCGGTTGTAGTGGCCATAGAGTTGGTTATAGTATGCTTGAAGGTTATTAAAAATAACCATGCATTTTTCATCAAGTAACTCCAACTCTTTTAGGTGAGATAATCTATAATATTTATCATCTAGGACATATTTTAGAGATATTCATAGAGAAGGTAACTCGACCTCAATAGGAAGAATAGCCTCAGTACCATAAATAAGGGAATATGGAGTGGCTCCTATGGAGGTATGGTAATTAGTGTGGTACGCCTAGAGGGTGTATAATATTTTGAGGTTCTAGTTGTGTCCAATACCATTGAAAATGTTTTTAAGGATGTTAAAAATGGTTTTCTTGGATTCTTTGGCTTGGACATTACCTTGTGGGTAATATGCGATAGAAAAATGTTGAGTAATGTTATACTTGACACAAAGAATTTTGACATCCTTATTTTTTTGAAATATTCCATTATCAAATATAATGTCAGATAGAATAACATAATGCTAGATGATATGGTTGAATATGAATTTGGAAATTTTTTTTCTAGTCACGTAAGTGATGGGTATAGCTTCAATCCACTTAGTGAAATATTTGGTAGTAGAGGGATGTGTTTATGGCCATCAAATGAGGTTGGGTTAATCTTATCAATAAGATAAATTCCCTATATGGAAAATGTCCATGGATTATTTTAGTGTTTTGGTTGGGCCATGAATGAAATCAACATGCCTTTGACACTTGTCACATTATTTAACATAAGTAGCCACATCTGCATCCATAGTTGGCCAATAATAATACCTGGTATGTAGGATATTTTTGGTTAGGATGGTATCAATGGTGTGGGATCCACATACTCATTAATTAACTTATTTTAATTATAATTTTTATTATACCAAAGTTAAATAATTAAGCAGAGTTCTATCAAAACTACAGTGGTAAAGGGTCGGTCCAAGTATGGTATAAACTACATCTCAGTAGGTAAAGGACTTTTATTATTTGTGTGATAGATCTAGTGGCATCATTTGGTCATGAATATAAGTAAAGAGGTGTAAATAACATATAGATATGGGACCAACAATATCACATATCATTGTAATGGTTAAAGTTTCATGATCAGGTGCTGGAATATTTTTAATGAGGAATTGATATTCTTTTATCTTATCTATGTGATGGATCAAAGAGTCATTGTTGGCCATGGCATCTGATATTTTATTATTATCCCTTGGTATGTATTCAAATTATATGTCATTAATCTACTATTTGAGAGTGTCGAT
This sequence comes from Torreya grandis, assembly GCA_037957365.1. Taxonomy (NCBI): domain Eukaryota; kingdom Viridiplantae; phylum Streptophyta; class Pinopsida; order Cupressales; family Taxaceae; genus Torreya; species Torreya grandis. The sequence goes on along the minus strand of JARHVA010003401.1, from coordinate 957,373 downwards.
CATGGCCTTGGATGGAATCAACTTATCACCTTTAGTCTGAAAGTGGTATGTAACCTGATTGATGATTAACTGAGAATCATCATAAACCTTGAGATGTTGAATATTCCATTGTATTACTTGAAAAATTCTTGAAATGAGTTATTTATATTCATCCATATTATTAGTATAATAAAAATTAATACAAAATGATTTAGCGATAAGATCTCCCTATCGTGTAATAAACAATAGGTCTACCCCTGATCCATGTGCTATGAATGATCTATCAAAATATAGCTTCCAATATTACTCCTTGAGAGGTGCATCAATGATGGTCATGATGGACTCATCTAGGAATTGAAAATTTAGAGGTTTGGTATCTACAAGGGGTGCTTTAGCAAAATAATCTACAATTACTTATCCTTTGATATCCTTCTAGTTGACATATTCAATCTTAAATTATCTCAGAAGCATGATCCATTTGACCATGTATCCTTGTAAAGTTATCTTAGATATTAGATACTTGAGAGGATCTACTTTGGAAATAACTATGGTATTTTTGTTTAGAATGTAATGTCATAGTTTATGAGCTGTAAATATCATAGATAAAAAAAATTCAATAGGCATATAATTGTGTTCATAAGCAACTAGTGTATGACTTAGATAGTATATGACATGTTCTTTTTCATTATCATCATGCTAAGCTAGAAGTGCCCCTAGGAATTTCTTGGTTACAAATAGGTATAGTAGAAATGGATTTCCTATCATATGTAGTATCAAAATAGGTGGATTGGCAAGATATTCCTTTATATGTTTAAAAGCTTTCTAGCATTCCTCATCCCAATGAAACATGACACCCTTATTAAACAAGTGTGTAAATGGATGGCATCTTTTGGCCAACTAAGATATGAAGTGTCTAATAGACTGAATCTTTTCCTATAAATTTTGGAGCTACTTTAAATTAGAAGGTGGTGGTATTTTGATAATGAATTATACTTTGGTAGGATAGATTTGTTGACAATTTTGACCCTGTAGGTCAAATTATCAACTCTCTCATTCGTAACTTTGCATAAACATGCCTTTTTTAAGAAATGTAAAAAATTGGTTTTTTGCAATTTTTTTGAAGGGCTCCTTCCTTTCAAAAAAGGGCCTTTTTAAATAATTTTCTTGAAGGGTACGTATCAACAAGGTGGATCATGTCAATTTATCTAAAGGTCTTGTCAATTTGTCCAAAGGGATAGAAGGAAAGGGCTAAAGTTCATTTCATTTTGTTGAAGGGTTCTTTCCTTTTTGGGGCATTATTTCCATTGGTAGAGGACCATTTACTAAAATCCAAAGGGCATTGGCAAAATTTTGAAGGGCTTGTTCATTTTCCTGAAGTTCCTTTCCAACTTTGTTGAAGGTATATGCCCTTTGAAAAAGGGCAATTTAGAAGGCTCAAGGACCACTTCAATATTTCTAAAGGGACAATTTCATAAGCCCAAAGGGAATTTTCAAAGAAAAGGGTCCATTATGAAATTCAAAATCCTAAAGGGTAGTGACAAAAGCTTGAGGACCTAATGTTGAAAACAACACCCCCCATCTTTCTTTTTGAAAAGGGGACCCTTGTGACTGTTTCTAGAATAATTGTATTCTGGATTGAATGTGAAAGATTATTTTATCTTGAATTTTAAAGGCAAATCAATTTTAAAAAGGACATGAGCTTTGGTGTATCTAATTATGATCATGTTTTATGGATTAATGTTGCTAATAATCATTTTAAAGGTGATTAATTCTAGGTTCCATAGATGGAGTTAGGGTTCCCAAGTAGTAAACCCTAGATATTTGAATTTAAATGTTCATGAGAAAATTTAGAAGAAAATATTATTTTCTTTTAGTCAAAATAACCTTAACTATAACTTATACTAAGCTTCAATTATGTTTTTAATCATGACCAAATATTAATGTAAAATCATGACTTAAACTTGGTCCTTTTTTCCCTTTTCAAAACTTGAGAGCCCTTTTGGATTAAATAAGTCTTATTATGGTTTAAGCATATTTGTGTTTATAAAAATGAACAAATTTTAAAGGTCTAAACCTTAGGCTAAATATTTATATATATCGAGCTTAACTTAAAACTCATGCACTTTTGCAAATCCAATGCTTCTCACTTAATCAGAGGATTTGATCCATCGATGTGAATCAAATTTGACATCCAAAAGGACACCAATCATTATCAATAACTTATATTATGATCTAATGATCCTCACTACCTTGGAAGCTCTAATCTGATAACATGCATTGACCCCAAAGCCTCAGGAACTCTCGAAAGCTTGACACATGGAATTAAATCATTAGATTAAAGAATTTCCATTATCTTAAATTTGACAAGTTTTCTCCCATAATTTTATGTCTACAAGGATCTATTTGACATTACCGAACCCTTAAAATTTAACCTTGAATCTTGATGTGTGGCACTTAATCATTATATCATAAAATTCTATTATCTTAAATTTGACAAGTTTGTTCCTATCATTTTACATCTACGAGGATGTATTTGATGTTATCAAACCCATCAAATTTAACTTAGACAATTTTTAAATCCTAAACAAAGGGGACATTTCTAAAAAAACCTTTTAAGAAATTCCTAGATTTTTATGAAGACAAACCTAGTATATAAAGATCTTAGCCTAAGTCATTTTGTGTTTTTTAACATAAAATTCTAAATGTTATTTTTAAGCCTAAGATTCATATAATCATGAAAATAATTAAAAGGTACACATATTTCAAGATGAAATAGTGATCACTTGTTTTATATATTTAATCCAATGGTGCATTAAGCCTGAAGCCTTTTAAAAAGGTATATGGTTAATGATTTGGCCCTAGCCAAGATCCAATGGTGATCGCTTGCTCACTAGATTTGATCCAATGGTGCAACAAATTCAAAGACTTTTCAAATTACCCACAAGCTTGACACATGGTATAATTAGTGGGCTTAAATATAAAAATACAAATGAAATGCAAGGACCTAGATTTGTATTTTCAAAGCAAAATAAAGAGGACTTTTGAAAGCTAAAGGCTAGTCTTCAACTAGCATTTATGAAATTTGTCATGAAAGGCATGTAACCCAACCACATAGGCTCCATGTAATCTTTGAGGATAAAAATGAAAGATATCTCATGCTAAAAAACATAAAATAAATGAGAATGAGGTCCAATAAAATCTAAGTCATGTATGCTATCAAGAGTTGTATATTTCCACCATTAAAGCTAAAAACCTTGAACCTTCTATAAAGAAAGACTTGAGTTAGTTCAAATTGATTACATAGAAATCAAAATAAGTGAAACTCAAATTCAGAGTAAGTGCCTTAGTGAAATATTTAGTAATATTACAACTATAATTTTAGTGTCATTAATGGTAGTGGACAGGTAATAGATGAAAATTGAATCAGAGCTCTATCTAACTTTAGATGGTGAAGGAAGGGTCTTTAAAGACATAGAGTTAGATTTGATAGCCTTAAATGTACATGGAATCAATAATTGGTCTAAATTATTCTTATTTTTAGAGGAGTTACAACCAATTTCCCAATAGGAAAATAGGAATGCTTCGGTGCACCAAAGATACAAATACCTAGTATCAATTCAGCTGGCAGGCCTTTACCATGTTGCTGTTAAAATAGAGGTAATACATTGCATCGACCTTCTTAGTCCTATTTTCATTGATTGTAGAATAGATGGGGAATAGATTATTCATGAAGTACCAATAAATTTGCATGTATAGCTCCCATATCCTTTGAGGATTACTATAAGCTCCCTCTACCTCATGTCAATCCCCCATCCTTAAGAGAATGGACAAATTCCAAAAACATGGAGTCAGTCCTCTCACCTTGTTTAATCCAAGGTTCCCATGTTTTTAGGTCCCCTAACGGTGAAATTCATATTGTACAATTTAGGGAGGGCATTAGGGTAGTTATGACCTTATTGAATAGAGCCTTTAGTGCCTCTTTTACTACTTATTTGAGTAAGGTCTAGGTATCCTATATAAATTACATGTTGGAGTGAAACTTAACCCCTCCCATTAGAGATCTAGTAAGTTTTTTCTTGGACAAACAATTTATATCCATCAAGAGAAATACCTCCAAGCAATTATTTATGATGTCTTACCTCTTGGATTCACTCATATCCTCTATTAAATTCCCTAGCATACAAAATTGGTCCCCTAATGGTAGAACTACCATTTCCCATCATTAATCCAAATTGCATATATTCAAATACAAGAACCATATGTAATTCATATGTTATGGTATCTTCCCAATCATTTTTGAGATAATCACTAGTATCCCTATGCCTAGGCTTCATCCTATAATAAAAAGAGAAGTGGAGACCATGGGGGGTTTTTGGTTTTATTTAGATTGCACTATAATAAGGATAGAAGGACTCATGGTCCAACCATATAGATTTCCTATAAATGTTCCTAGTAAGCTTGCAGAGCAAAAAATTGCTTATCAAATCATCTAGGGAATGGATTGGATATACAAGAAGAATAAGATGGTTCAAGTTCATCCTTTTCCACTGGATATTGGAAAAATTGTAATCAAGGATTGGAAATAGCTGGAAATTATGGTGGTGCACATGAACTCTTTTGATTTGCAACTGGATAACCTTAAGATGTGAGAGCCCAATGATAGAGTGGCTAACCATATTTGGGATAAAAAGGTCCCAAATATTTAGCAAAAACATCAACCAGGTGAGGGAAATGGTATTTACACAAAAACAAGGAACTTTGAAGAAATCCTATCCAGGGTTAAAAACTACAACATCAAATTAGAACATAGGCTAGTCAGGGATAATAAGCCCTAAGGATAAATATGGTAACTACATCCCTTACATTATCACTTGTTACTAGGACCATCTGGGATTTTACATCTAGAGCCACCTATTGGAGGACAATATTTTGAGCCTCAATCGAGAGAATTGACAAAGTCACCCTAGGTTGGGCAACCTAAGGATGTAAAAGGAAAAGGTAAAGATGTGATTTAAGAGTCCAGCATAGATTATAGACCTAGTGAAGGTCCCCAAATTTAGGCATCCCCACCAAGGCCTTCTTCCCTAGTAGAGGTTATTAGCATGATTGATTTGGAAACTAGAGAAAAAGTGGAAAGTGCCCTTATTAACATCATAGCTACCTATGGTTATGATAAGGAAGAGGATCCATCTGAAGAAGAAAGAAAAGAATTAGTTTCATTAGATGGAGGAAAGAGATAGGCAGAATTGTCCTTAGTTCCTCTACTATTAAGAAATAGGCCTAGGTTAACTTTCAATCACCCTATTAGTGAAATTAACCTCTTTAATTATGAGAATCTTACTTATGGACTAACTATTATTGATTGGTTTATTTATGGGAAGTTGTATAAATTCCCATCTCTTTCTCTTTCACTGGCTTTGACTCACTTTGACATGGATGTTTATGGTAATGTCAAGACTTGGATTTAGGATATTCTAAATAGACAAGTAGAGAGAAGGATCTAAATCCTTCATAATAAGGAAATATAAGGGATTGACACCCTAGGAGTGTCTAGGAGTTCAAATGTAGAGATTCCTAAATAGCCATAGATAAAGGAGTCTAACCCTCTGGTCCATGTAAATATAGATTTATCAACTCTTGAGAGAGTAGTGACCAAGAAGGTTACTATTGGTACTGAGGAGTTCACCTTTTAGAAGGTGGAACCATGTTTAGGCTTAACTTCTATTCCAATATAGGTAGCAGGGGAGCATTTTATATTTCAAGAAGATGTAGCTAGTATGGTACTAGCCCAATCAACAATGACCTTGGTTGGATTTAATGGATTGAAATAAAAGATTCTAAACATGGAGAAATAAAAACAAGATTTAGAAGCTTAGGTCCTCCTTTCAATTATTGAGGATGTATTTCAAGTGATGAATAAATCTTTGACAGATGCATTTGATAATTTGAAAAGCATCAAGCTTAGATTGAGTGATTTAAACCTTCAAAATGAGATGGCATAAGCCTTAATTTCCTAATGGTAGTATTCTCAAGCTCAAATGGAGGAGATCATTAAGTACCTAAGACAAAGCAATCCTTGGACTTTAAATTATCAAACTTATACTTTTAGACATATTCATGGTAGTTTTGATGGATAAAAAAGATAATTTTATCACTTGGAGCAATGATGTCAACAACTTCATTAAGAGAGACACATGCTTGGTAACTCAGATTGAGAAACTTTTGGGGAATCTATTAGATAACACTTCTCAAACCACTATTATAATCTTGTTAGTGATGAATAATTCAAGCAAAGAGTTGGTGTTCACATCCAAGGCATTAGAGGTAATAAATACCATTTGAACAAGGACAACCATAAGATCATTGAAATAATTATTTCTCTAGTGAAGCAAATTATAGAAGCACAATGTATCAAAGAACTTATATCTCAAGCTAATAATGAGATTTACAAGTTAGTAGATCAAGAAGAGGATTGTCTAATGAAGCCTATAGTGTATTTTGAAATAATTAAAGAGAAATACACCAAGGTGAAATAATTCCTTAGATACGGCTAATTGAAGGTCCCACCAATGAAATTCTTAAAAAAATATTCTTTTTATAAAATATATGCTAGTCTATTAGCATATACTTATTCTTGTCAAGTTGGCATGAAATATTTTTGCATTGTGTCTTTGTACCAATGACAACTATCTTTATCCACATGTGGATATTTTTAAATTTAATTGGTAAACCGCCTATGTTTCCTATAAATAGGTAGATGGTTACCATTTTAGATAAAGGGAGAGTTTTTAAGAAATTATATACCAGGAGCATTTAATATAACTAAAGAATTATGAAAAGATTATTTGGAGAGTTTGTTAAATGTCCATGCTACCTCTCAATTGCTAATAGTCATCTTAAATTTGAATGATTCTTCTCATCTTGAGTTACATTTTTTGTCATAGGGTTGTTAATTTATGCTACATGATAGATTTAACTGTAAATTTCTCATGTATACTTCATTTTATTTGATCTGCATTTAGATGTACTTAGGTTATTTAGATAAAAATAGAAAATATTTAAAGTAAATGTGGTTATTATGATTCATACTTTTCCTCTAAATTTTTCCTAATTTATGATGTAATTTGAGCTTATGTTGTTTTATAACATAAATTAGTTCATGTGTGCTCAAGATAATTAGAATCTTGTTATAACATTTAATATTAAAACCTATATTTACATTTCTTTCTTAATTTACCCTTTTTTTTCTTATTTTTATCAAGTTTCAATTTAGATTAAAGATAATTGTTAATAAAAATTTAGTTTATCCTCTAAGTCATCAAACTATTAAGTATCTAAATATTTAAACCCTGGTGTCTCCCAACCACTAAATCAAATAAATATTTTGGATAGTTCTCATACTCTAATTTTATTGTACCATAGACATTACTAAATTGTCACAAACTACAACTCATGCCTTGGATTTTCCAAATCCTAAAATGAGAAGTGTTCATCAACACTGAAGATCACATGTGGTACATTTTGAAGCATCAACAATAGTAGCTCCACTGGTGCTAGAAGGAGGGCCCATATTTAAAGGCACTTAATATTTTTAGGTGTATTTGGTCAAAATTACTCTACATTTTACATGATTATGTTTATTTTAGCATAAATTATGTAAATATTGGTGAGCTTTGTAGAAATATAGCTTTTGGTGCTAAGAATTTATTAGTATTTAGAGTCAAGATGGCTTATTTTGTTCAAAATTGATAATTCTTTGACAATAAGAGGTTTATTTGAGTCATAAGTTGTAAAGATTGTTCATCTTTGCATAATTTAGTACATCTTTGAACTTGTTTAGTTAAATATTGATGTCCTTTATCCTCTTATTAACATTTTTTTACAAATTAAGCTTAGTGTGCATATTATTTTTCATTCTTTGTAAATTAATGTGTTACACCATGTTTCAAAACAAGACCTTAATCTTCAAGCTGGAATTACCAAGGATTAGGACTAGATCACATTCAAAGACTAGAGAACCCTTGATCAAACTAGAAATCTATAGAAGGACTAGGAAAGACAGATGTAAGCATAGGTATTATAAATCTCTACCATCATCACCTTTGCAAGGGATTCTTATGCTCGATCTTCATCCAAACATGGCATGGCCTAGAAGTTCCCCTATCAATATACTAAGTACAATTCATGATTTACCATATAATCCTAAATAATATTTACCAATATTTAGTCCAACTGGTATTACAACTATCGAACGACATGTTAAATCTTTCAAAGCTACATTAAGATTGTTAAATGTTATTCATGAAGATGGATCATGTAGGTTGTTCCCATTTACATTTAAAGATGTTGCATATGAATGGTTCCTTAATTTTCCTAAACATTGTATTATCTCATGGAATAACTTTGAAAGTATTTTTATTAATCAATTTAGAAATATCATAAGCCCTTGTGTCATTTATCATCAATTTACAACTATTAAGATAGATAAAAGTGAACCTATTAGGTCCTTTAAAGCTAGGTTCTAAAAGATGTTTAGGCAGACCATGGATCCATATAAACCTAAAAAAGCTTTAGCTTTGGAGGTTTATAAAGATGTTGTTGACCCCATGAATTCTATGTTTATGAAGAGAGCCCTTCCACTTATCATCACATTGGCTCAAGCCTATTCTGAAGTAGTGGTTATTAGCGACCAAATGCAAACCCAAGGATAGATGGCTTATTATATCCCAAATGTCAATCCTCAAATGCCTACATTAAACCTTTTACAAAATAATAATCAAAATGCTCCATCATTAAACCAATTCCCTACTTTGAATGTATTGCCTACTAGTCATACTACTCCTAATCAAAATTTAAGTTTATTGAGTCATCAAGATACTAATAGATCCCATGTTAGTGGAATTAATAGTAACCAAGGTCAAAATTCTAAGGCTTAAAAAAATGAGAATGAATCTATATTAAAAATTTTATAAAATCTTAGCATGGATTTTTTGCAATTGCAAAAACAACTTGGTAATGTTAATGAAAACTTTGGAAGGAACTTCACTTTCCAAAAGTTCAACAGGCCTGGGAATAGATTTTAGAATGATAGTTTCTACAATAATAAAGCTAATTATGCTTTAGAAAAAATAATATGGATATAAACCTCACTGATATTGCCTTACTAGATTATTTTAGGGTGCATGCTACTTCTAAGCATGGTGAGATTGATTTCATTGAGTTTTGTAAAGCCTTTGAAGCTTTTCAATAATAACTTGACACATTTGAAGTGGTTCCAAACAAAGATGCTACTACAAATTCTTCTAAATCTAAACCATTTGACCAAGTGCATATGATGGAAACTTTTCAATTCCCTTTTCAAGAGGATAATGAGCTTGAGAATATTCTTGACAATATTCAAGCATTCAAAAAAAATTAAATACATATCCTCTAATAAATAGGGGGGGAAAAAAAACTTTGACTCCCTCTACCCTTCCTAACAATTATGGAATGCCTTCAGACACTGCATCAAGGAATAATCATGAACCCCCTAAAGGAAGTTCTTATAAACTAAATATTGATCCTCCAAGCAAAATTGGCTTAAATCTAATATCACTTTGCACGAGTTAACTCAAATCATATAAAAAAGAGACTTACTCTTGGAATCTTTGTCTAAGAAAATTGGGAAGCCCCTTAAGAATGATAGTGCAAATGTAATTATGCAAGTAATCAAAGTAGAGTCTCCACCTTTTTCACTTACAGTTAGGATATTTGGGAAGAATGTTCATAATTATCTTTTAGATTCTAGAGCCTCAACCAACATTATGCCTACTAGGATATGTGAACAACTTGGGTTAACTCCAATCAAGTCTGACAGGGTAGTCACTCAATCGGATAAATCTAGAGTTAAGGTTATATGGTAATTATTGAATGTGCATATATAATTAGCTAGTGAACCCAGGGTTCAACAATTTATTGATATCCAAGTGGTAGAAATGCCTAGTGCTTATGGATTTTTACTAAGTAGAGAATGGACTAAGGCCTTAAATGGTTACATGTCTATTGATTTCTCACACTTATGGATTCCTTGGAAAGGTGTGAAAAATCAAATAAGAATAGAAAGGGAACCTAAAATGAAACACACGCTAATAGAATACAATGTTGACAATCAAAGGGTAGATTTCTTGGATTCTAATTTGGGATTTTTAATTTTGGAAATTGTAAAAGAACTAGTTTTGAAGAGTTATCCTCTAATTTTTGGTTTGTATAAGTTATACATTGATGGTGCCAAATGCAAATCAGGATCAGGAGCTGGTATTATATTGATACATCCTTAAGAAAAGCAATACTATGTAGATTATAGATTACAATTCCCTTACACTAATAATTTCACTGAGTATGAGACTCTCATCCTAGGACTACAGTTTGACATTAAGCACAAAGTTAAATAACTCCTTGTTTATGGAGGTTCTAAACTTATAGTTAATCAAGTAAGGAGCAGGTACCAATGCAAGTTATCATATCTTAAGAATTACAAATTTAGAGTTTGGGACATGGTGGAATATTTTGATTCCTTCAATATCTCATATGTTCCTAGGGAAGAAAAACAAGTTATTAATGAGTTTGTTTCTCTTGTAGCTAACCTCATACCTAATCATGATTCTTAAAACCCTAGTATTGAGCTAGTACCATGTCCTTCAATCCATGATAACATAAATCATTTCCAAGTTTTCAATGATGATCAACAAATCATATATTTCTTAACTAATTTTGGATCTTTTAAATCTCACATTATTGATGAGGTTGATGAAACTTTTCTTAAGAAGGAACTTAATGGTAAAATCATCCAATTAAGTGACAATAAGATACCTAAAGGGATGATTTCACTGGAAAGACTATTTGATCTTGACAAGATTTTTGATGCAACTAAACAACCCAAGGTAAATGGTAGATATTATCATATAATGAATCTTGTTTCATATAATCAGCCCCAAATGGTGAATATAGGGAAGGCTTGCACTAAAATGAAAAATAGAAAATCTAGAGAGTTGCTTACAAAATACAATGATGTAATGATTGGTCTTATGAATATTTGAAAATATTTGACCTGAGGGTCATTACTCATACTATACCTCTTCAAGAAGGTTGCAAACCCTTTAGATAGAAGTAAAGGCCAGTCAACCCTATTTTAAAACCCATGATTTTTTAAATAAGTCAAGAAACTATTGGATGAAAATATCATGTTTCCTATTAGGCATTCCACTTGGGTTGCAAACCTAGTCCCAGTCATAAAAAATAATGGAAAAATAAGATTATGCATAGATTCTAGAAATATGAATAGAGGATTTGAAAAGGATAATTACCCTTTACATTCTCTAGATCAGGTTATCCAAACTATTTTAGGATCTTCCATGATGTCCTTTTTGGATGGATTTTTTGTATATAAACATGTGCTTATTTCTCTAGAAGGCAGGATGAAAATAACTTTTACTACTAAATGGGGAGCATATGCTTACAAGACAATGTTTTTTATATTAATTAATGTAGGGGAAACTTTTCAAAGGGACATGTACCATGCTTTCCAAGGTCTAGTGGGAAAATGTATCATCATATATATGGATGATCTTACAATATTTTCTATAAATAGAGAGGAACATTTCATACATTTGAGACAAGTATTTGATAGATGCAAGAAGTATGGTGTATCTCTTAACCCCAAGAAAAGTATATTCTATGTCACTGAAGGAAAGTTGTTGGGACATGTCATTACCAAATATGGAATTTATATAGATCCTAATAGAGTAAATTCCATCTCTAAAATTAGGTTACCCAATAGCCAAAAAGAACTTAAGTCATTCTTTGGCAAGATTAACTTTGTGAGGAAGTTTATTTCAGGCTTTGCTGAGATTGTCAAACCTATGAATGATATGCTTCAAAAAGATGATATAATTTATTATAATGAAGAATATAATAAGGCCTTTGCTAACATTAATAAGTCAATAATTGAAGCTCCAGTACTCATAAGTCCTGATTTCTCAAAAAAATTCTATCTATATTCATTTGCTTCTGAGCATACTATGGTTGTAGTGTTAACTCAAAAAAATTATGGGAATGATCATATCATAGCTTTCATGAGAAATAAATTTATAAATATAGAATTTAAATATTATATGATTGATAATAAAGCTTATACATTAGTAAAATTAGTAAAAATTTTAGACATTACCTCCTTAGAAACAAGTTACATGCCATATTATCTGATCCATCTACAAAACTTATGTTGAGTCAAAATGAGCTTAGAGAAAGAAGAGACAAGTGGACGGAAATTATACAAGAAAATTATATAGAGATGGAAATAGATATATTAGTGAAATTTCAACATTTATTTTAGATGATCTCTATTATTGACCCAAAAATTCCATGTCATGCAAGTATATCAATGAAACTTCCAACCCAATGAGCGGTATAACTCTATTATCCATTTACTTTCTAATGGTATTTGTCCCCCAAGATTTATAAGAGAAAAAAAGAGAGACTTGAGGCTCAAATTAACTCATTACATCATTAAGAATGGATTCTTGTATAGGAGGAACTTTTAGGGAATTTATTTGAGATGTGTCTCTAAGGAAGAAGTAGCTTGGATTATAACTACCTTCCATGAAAAGCTAAGAAGTGGACATCCTTCAGTTAGAGCCACAACTCAAAATATTCTCAAGGATGTATATTATTTTCCCACCTTCTTTAAATACTCTTATAATCATGTGAGGGAGTGTCATTCATTCCATATATTTAGCACAAAGGAGCTAAAGATAGTCATGCCTTTACAACCCGTGATGGTAGATAAACATTTTTCACAATGGGGATTAGACTTTGTAGGAGAATCAAACCCAATTATTATAAATGTCAAAAGTATTTCTTAACTACTATAGAATATTTCACCAAGTGGAGTAAGGTATTATCCATTAAGTAATGCAGAACATAAGAGGTGATCAATTTCTTAGAGGAAAATATTTGTACTAGATTTGGAACCCTAGTTTCTTTGGTTTGTGATAATGGATCTACATTCATTTCTAATAAAATGATTAAATAGGCTTATGACCAAGGAATTACACTCAATTTTTATTCTAATAAATACCCTCAAGGGAATGGTGTTTATAAATCCACAAACAAAAATATGATGAAAGCTATCAAGAAATCTGTTGAAGATAGACCTAGAACATGGCATAAACTTCTTCAGTTTGCATTATGGGTAAATTGAATCAGTATCAAACAAGATCTCAAGGCTTCACCATTTTTGTTCATATATGGTTAGGACATATCTTTCCCATCATCTTGAAGTTTATTATGTTCACATTCATGCAAGAATACATGGAGGAAAACCAAGAAATTGATAATTTAGGATATTAGACATCATTCAAATGGAAGATGCCAGAGAAAAGGCATTTACAGACTTCAGTAGACAACAATAAACTATGAAAATATGATTTGATAAGAGATTTAAAGTGAAGGTATTTAGACAAGGATATCTAGTCCTTTTTTGGGACAAGGCATCAAAACCTAAAGGCAAACATGGTAAGTTCACTCCTTTATGGATTTTCCCTTACCAAATTGCAAAAATCTTGGGCAACAACACTTTTAGGTTGAAATATCTCCAAGGATCAGAATTTACTTTATCCACCAATGGGATATACCTTAATAATTACTTTGATACTTCCCCACTAGGGGTCTTCATAGAATAAATGTGTAATATTGTTAAAGTTAGAATAGGTAAGCTAGTTGGTTTCCTTTCTTTCTTTGTTTTTTCTTCCTTGTTGGGCTTGTATATATTTATTTGTTTGCATTTTATTTATTCCTACTTGGTGATGTTCCTTGGTTGTAGTAGTGTCTCATAATATTGTTTTTGGTTTAGAATTGCTCAAAAGTGTGGATATGAATCTTAAAAAAGTGAACATCAGGTGGAAATAAAGCATCATGAATCAACCATAGGCATTGGTACATATTGGTATAGGAACTCAATGTCCTACAAAGATTAAATCTTATTTTGAATCAAAACTTGGTTTTAAGAAGGGTTATATGTGTACAATGTGAATTTAGTTTATTAACTCATATTCATGCTTACACTTAAAACACATCCTTGTCATGGACTAAAGTTTCAACTAAAGGAGAGTATCCTAATGCTAGGGCATTTGACCAAATCCTTAAAACTACATTTTATTGGTTTCTAACCTTTGTAAAAGACCTAAAAAATGTGTAAAACAAAAACTTATTGTAAGATCTATGGAAATATAAGAAAAGGTGATTCAGGTAACCTCCACTAGGGCTATGGATGTCTGGCTGGTAGTAGAGCAAGACCTTGAGTGGAACCAAAGGTATATTTGTTAGGGCTATAGATGCCTAGCTGGCAATAGAGAAATGCCCAAGCCTCCCCTAAACTAAGATTCATTATTAACAAAGAGTATCTAAAGTTCCCAAAGTCAACTATAATGGGCTAAAATATATGAACCTAGACATTGTTTCTTGAAGTTCATGACAAACAATAAGTGGAATCTAAGCACATAGTACATGTTTATGTTTTAATATCTAAGTTCAAATTTTACACATAAGAAACTTGTTTCAACAAATGTTGATTTAGGAAATATTATATGTCTAAATGGGATATAAAATTCATGTACAAGTTTAAATCAAAGTCCTCTATTCCAAAATATTACTATGTTGCCCTTGTGAGTCACCATTTGTTGAGACCAACACACCCCCATCTTTCTTTTTTGAAAAGGGGACCCCTATGACTATTTATAGAATAATTATATTCTAGATTGAATGTGAAATATTTTTTTATCTTGAATTTTAAAGGCAAATCAATTTAAAAAAGTACATGAGCTTTGGTGTATCTGATTATGATAATGTTTTATGGATTAAGGTTATTAATAATCATTTTCAAGGTGATTAATTATAGGTTCTATAGAAGAAGCCAAGGTTCCCAAGAAGTAAACCCTAGGGGTTTGAATTTAAACATTCATGAGAAAATATATCGATAAATATTATTTCTTTTTGGTTAAACAAGCTTAAATCTAACTTTATATTAAGCTTCAATTATGTTTTTAAACATGACCAAATATTAATGTAAAATCATGACTTAAACCTAGACCTTTTTCCCTTTTAAAACCTGAGAGCCCTTTTGGATTAAATAAGTCTTATTAAGGTTTAATTGCTTTTTTGTTTGTAAACATGAATAAATTTTAAAGGTCTAAACCTTAGGCTAAACCTTTATATATATCAGGCTTAACTTAAAACTCATGTACTTTTGTAGATCTGATGCTTCTCATTCAATCAGAGGATTTGATCCATCAGTATGAATCAAAGCTGACACCCAAAAGGAAATAAATCACTATCAAGCACTCAAATTATGATATGATGATCCTCACTACTTTGAAAGCTTTAATATGATAGTGTGAATTGATCCTAAAGCCTCAAGAACTCCTGAAATCCTAACACATGGCATTCAATCATTGGACTAAAGCATTTCCATTATCTTAAATTTGACAAGTTCACTCCCATAATTTGAAATTTGTGACAATGTATTTGAAATTACTGAACCCATAAAATTTAACCTTGAATCCCAATGCATGGAAATTAAGCATTAGATCAAAAAATTCTATTGTCTTAAATTTGACAAGTTTGCTCCCATCATTTGACATATGTGAGAATGTATTTGATGTTACCAAACCTATAAAATTTAACTTAGATAGTTTTTAAATCCTAAACAAAGGGGGAATTTCTAAAAAAACCTTTTAATAAATTCTTAGCATTTTATGAAGACAAACCTAGTATATAGAGATCTTAGCCTAAGTCATTTTGTGTTTTTTAACATAAAATTCTAAATGTCATTTTTAAGACTAAGATTCATATAATCATGGAAATGATTAAAAGGTATGGATCTTTCAAGATCCAATATTGATCATTTGTTCATTGTATTTAATCTAATGGTGCATCAAGCCTTAAGCCTTTTAAAAAGGCATATGATTAATGATCTATCCCTAGCCAAGATCCAATGGTGATCACTTGCTCATTGGATTTGATCCAATGGTGTGATGAATATTAAGACATTTTAAAGGCCCTAGGATCTTGACACATGGCATAATTAGTGGGATTAAATATCAAAATACCAATAAAATTTAAGGACCTAGATTTAAATTTTCAAAGCAAAATAAAGAGGACTTTTGAAAGCTAATGGCTAGTCTTCAACTAGCATTTATGAAATTTACCATGAAAGGAATGGAACCCCATGACATAGGCTCCATATAAGCATGGAAGACAAAAATGAAAGATATATTATGATCAAAAACATAGAAGACATGAGAATGATGTCCCATCAAATATAAGGCACGTATGAGATCAAGAGTTGAATATTTCTACCATTAAAGCTAAAAACCTTGAACCCTCTATAAAGAAAGACTTGAATAATTTAAATTGATCACATAGAAATCAAAATAAGTGAAACTCAAATTCAAAGAAAGTGACTTAGTGAAATATTTAGTAACATTATGACTATAATTTAGTGTCATAAATGGTGGTGGGTATGCAACAAATGAAAATTGAAGCGGAGCTCTATCTAACTTTAGATGGTGAAGGAAGGGTCTTTAGAGACACAGAATTAGATTTGAGATCCTTGAATATACATGGAATAAAGAATTGGTCTGAACCATTCTTATTTGTAGAGGATTTGAAAATAATTTCCCAAGAGAAAAAGAGGGATGCTACAATGCACTAAAGATAAAAAGACCTAGTATCAATTTAGCTAGCAGGCCTTTACCATGAAACTACTAAACTAGAGGTAATGCATTGCATAAACTTTCTTATTCCTTTTATCATTGGATTTAGAATAGATGGGGAATGGATTATTTATGAAGTACCAATAAAGTTGCATGTATAGCTCTCATGGCCTTTGAGGCTTACTATAAGCTCCCTTTTCCTCATGTCAATCTCCCATCTTTAAGAGACTGGATAAATTCCCAAAACTTGGATTTAGTCCTCTCACCTTGGTTAATCCAAGGTTTCCATGTTTTCAGGTCCCCTAATGGTGAAATTCTTATTATCTAATTTAGGGAGGGCATTAGGGTAGCTATGAACTTATTGAATAGAGCCTTTGGTGCCTCTTCTACTATTTATTTGAGTAAGGTCTAGGTATCATATGTCCATTACATTTTGGAGTAGAACTTAACCCCTCCCATTAGAGACCTAATAAGTTTTTTATTGGCCAAAAAATTTACAGACATCAAGAGAAAGACCTTAAAGTAATTCTTTATGATGTATTACCTCTTGGACTCACTCCTAACCTCTATTAATTTCCTTGGCATCCAAAATTGGTCCTCTAATGGTAGAACTACCATTTCCCATCATTACTCCAAATGACATATATTCAAATACAAGAACCACATGCAATTCATATGTGATGGTATCTTCCCAGTCATTTTTGAGATAATTACTAGTCTCCCTATGCCTAGGCTTCATCCACTAATCAAAATACAAGTGGAGACCATGGGGGATGTGTGTTTCTATCCAAATTTCACTATAATAAGGATAAAAGGACTCATGGTCCAACCATATAGATTGTCTATATATGTTTCTAGTAAGCTTGTAGAGTAAGAAATTTCTTATCAAATCATCTAGGGAATGGATTGGATATGTAATAAGAATAAGAAGGCTTAGGTTCATCCCTTTCCACTAAGCATTAGAAAAATTATAATCAAGGATTAGAAATAGCTAGAGATCATGGTGGTGCATAGGAAATATTTTGATTTCCAACTAGATTACCTTAAGATATGGGACCCCAATGATAGATTGACTAACCATATTCAGGATAAAAGGTCCCAAAGACTAAGTACAAAACTTAAATAGGTGTGGGAGATGGTATCTACACAAAAGAAAGGAACATTTTAGAAGTCCTATCTAGGGTTAAAACTACAACATCAAATTAGAACAAAGGCTAGTCAAAGATAATAAGCCCTTAGGAGAAATATGGAAACTACATCCCTTACATTATCACATGTTGCCAAGACTAGCTAGGATTGCACATCAAGAGCCACCTATTGGAGGACAATATTTTGAGCCTCAGTAGAGAGAATTTACAAAGTCACCCTAGGTTGGGCAACATAAGGATGTAAAATAAAAAGGTAAATATGTGATGTAAGAGTCTAGCATAGAGCATAGACCTGGTGAAGGTCCCCAAATTTAGGCATCCCAACCAAAGCCTTCTTCCCCATTAGAGGTTATTAGCATGATTGATTTTGAAACCAAATAAATAGTGGAAAGTTCCCTTATTAACATCATAACTACCTATGGTTTTTATAAGGAAGAGGATCCATCTAAAGAAGCAAGCAAATAATTAGTTCCATTGGATGAAGGAAAGAGAGGCAAAATTGGCCTTAGTTCCTCTAGCACCAAGAAAGAGTCCTAGGTAGCTTTCACTCACCCTACTAGTGAAATTAACCTATTTAGTGATGAGAATCCTATTTATGGGAAGTTACAAAACATCCCATCTCTTTCTCCTTCACTGGATTTGACTCAAATTGACATGGATGTTCAGGATAATGTCAAGACTTAGATTCAAGATATTCTAAATAAACAAGTAGAGAGAAGGATCCAGATCCTTCATAATAAGGAAATCCAAGGGATTAACACCCCAAGAGCATCTATGAGTTCAAATGTAGAGATTCTTAAATATCCATAGGTAAAAGAGGCTGACCCTCAGGTCCATTTCAATATAGATACATCAACTCTTGAGAGAGTAGTGACCAAGAAGGTTATTATTGGTACTGAGGAGTTCACCTTTCAGAAGGTGGAACCATTTGTAAGCTTAAATCCTATTCCAAGTTAGACAGTAGGGAAACATCCTATATTTCAAGAAGATGTAACTAGTATGGTACTGTCCTAGTTAACAATGACCTTGGCTAGAGTTCAAGGAATAAAATAGAAGATTCTCAACTTGGAGAAAGAAAAACAAGATTTAGAAGCTCGGGTCTTCCTTTCAATTCCTAAGGATGTATTGCAAGTGATGAATAAATCTTTGATATATGCATTCAAGAATTTAAAAAACATCAAGCTTAGATTGAGTGTTTTAAACCATCAAAATGAGATGGCACAAGCCTTAATAACCCAATGGTGGGATTCTCAAGCTCAAATGGAGGAGATCATCAAGGTACATAAGACAAAGTAGGCCTTGGACTTAAATATTATCAAACTGAGACATTTGGACATCTTCATGGTAGTTTTGATGGATAAACAAGAGGATTTGATCATCTGGATCAATGATGTCAACAACTTCATAAAGAGAGACACAATCTTGGTAACCCAGATTGAGAAAAAATTTGGGAATCTATTAGATCACCCTTCTTAAACCACTACTATAGGCCTGATAGTGATGAAGAATTCAAGCAAAGATTTTCTATTCACATCTAGGAGATTAGAGACATTAAAGGCCATTTATCCAAGGATAACTAGAAGATATTTGATATCATTATTTCTATAGGGAAGTAAATTATAGAAGCACAATGTATCAAGGAACTTGTATCTCAAGCTGATAATGAATTTGATAAGTTATTAGGTCAAGAAGAAGATTTTCTAATGAAGATTTTAGTGTATTTTAAACTAATCAAAGAGCAATACACCAAGGTGAAATACTCCTTTAGATAGGGCTAATTGAAGGGCCCACCAATGAAATTCTTAAAAGAATATTCTTTTTTAAAATATATGCTAGTTTGTTAGCATATACTTATTCTTGTCAATTTGGTATGAAAGCTTTTCGCATTGTGTCTTTGTATTAATGACAACTATCTTTATCTAAATGTGGATGTTTTGAAAGTTAACTGGTAAACCACCTATGTTTCCTATAAATAAGTATATGGTTACCATTTTAGAGAGAGATTTTTTGAACAATTGTATACTAAAAGCATTTAATATAACTAAAGAATTTTGAAAATATTGTCTAGAGAGTTTGTTAAATGTCCATGCTACCTCTCAATTGCATATAGTCATCTTAAATTTGAATGATTCTTCTTGTCTTGAGTTATATTTTTTATCATAGGGTTGTTAATTCATGCTACATGCTAGATTAACTATAAAGATATCATGTATACTTCATTTTGTTTTCTCTGCATTTGGATGTACTTAGGTTATTTAGAGAACAATAAAAAATGTTTAAAGTAAACTTGGTTCTTACTTATGATTCATACTTTTCCTATAAATTTTGCCTAATTTGTGATGTAATTTGAGCTTATGTTATTTTATAACATAAATTGGTTCATGTCTGCTCAAGATAATTGGAATATTGTCATAATATTTAGTTGAAAACCTGTAATCATGTTTCTTTCTTACTTTACCCTTCTCTTTTCTTATTTTTATCAAGTTTCACTTTAGCTTAAATATCATTGTTAATACTCATTTAGTTTAGCCTCTAAGTCATCAAACTATCATGTATCTAAAGATTTAAACCCTGGTGGATCATACCACTAAATCAAATAAATATTATGGAAAGTTCTCATACTCTACTTCTATTCTACCATAGACATCACTGAATTGTCACAAACTACAACTCATGCCTTGGATTTTCCAAATCCTAAAATGAGAAGTGTTCATCAACATTGAAGATCACCTGTGGTACATTTTGAATCATCAACACCTAATTGATTTTGAATTTTTATCTGAATAAATTATCTAAGAGGAGGAGCCTGACATAGAATTCCTTTAAATTTTTTATCCATAGGAAATGGATATAAAGGCTCATAAATGAAAGTCTAAAGATTTGGATCCCCATAGACAAATTGTCTATGGGAAAGAGATAAAGACAAAAACCTAAAGGGTCACTTTCCCTTTGGTAAAGTTCATTTTAGGAATCCCAAAGGGTATGTGCCCTTTGAGAAGGTTCATTTCAAAAATCTTGAAGGGGATTTACCCTTTGGGAATGTTTAAAATAGAAAATCTGAAAGGGTCCACTCTTTAAAAAAGGACTTTTTGTTCAAAGGAATAAACAAGTAGATGGGATTGAAATAATTCAAATGGAAAAAAAGTCTAAAAGAATTCCTTTATAAGGTTTACCAAGGGAAAATTCATGGTAAATAATCTCAAAGGGAAAGAATAGATGTAAGGTCTGAAAGACAAGCCAAAGGAAAATGTCTTTAGGAAAATGCACAAATAGAAACATCTGAGAGAAATATTGGATCAAGGAAATAGATAGGGATAATTTGTCTAAAGACAAAAAACAATAATAAATACACATAAATGAATAACCAAAAATAAAATACAAGATATTTCAAAATCTAATAAATAGATTAACACATTCTATAGCATATAAAGTGGTCCAAACAGGATTAGAAATGTCTGAGATATGTAATCATTTCAAATATGACATCTTCAATTCTAAAAATGAAAACTCATTTGCATGAAGGACTCAAAGAGCTTAATGTTGGAGAGCTTACATAGATTTTATGCATGCACTCTTATTAATCTGAGTCTTTCAAACATTCTAGAAGTTCAAGTAGAGTTCTAAATTTGGATGTGGAATTATCTATTCTTATTTTTGGAGTTGACTATTCTTAATTTATAGAGTTAATTGTTTATCAAATGCCACATATACTCATTGATTTCATGCAAATGAAAGACTTTAAAACATTCTAACTTAGCTTCAAATTAGTTCAATCTTAATTCAAGACATCCAAAGTTGGCATAGATTTCATGCATGAAAAATAACAACCCAAACATGAGTCCACCATTCATTTTTAAATTCCAAAGAGTTTTCATAAAAGGAAAAAGACAAATTTAGAAGGTTTTGATAACACAAATTGGACTTGGGTTGAAGTGGGAGTTGTCCTCTTCTTCTATTTTCAATGCCAACCTCTTGGCTATTATATGTTTTCTATATAAGTTGGCTTTTTAGCCTTGAATTACATCCCTCTTTTGGTAAGATCAAATTTTGCCAAAGACTGAGTTTGTAACCTTATTTTAGATTAATATAAGGACTATTTTTATTTTCTAGAATGCTAGTATAGTGTATTCATGTTAGTGATTTTCATAAGTGATATAATTTCTCTTCCTTGTCAAGTCTTGATTTTTACCTAGCAATATAGTTGATTAGTTTATGTAGGTCATATTTTTTGTTTGATTTCTCTTGGCTGAGTTTACAATGGATATAATTGGCTGGTTAGTGCCTTAAATTAGGCCTATTATTTCATTTCCCTCAAGCTTGGATCACCAGATAAAGCCTTTTCGTGAAATACTTATGCATATTGGTCAATTAGAGTTGAAATTTCAACCCTTTTCTTGTCTAAATCAGTGTTCTTAGGATCTCAAATTTAGTGGATCAATAAAAAAAATATAGGTGTATCACCATCATTAGATGGGATTTCCATTCAAGTTTCTCTCTCATTTCCTACAAATTATAGCATAAAGCAAAGATCCTAATTGATACACCAAAGGGATCTAGCACTTATAATATACATATTCAATCCACTAATTAGGTCACCCATAGCCTAGGATTGTTTCCATGTTTTAGTAGATTGTGAAGGCTTGAAAATACCTTCACAAGGGTGTAAATCTGATTAACAACAATTTTTGGCACACCCTGTGGGACCATCCAAAAAATATTTTATAGATCTAAAGATGTTAAAATCTGAAGAAAATTTTTGCAAGAGATGAGAATATTTATCTTCATCACAAGCTAAATATTCTTCAAATTATAGAGTTCATAGCATCATTTAGGCAATTCTTTCATGATAAAAGTTACCACAAGGTCAAAAAGTAAAGGTATTCCTTTTGAATTTATATCTTATAAGAGATCAAGATTTAGGAGGGCAAAACCATATCCTCAAAAATAGTATTTACCTTTTGGTCATCCTATTTTTCTATGCACTACAATCCCCACTATCCAAATGGCCATAAAAAATTAGGAGTTTGTTCCATTCAATAGAGGCAACCCACTAAATTTAGCCTATTTTGATGGCATTCCAGTGTCTACCCTCAAGAGTATCCCATTATTCTTAGGAGAAAATCAAACAAACCCTATTGAGCATATCCAATATGTGGCTAATCTCTATTTAGTCCATAATTTTATTGAGGATAATGTTTCTATTAGATTGTTTGTTGCTTCCTTCAAAGGAAAAGTATTACAATGGTATATAAATATCCCACTAAATTCCATTTCTACCTAGGATGAATTGGCTGCATCCTTAGTCAATAAATTTGAGGACAAATCTGATCACCTATTTTTAGTTGAGCAATTAACTACCATAAATAGAGCTCCTCATGAGATCATGTCTAATTTTAACCTCAAATTCCAAAAGACATAGACTAGGATACCTATGTTGATTAGGCCATCTCTTGAATATGAATTTTTATACTATTTAAAATCCTTTAATTCTAACATTAGTGTGATGATATAGTCAATGGGTGGTACTACTTTACCAAATGCTAATGAGGTTACAATAAGGGCAAATAATAGTTTGATACAAGCTAGTAAGATTTTTCCAAGACCTCCAATGCCTATATTTCCAAAAATAAGTTCTATAATATCCCCTCAAGTTCCTCAAGTTCCATCCTTAGCTCTTATTTCACCACCTCTGACTCAAATTATAGCCCCTACTAATTAAGCTAATGAGATAGGAGAGTTAAAAAGTTTGATACAATCCTTTGGGAATGAAATAGTGCAACTCAAGAGGAAAAAATTTCAATCTAATAGGCCTTATCAACATCAAAAATCAAAACACCTATCAACCCTTCAAAGATCAAAGGCCTTTTTTATCAAGGTTTTAGAGAAAATAAAACACCTTATCAAGCACATGGAGCCATAAATCTAGCTAATCCATATGTTTCCCTTGATCCTAATGTTCCTTCCACTTCAAAGGATATTATTACCACCCCACCTCAAAATAACTTAATGCATGATTCAAGTTGACAGCCCTCAAATTTCAATGATGCTCAAAACCAAGTGTTGGTTTCACTGAACATCACTATACCTCAACTGACATAAGAGGAGTTTTATTTTCAAGGAGGTCAGTACCAAGATATATGTTTGGCATCATAAGGATAGAATCATCAAGTTTAAGATTAGCCTGATGTCATTAATGTAAATTGGCAAGTAGATGATCATGTTGCTTTTACTCAAGGTGTTGAAACTAACAATTCAAGTGGTCAAGTTACAGTTGTAACTAGAGTTAAAAGTAGAGCCATTAAAGAGGCTCAAAAGATGACAAATTCTTTAAGTACTCTTAGGGTTGTTTATAAGAATACAAAATAGCAACTTATTATCCCTAGAAATTAAAAAATATATAATATAGAGGTTAGAAAGGTTCATCAACTACCTCTAGTTCATTAATAGCTAGTTTTTTAGAAGGTATAGCCAAATGTTAGTGGATCTCATTTTAGTATAGTAGATAAAATGAATAATTCTAACATAAAAATTAGCATTTGGGATTCCATTTCCATTCTAGGAAAAAAGGATAATCTCATTCAAGAGATCTTAGCTCTTAAATTATCTCCAAAATTGGTTGAGAAAGAAGGTGTTGTCTTGACTTATTCAGATCAGCCAACTAAGAAATAGGGATAGAAAGCAAATAAGATGGAAAAGGTGGATAAAACTAAGTTAAAATCAAAGAAAAATCCTCCTTTTTACCTTTCTTTGATAGTAGGTGATACTTTGGTTCATAATTGTATGGTGGATAGTGGATCTAGTAGTATAGTCATGCCTAAATAGATTGTAAACAAGCTCATCCTTGTTTATGAGCCAAATACGAAAGGGTTATTGCAGTTGGATGGGTCACCAAAAAATATGGTAGGCATCATCAAAAATCTGAAATTGACATTACATTCTTGTCCCAATGTTACTATTCAATAGGATGTTGTTGTGATAGACTTGCCTCCTTACTTTGCTATGTGCCTTTCAATGGACTTCACATCAAATATTAGGGGATATTTATTAGCTAATTAGACTTATTTATTGTTAAAAACTAGGTATATCACCAAGGTAATAGTTAATTTTGAACTTCTTGCATGTTTTCATATGGATCCATATATGCCAAGTGTTATGAACACTAACTGTATCATCTCAGATGAAGTACTATAATCTAGTGAAGTAGAAAGTGAATCACATTTGGATGGAGTTCTAGATTTTTTTATTGATGAGTGGGATTCTACCTTACATGAGCACAATCCTTACAATCTAATAGAAGAAGGACTTTGTGTGTATTGCCTTCACAAGAATGATGCACCAATTCTAGCCATGGTCAAAGAAGATGAGTCTAATGAAGGTTTGTGGAAATTGTACTTTGATGGATCAAGGAATAAGCATGTAAATAGAGATGGAATGATTTTAGTTTCTCCAACAAAGCAAAGGTATTTCTCCTCTATTATATTTTAGTTTTCTTGTTCAAATAGTTTTTTTGAGTATGAAACACTAGTTCATAGTTTACAGTGGGCTAAGAAGATGAAAGTCAACACCTTACAGGTTTTTGGTGATATTGAACTTATAGTTCACCAAGTAAGAGGTTTAAATGTATGAAAAAATTTATTGCTTAAGTATTACATGTATAGATTATGGGACATACTTGAATATTTCCAAACTTTTAACATTCAGGTAATACCATAGGTGAGAATAAACATGCTAATAGGTTGGTTATTGTTGGGTCCCAATTTAACATTCCAGTTAATATAAAAAGTGAGAAAATTTAGTCACATATAAAGGTGGTTGTAAATCCCTCTATTCTAGATAATCATGATAATTGGCAAGTGTTCAAAGATGGCAATCAAATTGTTAAATTATTACAAGAGGAGGCTAAGTTTTCTTCAAGAAAATAATCAAATCACTTGCATTAGTATGGTGATCAGATTGTGCAACTAAAAATGAATAAGTTGCCCAAGGGATTGGTCACACTAGAGAACATTTTTAGTGGTGATGATGAGCTAAGGAAGGAGAAGTCATCCTTTTTAACAAAAGAACACTATGCTAATGTAGATATTGCATCTAGTAAGATTTTGAAGTGGGGTATGGTATGCTCTCCTTCACAAAAGAAAGCTTTAATTGAGTTATGCACAAGTTTTGATGATATATTTGTATGGCATTATAGTGATCTCAAGGTATTTGATCTAAGTTTATCTCAACACACCATTGAGTTAGAATAGGAGACTAAACTAGTAAGACAAAGACAAAGGCCAATCAATCCTAAGATTGAGCCTTTGATGATAATTGAGTTTCACAAGATCATATAATCAACTATTATATTTAAAATCAAGCACTCAACTTGGGTGGCCAATCTCATTATAGTACAAAATAAGAATGGTGAGATTCATTTATGTGTTTATTTCCATGATTTTAATAGGGATTCACTTAAATATCACTATCCATTGCCATCAATGGAACAAATTTTATAGCTTGTTACAGGTTTAGAGAGGTTTTCTTTGTTGGATGGATATAGTGGTTACAATTAGATTTTGGTCAAAGAAGAGGACCAATTTAAGACAACCTTCACAACTAAGTGGGGTACATTTGCATACAAAAAGATGCCATTTGGTTTGTCTAATGTTGGAGCAACCTTTTAGAAAGCCATGGATATGGCATTCCAAGGCCTTCTTAACAAGTTTTTACTTATTTATTAGGATGATATGATAGTGTTTTCAAAGATTGTATAATATCACATGGTTCATCTCAAGCAAGTGTTCAAAAGGTGTAGGCAATTTGGGGTATCTCTAAATCCCAAAAAGTATGCTTATTATAGTCATGAAGGTAAGCTTCTTGGACATGTTTTTTCAAATCATGATTTAAGAATAGATTCTAAAAGGATTGAATCCATTCTTGCACTTTCCTCGCTTAAGCACAAAAAGGCTATACAAAGATTCTTTGGGAAAATAAAATTCATAAGGAGATATATTTTAGATTTTGTCATTTTAGCTAAGCCACTTATATCCATGCCAAAGAAGGATCAAAGTGTTTCTCTACTATTTCGCTTTCTACATTCAAAGAGAGAAATGAGAAACTAAGAGATGGTCAATGTTAGATGTTACCTGGATGTAGTCGTGCGCACCATAATCCAGACGATCGTGAGAACTCCTCTTTGGTTGTGGAAGATGACACCTGCAAGAGAAAGGAGACTAAGAAAAAGAATGCATTAGATGAGGAGATGGTGGGCTGCCAAGTGAAAGCTTGATCCCAAAAGCAAAATCTTGAGGGATGTCAACCCACTGATTGATAAAAGGATGTTTGATAAATAGCATAATAATAAAAGACTGCAATGATAAAAGACTGAAAAGGAAATGGAAGCAAATGCTTACCTGAATGATGTTGTCGGGTTGGTCACAGTCGCCGACGTCGGTGGTCCTACCGACATCGGTTGTAAGGCTGCCGACGTCAGTTAGTTTGCCGACGTTAGTTGGGGAAGTGATCGGCATCAGTTGAGGAAGTAGTCTGTGGATGAATTCTAGACAAGATTTTGGTCTGTGGACGGGTCTGAGATAGAGTTTTGGGCTTGGTTGAATGGTCTGGGGGTCTGGGTCTGAGAGTCTGGTTTTGGTTAATGGTCTAAGAGTCTAGGATAATGGATAGAATGTCAAAAATGGATAGAGGGATAGAGGAGTCCAATAGGGGGATAGGGATATAAGGATTCGAGTCTGGTATGGTCTGGTGATAGGGAGTGCTGAATCTAGTTCATAATACTTAGAAGCAAATAACTAGAAAGCACAATGAAAGTACAAACAAAATACTTACCTGTGACTGGCTAAATGAGTGCTGATGGTGTTGTTGCTTATGTTGTTGATGAAGGTAGAGTCCCTGTTGTTGATGTAGAAAACTGATGCAGAGTCCCTGGAGAGTGTTGCTTGATGTGTACCTACAACCAAAGAGTTAGCAGTGAAAGAGAGAGGAGCCAAAGATTGACGGATTGATGGATTCAAGAGTTGAATGCCAGAGACAGGCCAAGAAGGGATAACGGATGCAGAAAATCATTATGAAGGCTGTCGATGTTGGAAATATCACCGATGTCAATCGATGTCGACAGCTAGAAGGCAAGAAAAAGGCTAAAAATAACCTTTCGTCTATTTTTCCAACTGCCGGGTCAGCGAGTCCGAGGAAGAAACGGTCAAAGGTGGCTAAATGGACACGAGAGGTTAAAGGGGAGAAGTTGGAATGAGGGTCTAAGCATTAATATTGGCCATGTGGGGAATGAAGGGAATCCAAGAAGGGTATCCAAGGGTGGTGAGGTGGCAAGGGAGAGAGAAAAGGAGTTTTGTTAATTTAAAATAGCTAATTATTTCAAATTAATAAAACATGGGTTAGGAGTGGTTAAGTGGACAAAGGAGACCAAGGGGGGAGAGGATGAGGAGGATGACCAGGGGAGTAGACATGATTTTGGTGTCTACATTTGCCCCTTTTTGTCTTGTTGGTTGTTCTGGACAAACTGTAAGACAAAAATAGGAGTTGGTTGCCCCAGGTGTGGGATAAGGTTGATTTTGTCCTGTTGGTTATTCAAGTGAACTGCAAGACAAAAACAAGAGGATTGGTTGCCCCAATTATGGATGAGGTATTCCCCCTCAAAGTAGGAGTTGAGGGAAGGGAACCTGAAATCAGGTGCTAATTTGACAAAGAGTGGATGAAGATGGTGAGTGTGAACGCTGCAATAGTTGTAATTGCATGCATACCACTGCACAAAATGGTCGGGTCAAATTGTCGCAAGTTGAGGGTCGAGGAGTGCCAAAATTGAAATAACTGGGCCCCAGCATTTAGTCATCTACTGATTGGGTTATTCAATCTAAGCTAAAGCTCCAAATTATCATCATGTTCCAGGTATCCCAGGCTCAGGAAGTGCTCTTGAAAACACGAAAAAGTCACAAGTAGTGGGGATCAACCAGCTTGCAATCCTATACTTGTGAAGGTCAAAAATAGTCTGCAGACAATTGTGCTAACCAGTCATGAGGTAGCATACATGCAAAAACAACCAAGGCAACATCACTTTGGAAGTGGTCAGAGTCTGAGGAGATAGTCGCGATCTCCATGAACATTGGTCGAGATCAAGGTCATGGTCGAAAAGAGAAGGTTTGTCCATCAGAGAGATGAACAAACGAGGGTGGTTGAGCTAACCCCAGATGATGTCGTATCATCTGAGTGCTGCCTACATAGCCCTGGTCTTAGGGCCTCAGACCAATGTAGTTTAGATAAAGGGTCTGAGTGGTAGACAGGTGGTCAAAGAAAGTGGTTGATAGATTGGTCTTGGTCATGATGAATGATGAGGGGAAGATGATGTTGCAGCCTTTTCCATATTGTGTGATGGTGTATTCTACATCATTGGTCGAGTGGTCTTTCATCCCTAGCAATTTTCCATATTCGTGATGGATGTTTGCTAAAAATGAATTGAGGTCTATTTATGCTTTAGCAAGTATTGGTTTATGCTTAACATAGATTGTGTCTGGTTGATAGTTTCTATGTGTATTGGTGTCCATAGAAACTATGTGAAATGGACTAGGTCATGTCGTTGGTCTGAAAATGTTTGATTGGTTTTTGATTTGGGTTTGGTTGGATAGATAATGATTGGGTTGAATGCATGACCAAAGATGTGTCAAAAGTGAAAGGTGAATTGCTCTTTCATTGACAAGGACCAGAATGATAGCATAGATAGGAGTTGTTAGAACAAAAGACCCATTTATGCATTGCATCGTTGACTAGGTTGTGCTAGAGAAGTAAGCGAATCACTTGATGTTAAGTGAGCTCAAAGTCCCTTGAGTATGTTAGGGTGATAGGATTGATAATGAGATGGAAGGGGGAACCCTTTTTGGTAGGAACAACTTTGCCCCTTTTATAGGTGACCCCGAGAACGACTATAGACAAGTCCATGACTCTAAAGTTTTGTCAAAGTTTTTTTTTTTTTTTTTTTTAAGGCAGACTGATTGATGCGGGAATCCTGTGATGGGATGTTGTCTTGCTTTGCGGTCATGTTGTGAAGCTGATCGATGCAGGAAGTTTTAGAGATAGTGCTGTGTATATAGCAAAAAAAAATTATGCATAGCCATCCTTCGAGGGAGTGGTCTATATTTTGCTTTTTATGTTTTATATATGACTTTGGCCTAACTGTCCTTCAAGGGAACAGTCTAGTAAATATATCAATGATGATGCAGCTATCTTTCGAGGGAGCAGTCTACATTTACAGTTTTATGACCTTGGAATATGCATCCCATTTTTGTATATATTTGATTGATTTGCTGACTGGACTTTTGGTCATGGACTTGACTATAGAGGTTTAGAGGGTTTCCCTTTTATTAGGACAAAGCATTCATGCTTGACAAAAGGGTTAGGATTGAGGGTTGAAGGAGATAGGAATGACAATGATGGGGATTGCTCAAGAGATCGAGCTCAAGTTAAATGTCAAATGAATAATTACTTGACTAACAGTGGACTGGTCAAAGATGCAAGACATAAAAGGGCTCAGGTTCTGACAAAATCCTGACCCATGATTGTGTTATGATGCAAGGTCTGAATCAATTGGGAGCAAACTTGCCCCATTGGCTTTGTTCCAAATTAGTCACATGTTGATTGATGTTGAAGGAGTTGGTCAACATTTGGTCAAAGTTTGGGGTCGATGCTGAAGAAGTTGGTTGATATTTGATCAAGGTTTGATTGAGGTTGGTTTGAACATTTGGTCGAAGATAGACTGAATGTTTGGTCGAGGTCGGTTTGACGGTTTGGTTGAGGTCTGGTCGAGGTTTAGGATTAAAAGAGTGATTGATATGTGGTAGAGACTGGGTTGAAAGATTGGTTGAGGCTTGGATGAAGGTTGAATTCCCCCAGCAGCTAGGGAGAATGTCTGATAGATTGGTCAAGGTCGGTTGAGGCTTGGTGGCCAGATTGACTATGTTGATGTCGAATAAGGGGGTTAAAGGTGGAAAAGGGACCATAGTCTGGCATGGAGATCCCAATTTAGGTGACAAGGTTTGAGAAGCATGGGTCGGTGTTGTTGATTTGTCAAAGGGGTGGTCAAGAGGATCCTTGATGAGAAGGGAATCCTTTCTTTGTTGTTGATGAATGACAGCTTTAAGAGTGCAACAATGTTCAGTGTCATGTTCTGGAGTGTGGTGATAATGACAAAATTTAGAGTTGTCAAACCAAGATGGTCTTGATCTGAGAGTTGATGAGTGGGGCGGTGTTGAAGGTTTCTTGACGATGTGGTCGAGAAAAAAGGTGTCTTTCTCCAAGCATTGGTGAACGACAACCTTGAGGGCACAACAATGCTCAGTGTCATGCCTAGGCGTGAGATGATACGCACAAATCTGAGTGTCGTCGAACCAAGGGGGTTTTGGTTTGAGAGATTGATATGGTCTAAGCAGTGGGAGATTGATGCGAGAAGATTGCAATAATTGCCATAACAACAGGGCATAAGAACCTGCAATGGTCTGTGTGTCTTATTGCAGTGGTGGTTGATGACTTTGGTTTGAGAGGCGTAAGAGGCATTGGTCGTACCATCGTTTTCATGGGTGGTGTAGCCACACGTGTAGATGGCACTTTGGTGGTGATAGGTGTTGGATGTTTTGGAGGAAATATATGTCTGATGGGTTGAGGGGATAATGGAGGCAACTTGCCCTTGTGAAGTATGGGAATAGGAAGCACCCCCGTTAAAGTGGACAGATGCGGGCCCAAAATTGAAGGTAATGATGAAGGTGGGGGAGGATCCCTCCAGTGTGGTTTAATGGCCTTTGTTGGTTTGGGGCGAGGGCCACTATTGTATGAGGCGAGGTTAGATATGGGTTTGGATTCAAATGTGGACGGAGGCGAGTGAGATGTAGCAATCTCAGGCAAAGGACAAGAGGAAACTGTGACTGGGTCTTCCTCGATTGAAATAGGTGAAGAGACTGGTTCTTCTCTTGGTGGAGAAGAAATAGGAGAGTGTGGTTCTATAATCGGATAGAGCGTAGAAATGGTCATGGTCTCGATGTGTGGTCTAGGCGTGGGAAATGTATGATCCCCCATTGATGACAAAAAGGATGAGGGTGAGGCAGTTGGTGTGGGTGCCATCAAAGCATCCTCCAATATGAGCGAGGTCGATGGAGGATTAATAGGAGAAGAAAGTTCTTCACCATATGGAAGAGGAATAGGGGAAGAAGAGTCTTCCACCTGTGAAGGAGGTTAGTCAGGGACAAGAGAAAAGACAGTGTCGACCGTGTGTATATCATGGTCTTGAGGGTCATTGGTCATGGTCTGGATATTGTTTTGAGTAGGCAGGTGATTAGGAAAGGGTTGCTTGAAGATGTCAAGGTTTTGGTTGGGCGGTGCATTTGGGTTGTCCAAGATGAGATCCCCCTTGTCTAGCATGTCTTGGATGATGTTTTTGAAGGTTTGACAGTTGTCCATGTCATGGCCTTTGACACGGTGATAGTTGCAAAAGTCGTTCTCCCTATACCATGCAGGGATAGGTGTTGAGGGGTAAAATTGATGCAATTGGATTGAAGGGATATTGAGGACCCCCTGCTTGACGAGTTTATCCAAGACATAGGCATATGACTCTCCAATTGGAGTGAATTGATGTTGTATGGATCGACATTGAAAATGTTTATTGATGTAGTCTGATGTTGAAAATTGAGGTCGATTGGTTATTATTGAAGATGATGGTCTAAAGATGACGGTGTTTGCCGACCCCTTGGACTGGGAGTGGGTAGAAGAAGGTTTGGACGAAGAAGGGTCATTAGATTTTGCATTGTTATTATGCAATTTGACCTTATTTTCATCGATGGCACAGAGTTCAAGCTTTCTTGCCATGGTGAAAGCTTTGTCGAAAGAGCGGAATGTCTGAATCCACAAGGTAGAAGAGATATGCCTGGCACATGCTCGAGAAAAGAGCTCAATGAGCTCAGGTTGAGGCAAGGAGAAGGAGAGCTAGTTAATCAGGCCTCTCCAATGGGTGACAAAATTGACTATTGATTCGCCGTCAAATTGCCTGATGGAATAGAGGTCTGTGATTGAAACTTGCTTGGTGATGTTGATAGAAAAATGGTCAAGAAATAATTGGGTGAGTTGGGTGAATAAAAAGATAGAATGTCTGGCAAGAGAGCTATACCAGTCAAGAGCAGGGCTAGAAAGAGACATAGGGAATGTGCATAAAAGTAACACATCATCATGGGAAATGAGGTAGCAGGCATGTCTGAATGCCTGTAAGTGCTGTCATGGGTCTTCCTTACTCTGAAAGCGAGTAAATTTAGGAAGCTCCTAGTGGTTGGGGTATGGTCGGATAGGGACGGAAGGATGGATGGGTTCATTATAAATTTTCTCATATGACAGAGCATTGCTTGAACCAGAGATAGAGGTCTTGAGACTGGACATTTTGTCCATCAGCATTTTGATGACGTTTGCTGATGGATTGACAGGTGGGGCACCCCCTAGGTTGTAAGGTACCTGGAAGGTGGTCGAAGAGGCGTATGACGTACTTGGTTGCACTTGTGTATGCATAACATATGGATAGTACGTCATAGGGATAGATGTCGTGGTCAAAGGGACTTGTGTCATGAAATTGGAGGACACAAGTTGACTAGATACCGCCAGAGGTGGTTGAGTGGTGGCACTGGTAAAAGGATAGGTTGTCACTCTCGCGTGTATAGGTGCAAGAGTGGGCGAGGTCGAGACAACCAAGTTCTGGTATGGTGTAGAACTTGGTTGAATTGTGTGTGGTTGAGGGGGTAATGAAACCCCGATGGAGGTAGGTTCAAAAATAGATGAGGAGGCCAAAATTTGCGTATTGGCCATGGTCGAGTGACTAGTTGAGACAATAGGTTGAGTCATGATGGGTTGAGTAGCGGGTGACATCGATGTCATTATCGCTGCACCTGAAAGGTCCTGCATTTGGTTTCTTGCAAGATAGTTTTGGAGGGCTTTGACATTGAGGTCCAAGAATCTTTCAAAATCTTGGTCCCCTTCAAGGACGATGGGAGTTTGAGTCGGGGTTGGTTGAGTAGGAGTTCTTTCGGTCTCCGAGTGGAACTCCATTATAGGATTGGTTATGGACAGGGAAGACGGAAGCGGTTGATGTCTCACGTGGTCAAGAAGAGCCTTGGTTTGACTATGTGTCAAAAGCATTCAAGACAAACAGGGTCAGGTTTTAGAAACTGTGTTTTTTTAGTTTCAAAAACTCAGAATGTGGTTTTTGGCAGAAAAAGGGTCAGGTTTTAGGCTGCTGTTTTGAAAAAAAAGGACTGTGACAGAGACCGACGTCGGTTGAAAAACTGGTGTCGGTGAGAAAGATGGCCGACGTCGGTCAGATAACTGATGCCAGAGATAAAAGGTGGCCGACATCGGTGGTAAAACCGATGCCGGTGACTGTGTTTTCTAGAAACTCAAAAGACTTGAGAGTTTTTGGAAATCAAAGAAGAAGAACGTCCTCACTAGCTCAAACAAGTAGATAAGAATAGAAAAGATGAAGAACACAAGCAGAGCCTAAGCGTTAAATCCCTAGAAATAAACTATTAAGCTTGTGTGGCTTATGCCTTAAAGTGATGTTTGGGAGGTTGGCTGGAAGAAGGGTCCTAGAAGAGGTAATCTATGGATGGTTTCAGGTTTGTTTAGGTGCTCAAAAGTCTAGGTTAGGTTCCGTACATGGCCTGGTGCTAAGGAGCAAGCTCCCCTCACTTCACGAGCCCAGTGATGAGCTGGTCTCGCTTAGCCAAAATATACATTGCCTAGAGATTATCCTCCACTAGAGAACAGAGTGGGCTTTCCCCTTGGTGGTGAAATCCAAGTGGGATTGCCGGGACGGGGTAAGGTATCCGCTGGGTGATGAAATCCCAGTCGGGCCTTGTCTCAAGTAAGTTTGATGTTTGATTTAGTGCACATGGTTTGGTTGTGTAAAATCAAGTGGACTATGATTAATTCAATATGCGGTTATTAATTACTAAGCATGGACTAAGAAATGCAAGCAAACATAAATGTAATGCAACGTGTTTTAATGCCCAAGTCGAAATGTTAAGTTGGAATGAAAACAAGTTGAGAAAGGGTTGCAGAATATGATTTTTGACTAGTCTAAAAATGCAAGAAAAGAAAGAAAAGTTCTTTTTATTCCTGCTTATGATGTCTTTTGGAAGATAGAAGAAAGAGGTGAAGAGGGAGAAACCTAATGCACCTAAATGAAAAAAGAAGGAAAAGAACCCAAGGAAGTCCCTAAGGGTCCCACTGGGCATGCCAGAATGTTTCTATGTTATTTCGCTTTCTACATTCAAAGAGAGAAATGAGAAACTAAGAGATGGTCAAGGTTAGATGTTACCTGGATGTAGTCATGCACACCGTAATCCAGACAATCTTGAGAACTCCTCTTTGGTTGTGGAGGATGACACCTGCAAGAGAAAGGAGACTAAGACAAAGGAGGCGTTAGATGAGGAGATGGTGGGCTGCCAAGCGAAAGCTTGAGGGATGTCAACCCATTGATTGATAAAAGGATGTCTGATAAATAGCAGAATAATAAAAGACTGCAATGATAAAAGACTAAAAAGGAAATGGAAGCAAATGCTTACCTGAATGATGTTGTCGGGCTGGTCACAGTCACCGGCATCGGTGGTCCTATCGGCATCGGTTGTAAGGCTGCCGACGTCAGTTAGTCTGCCGATGTCAATTGGGGAAGTGACCGGCGTCAGTCGGGGAAGTAGTTTGTGGATGAATTCTGGATAGGATTTTGGTCTGTGGACGGGTCTGAGACAGAGTTTTAGGCTTGGTTGAATGGTTTGGGGGTCTGGGTCTAAGAGTCTGGTTTTGGTTAATGGTCTGAGAGTCTGGGATAATGGATAGAATGTCAAAAAGGGACAGAGGGATAGAGGAGTCCAACAAGGGGACAGGGATATAAGGATTTAGGTCTGGTCTGGTCTGGTGATAGGGAGTGCTGAATCTAGTTCATAATACTTAGAAGCAAATAACTAAAAAACACAATGAAAGTACAAACAAAATACTTACCTGTGACTGGCTAAAGGAGTGCTGATGGTGTTGTTGCTTATGATGTTGACGAAGGCAGAGTCCCTATTGTTGATGTAGAAAATTGATGCAGAGTCCCTGGAGAGTGTTGCTTGATGTGTACCTGCAGCCAAAGAGTTAGCAGTGAAAGAGAGAGGAGCCAAATATTGATGGATTGATGGATTCAAGAGTTAGATGCCAGAGACAGGCCAAGAAGGGATAACAGATGCAGAAAACCATTATGAAGGCTACCGATGTCAAAAATATCGCCGACATCAGTTGACAATTGACCGACATCGGTGGCTGGAAGGTAGGAAAAAGGCTAAAAATAGCCTTTCGTCTGTTTTCCCAACTATCGAGTCAGCGAGTCTGAGGAAGAAACGGTCGAAGGTGGCTAAATGGACGTGAGAGGTTAAAGGGGAGAAGTTAGAATGGGGGTATAAGCATTAATATTGGCCATGTGGGGAATGAAGGGAATCCAAGAAGGGTATCCAAGGGTGGTGAGGTGGCAAGGGAGAGAGAAAAGGAGTTTTGTTAATTTAAAATAGCTAATTATTTCAAATTAATAAAACATGGGTTAGGAGTGGTTAAGTGGATGAAGGAGACCAAGGGGGGAGAGGATGAGGAGGATGACCAGGGGAGTAGACACGATTTCGGTGTCTACACAAAGCTTTATCTGGTCCAAAGAAGTATAAATAGTTTTGAAGATATTAAGAAGGCCATACCTAGTGCTCATATGCTTATAAATCTAGATTTCACAAAGGATTTCATTTTTTATACTTATGATAACATGGACACCATTTTTGGCATTCTTATGCAGAAAAATCATAAGGATTTAGAACAACCAATAGCCTTCTTTAGTCAAGTTTTGGAAGAGTATGAAACAAGGTAATCTTTTGTTGAGAAATATGTACTTTTAGTTATAAGATCTCTCAAGAATTTTAGATCCAAGTATCAAAGACTTTCTTTCAAACAAAGATATAAATGAGAAGAGATATGGTTGGATAACCAAGGTAATGGAATATGATATGGAAATTAAGGTCACAAAGTTGATTAGAGATAAAGGACTTTGTGAGCACCTAGCTCAAGACTTGCAAGAGACTAATGACGCTATTTTGGTGTCAAATGATGAAGAGATTACATCTGTTCATACCTCACCTTATAGTTAGTTTCATGACTTGGTAAGCTATCTCTAACATGGTATTTATCCCTCTCATCTAAGTGTTTCAAAAAGAAAATATTTTAGGTTGTAGTCAATTCCATGTTTGCTTATTGATGGTTTGTTTTTCAAGAAAGATATCAATGGCATGTCGCTAAGATGTATAGAGCCAAGCCAAACTCAAAAATTTATTTAAGAGTTCCATGATGGACATGGTGGAGGAAATTTTTATACAAGAACTACAACCCTTAAGATCATGAGACGTGGATACTATTGGCCTAGTATATTGGGTGATTGCCATTCATGGGTTAGAAAGCACAAATAATGTGTTATGTTTGTAGGGAAAGTGAAACTTGTAGCCTTAAATCTTCAACAAATAATGGTGGATTAAACCTTTATTTAGTGGGGATTAGAATTTATTAGTCTCATAAATCCTCCTTTAAGTTCAAGGCATAAATGGATTCTCACTACTACAGATTACTTCACACATTGGACAAAAGTAGTAGCATTGAAGGAAGCAAATGAAACTAATGTTCTAGATTTCTATGAAGGTTTTTAGACTAGATTTGGAGTTCTTTCAACTATTATTTATAATAATTTAATGGATTTTGTTGGATCTAGGATTAGTTAATGGCTTGTCTAATATGGAATTTATCTTAGCACTTTATCAAACTATTATCCATAAGGTAATGGCTTTGCTAAATATATGAATAAGAATATATTAAGGATCATAAGAAGGACTATTGAAGATAATCATAGGTCATTTAATCTCAAGTTGAAGTAAACTCTATGGCTTGATAGGATTACCTACAAAATATCAATAACCAACTCTCCATACAAGCTGGTGTATTGTAAGGAATCAAGGTTACACATTTCTCTTAAATTTTCTACTTTGCAACTAATGCATCAGCTTGAGTTGTTAGAGAATGAGCCTATAGAAATTTGGGATGTTGAGCTTGTAGAGCTATAAGAGATAATAAATCAATCCATGCTATCCATGGAGATTCATCAAGCATAAATGAAGAGAGCTTTTGACAAAGGAACTTCTTCACAAAGTTTTAAAGAAAGATATTTGGTCCTCAAGTGGGATGAGGATAGAGCTAAACTAGGAAGGCACACAAAGTTTTAATTCTTTTGGAGTGACCTACATACAATCTCCAGTTACAAATCCCATAATGCCTTCCAAATTTTAAATATGGATGGTGAGGAGCTTCTAATCCCAGTCAATGGGATACATCTGAAACATTGTTATTGAAGAGCAAAACTCCCTATACATAGTTTTTTTTCTCTCCTCCAAGTGTTGTTCAAGCACAGTAGTTTCATTTTGTTTTGTTCAAATAAGTGCTTGTTTGCACATTTTCTTCGCTTAGTTAGGTTTCCATGCTTTAAATGTTCTCTTCTTATTTTGAAGGATGAAGGTTATCTCATATCAAGTCAAAAGAGTTTGTAGTCATGGATCAGATCTATCATTTCTTTGTGAATTCAAAACTCATGTCTATGGCTAGGTTCTCAAGCATAGAAGGCATGCTTCCCAACTGATTTACCAAAATGTGGACAATTTTGCCCCTAAAGGTCAAATTTTCACCTCTCTCATTCAAAAATTTACATAAAAATGCATTTTTTGAAGCAATGGTATAAATTGGTTTTTTGCAATTTTTCTAAAGGGTTATTTCCTTTCAAAAAAGAGCCTATTTTCAATAAATTTTGTGAAAGGTACATATCGGCAAGGTGGACCATGTCAATTCATCTAAAGGGCTTGTCAATTTTTTTGAAGGGATAGATGGAAAGGGCCAAAGTTCATTTCATTTTGCTAAAGGGCTCTTTCATTTTTGTGGGGTTCTTTCCATCAATAGAGGACCATTTACTAAAGTCCAAAGGGCATTGGCAAAACTATGAAGGGCTTATTCATTTTCCCAAAGGTTCCATTCCAAATTTGTCAAAGGGTATATGCCCTTTTAAAAAGGGTAATTCATAAGGCTAAAGGACCACTTCAATATTTCCAAAGGGACCATTTCATAAGCCCAAAGGGCATTTTCAAAGAAAAGGGTCTATTACAAAATTCAATAACCTGAAGGGTAGTGACAAAATCTTGAGGACCTAATTCCTTCAAATTTTTTGTCTAAGAGAATTTTTTGAGAAGAGGAGCCTGACATAAAATTCCTTTGGAATTTTTGTTCAAAGGAAATGGATAGAAAGGCTCGTGAAGGAAAGTCCAAAGATTTAGATCCCCATGGACAAATTGTCTATAGGAAAGAGATAAAGACAAAAACTTAAAGGGTCACTTTCCCTTTGAGAAATTTCATTTGTAGGAATCCTAAAGGGTATGTGCCCTTTAGGAAGGTTCATTTCAAAAATCCCAAAAGATATCTTCCCTTTGAGAAAGTTCAAAATAGAAAATTTGAAAGGGTCCATTCTCTGGAAAAAGACTTTTTGTCTGAAGGAATAAAAAAGAAGATGGGCCTAAAACAATTCAAATGGAAAAAATGTCTGAAATAATTGCTTCAGAAGGTTTACCAAGGTAAAATTTGTATGCAATAATCCTAAAGGGAAAGAATAGAAGCAAGGTCAAAAAGACAAGCCAAAGTAAAATGTCTGTAGGAAAATGCATAAAGAGAAACGCCCAAGAGAAATATTGGATCAAGGAAATAGATAGGGAAAATTTGTCTAAAGACAAAAAATAAAGAGAGGAAATATAAAAAAATGAAGAACTAGAAATAAAATGCAAGAGATTTCAATAGCCAATAAATATATTAATGCATTCTATAGCGTGCAAAGTGGTCCA
Source organism: Torreya grandis (assembly GCA_037957365.1). Lineage (NCBI taxonomy): Eukaryota > Viridiplantae > Streptophyta > Pinopsida > Cupressales > Taxaceae > Torreya > Torreya grandis. Next base: position 917,533 of record JARHVA010003401.1, on the reverse strand, counting down.
GATAAGATTAGACACGTCCAAGATGTGTAACCATTTCAAACACAACACTTTCAGTTATAAAAATGGAGACTCATTTGCATTAAGGACTCAAGGAGATTAATTTTGGAGAGATTAACATATATTTCATGCATAAACTCTTGTTAATCTAAGCCTTTCAAACTTTCTAGTAGTTCAAGTAGAGTTCTAAATTAGGATGTGGAAATGACTATTCTTATTTTTGGAGTTGACTTTTCTTAATTTATAGAGTTGATTGGTTATCAAGTGCCAAATCTACTCATTTATTTCATGTAAAGGAAATCCTTTCAAACATTTCAACTCAGCTTCAAATTAGTTCAAGCTTAAGTCAAGACATCCAAAGTTGGCATAGATTTCATGCATGAAAAATAGTAGCCCAAACTTGAGCCCTCCATCCATTTTTCAATGCCAAATAGTTTTCATTCAAGGAAAAAGACAAATTTTGAAGGCTATGATAAAAAAAACTAGACTTGGGTTGAAGTGGGAGTTGTCCTCTTCTTCTATTTTCAACATCAACCTCTTGGCTATTGTATGTTTTCTATATAAGTTGGCTTTTCAACCTTGAATTATATCCCTCTTTTGGCAAGATCAAATTCTACTAAAGACTGAGTTTGTAACCTTTTTTTAGATTAATAGGACTACTTTTATTTTCCATAATTCTGGTATAGTGTTTTCATTTTAGTGATTTACATAAGCGATAGAATTTTTCTTCCTTGTCAATTCTTAATTCTTACCTAACATCATAGTTGATCGGTTTATGCTAGTCATGTTCTATGTTTGATGTCTCTTGGTTGAGTTTACAATGGATATAAGTGGCTAGTTAGTGACTTAAATTATGCTTATTCTTTCATTTCCCTCAATCTTATATCACTAGATAAAACCTTTTCATGAAATGCTTATGCATATTGGTCAATTGGATTTAAAGTTTAACCCTTTTCTTGTCTAAATCAATGTTCTTAGGAGCTCAAATTGAGTGGATCAATCAAAAAATACAAGTGTATCACCATAATTAGATATGATTTATGTTCAAGTTTCTCTCTCTTTTCTAGGTAGTTTGTAGCATAGAAAAAAGATCCTAATTGATACACCAAATATATCTAGCCCTTAGAATCTAGAGATTTAATCCACTGATTAGGTCACCCATAGCCTAGGATAGTTTCCATGTTTCAGTAGATTGTGAAGGCCTAAAACTAACTTCATAGGGGTACAAGTCTAATTGACAACATGAATCTAATTCCTTTATGAGAGATGATAATGCCTAATAGTTTAACTCAAGTAACACTAAAAATTAACTTCTTAGGATTAAGTTTGACCTTGTATTCATGCATCCTCTCAAATATTTCCAGATTATGGCTAGATGATCAACCCTAGTCTTTAATTTACCCATTATGCCATCGATGTAGTCTTAAATAATGTCATGCATCATATGTGAAATATGATAATCATAATTCTTTGGTAGGTTTCCCCAACATTATTAAGACCAGATGATATAACTTGATAATAAAATGTTCCCCATTGGGTGGTGAGTGTTATCTTATGTTGGAATTATTACTGCTATCCAAATCTAGTTGTATCTTGAGAATTGATCCATACGTGAGATAATTTAAATCCCTAATTTGGAGTCAACTATCATGTCAATGTTTGGTATAAGAAAGTCATCCTTGGGGTAGGCCTTATTTATATCTCTAAAATCAATGCAATTTTTGATTCCTTATAGATTTTGATTGACTAGCACAACATTAGAGATCCACTCTGAGTATTCAATCGATCAAATACATCTCACTTATAAGAGTTTTTACAACTCTTTTTTTACTAATAAAGTAATGTGAGGATGCATCTTGTGTAATTTTTATTTTATAGGTTTGGCATCAAGATGTACAACAAGGTGGTGTACAACCAAATCAAGGTCCAAACTTGGTATGTCTTAATAATCCCAAGTAAATATGTTAATAAATTCCCTCAAAAGGGCTATAAAGACATCACTTTCCTCCTCAGTGAGGGACACACTGAATTTGATCTATTTTTGGGTCGTTTGGGGTCCCATTGATAACTTTTGTAGTGTTTTATATGAAGAGAGTTTATCCATCTTCTAGAATAGTTGGAAATGATTTAAATTAGCCTAAAACCACAAATTCCTATGTGTGAGCTAGTTCTTTGAGCTCTCCTAAACAAGATAAAATATAATCTCCTAATAGTATGGATGTCCAAGCTACAAACACTATTGGAAACACTTGGATGATTTAGTCAAACACATGTTTTTCTTTAGAAATGAACTCAGACCCAGAAGTAATTTCTTCATTGGTGGTCTTCTAAACTATGTTTGGGGAAAGTTGAACACCCCCATCTAATGGCACCTAAAACAAGTTTATACTAAAAGACTATCCTTTCTCTTTACTTTTACCTTGGTCCAAGAGAGTCTCAAAGACATTTTCACTTTTGGACATCAATGTTTTATTTATTTATTTATGGCTAAGGCTGTTCACCCATTCTCCAAAATAGGTTGTAGGATCTAATTTGATAGAGAACCCTTATTTGTGGTCTTCTAATAGAACATTGTCTCTTAAGCCTATAAAATTTTAAAAGGCCTCATCATTCCCAAACTCATCTGTAAGCACTATAGATTCTTGTTGGTTTTAGGATATAAGTTGAGGGTAATAGAGAGGAAGTGAATTATTAAGAGTAACTAGGATAAGGGTACAAATGGCATGGGTGTCAAACAAATTAGTATTGGCAAAGTATTAGTAAAGGTTGTGAGTGGAATCTATTTTACTAACAACATCATCATCACTAGTCATTGGCATTGGAACATGAATAAGATACATGGGGTCACACCTTAATGGTTTAAATCTAAGACCGTAGGTTCCTTTGTACTAATTTATAGAGATTGGCTCAAGAGTTCGTTATTAATTTTTATCGAGTCCTCATCCTTTATAGGCTTGATTCTCCATGATCCTATTAATAATGGGGTATTTGGAATTTCTATAGCAATCAACCAATTTGTCATTATATAAATAGGTTTCATCATTTACAAGCGGTTCTTCAACTAGGCTAGTGGCTGATGTGAACATGATAGGAGCTAGACTATGAAGTTTACCCTTTCCTTTTCATTGCCATTCAATACAAGGTGTCTTGGCTTTAGGTCTTCCATAGGACTTTGGGTTTTGTGTATGTTTGGTAATGTGATACATGTTGTGAGTCAAATACTCTCCTAAGACATTGGAGAAGATGGTATAATTATTGTATATTTCTAGATGTGGCATATGGGAATATGAATCAAGACTATATGGGTCTATGCAATTGGATTTGGAAAATCTACAAGTATGTCCTTACCTTTATATTTTTTGGCACTGGATCTAGGCTAAAGTTACAATTATAGCTTTGGTACTCTACCTCCAAATGTTTGAAATGCTCATAGGGTTGTAAATCTCCATTGATGGTAACTTTAATGATAGAATGAGAGAACTTAAGATACTGGTGCAATATTTAAGGGATTTCACAACTCTCATATATCCAAGGTCAAACCAAAATCAACTTGTATGAGAAATCTAGGTCTAACACATGACATAATATATCATGGGTTAAGGGCCCAATGATAAATAACAAGCTAATGGTGCCCTATGATTCCTACTCTTTATTATCATAGGCCTTGATAGTGATGGTTTCTAGCTAGAGATTAGTAGTTGTGTATTTGAGATGCTTGATGAGCTTTATAGACATAATTTTCAAGCTTGATCCATTATCTATGATGACACACTTCACTTTGTGCCACGTTATGATAACTTCAATATATAATATATTGTTATGGAGAGGTCCAAAGGAATACATATCACTTTGGTAGAAGGCTAATTTTTTTATTAGGGATATATGTCCAGCCAAAAATTATAATTTGTCTAGGCTTATGCCATTTAGAACTTGGGATTGACCTAGAAATTTTGTTAGGATTTTTTATAGATGGTAGATGTACACAACAAACCTAAGATGGAAATTTGTGTGGGTATATTTTGAATTTATTCCATAATATAAATTTATTTTCCTTCACAATAGTATATGGCTTGTTCTTATCCAGAATAGTGGGCTAGATGGGTTTGGTGGAAAGTGATTGTGGGCTATGAATGGTAATATTTGACCATCAAGGTCTGATTATACAATCAGGATTAGATACAAGGTTCATTGTTGATATAAAAAGGGGATGGTGAGGGGCCATATAGGAAAAGTCTTAGTTTTTGGTGTACTTTTATGTGGTCACAAGCTAAAGATGAGTTATTAGTAGAAGGTATAAAATTAGTAATCCCTACTTGCTGGTGTGTTTGTATATAGTCCTTGGTCAAGAAAGGATCACTGACATAAATGGGTTGACTAGAATTATTTAGTAATAGTCCTTTTCTATTATAACTTAGTCTTAGATTAATGGCGATGGTAGAAATCTGACCTCCTACAATATGACCTATAACTTTTTTGTAGTCATGTATAACTATGTGGTAAGTTTTTTGGGTATTGGAATCATTTTGGCCTTAGTTCCTTCCATTCGGTTGATGTTATTGTTACTTATATAATTGTTGTTGTTATGATATATATTAATACTATTTTTTTGGTCTTTGTTATTATTATGGTTGGTTGTTATTATTATGTTATGGAAAAAGGCTTTCATAGATACCCAGGTTATAATTGGATTTAGATGCTCTATTATCCAATTGAATATTCATATTTTCCAACATGTTTTCAATGAGCTATTTGATTTGTACAAAAAATCATAAATTATGCCTATGAACATGGTGGTATTCACATAACTCATTCTCTTGGTACTAGTTTGGATATGAAATACCCTCAGGATAATGCTTCAGAATTGGTCAACTAATAAGATTAGCAGTGGCTAATTTTCAAAACACAAATTCAATAGGTTTTCCAAGGTCATTAAAGAGTCTAGAGTAAGCACATTTCTCATTGGATGAGGGATTTACAAAGGTGATGGTTGTTGCATTTATTAAGCTAGTCTAGGTTGTTGTGAAGGCTATACTTGTTGAATGGTTTGTGTAAGGAGTAATTTGCATGTGTGGTATGGGTTGAGCAGATGGTGTTTGCATTATTTGGACATGATGCAATTAAGTTTCTCTATTGCTAACAACATTATTTTTATAGTTTAATTTCTTGGATTTTTCATAATTATTGGTTTGGACTGGTGCTAATACTTATGCTTAAACCTTTTTTGGTTTTGATTTTGATTCAACAAAGTAAGCTTGATAATTACTTTATTGATAATGGCCCTTTGAATTAGAAAACCTTTATTTATGATGTATTTAAAATTATGTGCACACTAAAACTCTAGATGGTAATATATCTCACTATGTAAATTTTTGGTAAACATAATAGCTAATTATTTGTCTAGTAAGTTATGGGTGAAACAACTAGAAAATTCTCTCCATCTCTATAAATAGCTTTCAAATATTTCACCAGCTTTCTACTTGGTTGATTTAAATCTACCAATGAAATCTCACATTTGAGATTGTAGGATAAATACTACATAAACCTATCTGAAAGGTTGTCAAAATTAAATACTAAATTCTTTGGCAATTTCAATAACCATTCCAAGGACTATCCTACTAGACTCTAAAGAAATAAAAGGAGGAGGTATATGTAACTATAAGCCAATGGATGGAAAGTAATAAAGAATTTAGTTAAATGGGCTTTAGGGTCTCCTTTACCCTTGTATTTCTCAAATTTGGGTGGTTTGTACCCTAGAATAAATGGTATTTATAGATATTTCATGTTGAATGAGTAGGAACATGCATCATCTAATTTTAACTTCTTGGTCTATTACCCTAATTCAATGGTGGCAATTGCATCCTTCATTTATTATAGCTGTTATACCAAGAAAATAGATGGACTATTGGCCTATGGTAAAAGTTGGGAGGTCAAAGGTGGAATACCTTGATCGGGGTCTAATAGAGGCATGGTTTTTTGTGAAATGTTGATTTGGTTCGAGAAATAACTAAGAATATGCATTTATAGATTGGGGTGTGTTCATTGGAATTTCACATGTTACAGTGTTGTATTCTAGCTTAGAATCAATATATAGGCCTAATTTTGAGGGAATTGGTATTGAAATGGAAGGATATGGATTGAGGAAAATTATTAGACTTGCTATGTTTGATTAGGGACTTGTTGCCAACTAGTCAAACCTAGTTGAATAATGGGAACTTGTGAACCAAGGCCCTGTCATTAGATTTGTGACACATTTGGAATGAAGGATAATTGTTTCCTAACTGATACTTGTTGGTTAGTAGTACCTCTTTATTGCATGAACATTGGTTCTGAAGTAAAAAATTTTAAGGTGTTCATCATGTGTCATTAACCAATGGACATATGTTATTGATTAGATAACATTTGTGATTGTAAAGGCATGTTGTTCTATGACTACTGAGGTATACTTATCACTACTTGGCAAAGTGGAATATTTATTGCCCCATATTGAGGTCGTGTAATGCTAGGCCTCTACTATGTTGGTATATTATTCTATTCCTATTTTTTTGGAATTTTAATCATCACCTTTTATGGGGGAATAACATTCTTCACATTTTTTTGGGGTAAGGCACTAGCTGGCATTTGACTAGTTAATCCTTACAATTATGTGTTTGATGAAGCAGTTGGTTGAGGATTAAAGGTATCTTTTTTTTGTTGGGACTTATAAGTTCCTACCTCTTAATTTTTTAAAACACTCATGGTATTAACTAAATTCACCTATTTCAAACTAGTTGATATTGCATCTAAACCACTTTCTCATAGATTAGATAAAACTTGCATGTTATCCACTATGTTTGGCACATCCATCTATGTAAAATTAGTAGACACTTCTTTGATATATGGGTAATTGAACATGTCTTCAATTTAAGTGATTTACATAAATGGTTATATACCTATATTTTCTTGACTTATCAATTCCATCAATATCCCTATTGAAGGAGGTAATTCAATGAGAGGAGCATTTGGCATGGCCATGTTATTAAAATTTTATACTTAGTTCAAGTAAGTTTGGTATTATTAATGCATTTGTATAATATGGTCCTCCATGAGGCCCTTTCCTATTAAAATTATACATGGGTCTTGATATGACATTGGCATAAGTGCTTGAGGATTGCTAGAAGAGGCATGTTAAGAGGCACTCTAACTAGGTTAGGAAAATTTTCATGGCAGAAGTCTAATGGAAACTTAGCCCCTACATCTACAGATCTAATTAAAACTTCATCCTTGTTTTCAAGAAAGTGAGTATTATATAAATAAGGGTCATATGTCGATGGCATCATAACATAATACAATTTTTCTTGAACTTGTTCTATAATTGATGGTATGCTAAAAAAACACTATACTATTTTATATTCATCCTTCTCCAAATATGAAGTCATGATAAAGAAATAGTGGGATAAAGGATCTTTACTTTTTTCCTCATATTGATTAGTATAAGGAGGATAACAATCTATCTCACAAACTACTTCATCACTATAGGGTTTTTGAACAAAGTCATCTTGTGCGACCACATTATCATAACCTAGATTATACATAGCTCCACTATGAGTGTATAAAGACATGTCCAAATTAGTAATAAACATTTAGTGGAAAAGGCTTGGAGTTACATGAGCTCTTATAGACAGTTTCTAAAAGACAAATAATCTAAATTTGGTCTAACTTGGTCTAAAAGTGGAGCTATATTTCTAAAATGGTTTGTGTTAAAACTTGGTATAAAATAGTCTAATGTCAAATGTCTAAAATTAAATGTCTAAAACAAATTGTCAAGTGGATGAAATAAAACTAATATTTCAAACTTAGGTATAAAGTGTTTCAAACAAGTCTAAAATTAGTCTAAAGAAATAAAAGTTTCTAGGTCTTTTTGAAAACAAGGCATAAAATCTAGGCTCAAAATAGGTATTACTAGGTCTTTTAGAAAAGGCACAGAAGCTAGAATTTAAACAAAAAGAGTTGTAAAAGGAAAAAAAAATAATCTAAAAAATTTAAAACACTTTGGTATAAACTAGGCTTTCATATTTAAACACACATTTTATCATTTAGTAAAATACATGGAACACTAGGTATATGGAAGATAAACCCCAAATTTAGTCACAAATATAGTTTTCAAATTGAATAAAGAATTAAACTAAATTACACAACCCAAAATTAAAGATCAATGCCTAGGACAAAATTACATAAAGCCTAGATAAAAATCAATCAATGTTTGGACCTTAACTTTTAAATCTAATTCTGAACTCAACATAAAACCTAGGCATCTTAAAATAGACAACAAGATAAATAAGAGTGAATGGCATACTGTACTAGGCATAGATCCAAATGGCACACACAATATTGGTTTTAAAATTGGAATCTGGACAAAAGGAAAAAAAAAGTATTTGAAATGATTTGAGTATCATATTGACATTATTTTACTTGATAAGTATGGAAAATGGTTTGTTTCAAGACTTTAAGGCACAAAACTCTATAATGATTTTGGTGGCGTAACGACACCCTTTTTCAACAAGTGACACACACAAAAAAGTTTTGAGAAAAATCTAAGCTAAAGGTGTGATGTCAAATGTATGGAATAATGCATTTTTAAACAAAGGACTGATATACAAAAAAGATTCATTTTTGATGTGGTATGACAAAAAAATAGTTTAGACACAAGACCATGTATGTAAAAAGGATAAAAATGACATAAACACTTAAGTTTAACATCCAAAATCCTAAAACTGATAAAGTTGCATAGTAATTTCAAATTCTATCTATATACTTATTCTTGAAAATATTTTAATTATTAATCCAAAAAGTAAAAGTGCATGAAAATTAGGGTTTTAGGCCCCCTCTTCTCTCAAGATTTCATATTATGACATGAAACTTTGGGCTACTCACCCTGCATCAATAGTATGTCTACAACAAGTGGGGTTGTTCTAAACTATCAATTTTCATTCATTTTTAGATAGTTCCAAATGTTTTTAACACTAGAGATGCAATCATGTCATTTGTATCCATGTTAACCAAATTGGTGTGAAATGGTCTTGTCCTTTTTGCAACAACTATATCTATCACTTTCTTAGTGTAGTGCAGTGTCTAAATTATCCCTAACTTTTAAGGTTGAGTACCATTAACAAAGCTTGTTTTAATCACTCAAAAAAAGTGTCATAGTGGTTCACCCTCAATTTATATACCCCACCATGGAGTGGGGTTGAAACTATGTTGGGAGATTAATTCCCAAGTCAATACTTCCCTAGATAATTGTGATGAGCTGATGAACTCCCTCCCACAAGCCAAAATGCATAAAAACAAATATAAGTAGAAGGGATTTAAGGTTGTTTTTGGGTCACCTAAATAATATAGATTTTGGGGAAAGCCTTAATGACTTTCCTTCCATGTTTTTGGACCAAAGTGACAAATACAAATAATGAGTATTTTTTATCACCAAAGTTCTTGAATGGGGATGGGGGAGAGCATACACACGTCACTCATTTTGTTAAATAAACACTTCAACAAATAAATAATAAAAATGAAACCCTTATGAGTATGTAAATAATTTGAGAATCTTATTTTAATAAACAAAATGAAGTATGTAGTGAATTTTGAGCCCCTTGGCTTTTGTTGTTGATCAACATTGAAAAATTTTCAAAAATAACTAAGAGATGAAAATAGCTAAGTATGTTTTAAGCAAAAAATAAAATGTATGTAAGATTTAACCATACTTAAATTTTGTTTGTTTCACCTCACGAACTATAATTTTTTATAGGTTTTTTCTTCTTAAAAGCCCAAAATCAAGTGAGAAAATAACATTTCAAAAATTTCTCTCAATTTGTTTGTTTTATTTCTTAGAGATTGATCATCACCAATCCACATAGGGTTCAATGTCGATCCATAAAGATCACCATCAATCAATAAGATCATAAACATTTACATTTAAAACATAAAAAACACTATATTTTTTAACAAAAATACAATTAATAAAATGATCTTAAAAACAAAATATCTCACTATATCCTACAAGAAATAGGTTCGACAGATAATATGCAGATCCTCAAACACAAAAGGAAGGTAAGAAAATTTGAGGAAAATGATTTTTATCCATGTTCCTTATGTTATCTATTTTACACACATGGATCATGATAAATTCCCTAAATTGATGTCGATCTATAAAATCAGCATCAATCCCTGTAACCTACAACTAGAAATTGATGTCAATCCTTATAACCTATGAGTTGCTCAGAATAGAAAGATGTAAAAAATGAACTAAAAACTTGAAACTTGAATATTTTAAGCATCCATTAGAAAAACTAAAATCATCATATCAATCTCATTAGTTATATTGGATTCTTCATCCCAATGAGTGTGCCAACATGTGGACAAGGAATATGTAGAGGGAAGGTTAGTTTTGTGATAGTCCAAGAAATAAAACTCAAATAAACACACTAAATTATAAAACCTATAGCCTATGCACTAGGGAGAGAATATATAACAAAAATATAATGGAAATACAACTAAAAAAAAGGAAATCATTACTTTAAATTTTTTTTATCTCCAAGATGGCTTGTTAAATGTTTTGTTTGGCTTGTGCATCAAGAAGTTTTTGACAATGAATCTTTCTTGGATATTTATCTCATTCATACCTTGGATTTGATTCCTTGGATTAAGATTTTTGTAATGGTAACACTACTTTCATGAGTCTTATGGAGTAAATTGTACACAATAACTCTACAATATCCAAGCTTTTTTAAATGAAGGGGTATGGCCTTGTATTTATAGCCTCAAGAAGTAAATCTCACCCAAGGTGAGTTAAGGTTGATTTTAAACATGGAATGGGTTAATAATAACCCTAGGTGAGTTGAGAATAACTCCATTTGAGTTAATATTTGTCATATAATTATGATTTTCAATTATTAGGCATGGCTCTCAAATGAGATATTTTGGGGTATTTTGGAAGAGTTTGACAACTCATAAAGGCAATGATGAAAAGGCTTGATATTTTATTTTTAGGAATTTATATTTTTAAATATTCATTAATTTTAAATGGATAATTTAACTAAGAGTTTAATATTTTTTAATTATATAATTTAATTTGATTAGCATTTTTTATCTTTCAAGATTTGATCAAGTGCCCTGCTTAATGGGTCTATAGGCTAAATTGATAGGTGTTATGTCGTAAGTTGATTAGATATGAATCCATGTGAGTTTATTATTTCATGTGGGATAGTATCCTAAATATGGATGCTTCAACATGATTTTGAGAATTGATGAATGATGCACAAATAACTTTGGGACATTTTGTGATTCTTAGGCTTAACTCGCAATGGTTGGTAGGAATCAATCTAAAGTCCAATCAAAATATAGTTTTGGATAGATTTGCGTGTCTCAAGGATAAATGTACAAGATTAATATAAAAAAACCATATATCTTCTACAAATTATCTCATGTATTCATCTTTCTTGGGATTACCATTTCAAAGGAGAAAAATGAGTTTGTGGGATTGAATAGCTCATTTAGACAAACCTATCTTATTCAAAATTATTCATAAAGGAGAGGGGATGGATATATAAAAAAATGAAAAAAAATTGAATATGATTATGACCCCCTCCTCTATAAACAATCTCATGACCTGGGCTTCTCTCTCCTGTATGTACCAAATACTTAAAATCTACCTTTGCAAGCTTGTGAAGAGAGTGATGGAGGAAAAAGAGAGTAATTTAAAATTTTGAGACCTTAAACTTCCTTCCACACATGATTATGACTTGTATAAGTTGAAAGGACATTGATAAACTATTTTGACCTAAAATTGAGCTCATAAGTCCATACAAGTGAGTGAAACTCCCCTCTAAAGTGTTGAAATTCAAGAATATAACTTCTTTCTAACATATAAACATATAATGAAGTTATATAATACTCTAATGAACTTTTAAAGGTTAATTTTATATAGTATTCTCTTTGGGATATTTTTCAAACATGAAAGTTATCAAAAATCATCTTTTTCTCTAATTTGTATGACCTTAAAGTCCACAAAAGAACTTCAACTTCTTAAAAACATATTAAAATGTTTATACAAGTTGGTTAAGACATGAAATGAATTTAAAAGACACTTAAATACATATTACACCTCTTTGAAAATAATCATCACTCCATTACATGGCTATACCACTACAATACCAAGAAAGAACATTACCTTAATTTCTCCAAATTTACATAAAATAATGCTAATAAGGTTCTATAAAGATTATTTGAAGACCACTAAGGTATGTGATGGATATGAAAAAGGATAGAAAGGCATGAAAATAAATATTTTACCTATAGGGGTTGAGATTTTTACCTTGGGGGTAAAAATTAGTTAACAAATTGGTGATTTACAGGGGTATCATGTGTGTTATGCTAAATAGACTAGTAGCCTTATCCTTCCATTGGGTAATGGAGTCATTTGCACTTAGTTTCAGACCTAACCAAAACTCATAAAAAACTGATTTTACCTCCAACACATACAAATCAAGGACAACACACATAAACCAAAGAAATAAAACACACACATGTGCTAGCAAAACACTTAGGGAACATAATAAATAAGAAAACAACTAACTATATACAATTGACCTAAAATTTTATTCTCCCACTTGGGTAAAATGGGAATCTTATGATATATTTTTATCCATAAGATGAATAATGGCATCAATCGATCTACCTATTGAGTCTTGGTCTTATTGCCTTCATCTTTTCCTTATTTTCCAAAACTCTTGGCATGTTCCCAAGTGAAGTGACAACTAAAAACCAATCACTTATGAGCACATACTCATATTGTGCTTTAGGATCCTTCTCATGATGCTCTTATCTATAAAATAAACTAATCATACTCTATCTATGCATGATTATTTAGTCTCAATAGAATATTGAGTGAAATAATACTTCTTACTAGTTACTACAAGCTCATCAATCTCTTCAAGGAGCTTTTCATACTTACTCCAAGTTGCATCATTGTCCTCAATGGTCATATCTTATTCAATCTCCTCATGAGCATGTTATTAAATATGTAACATAAATTTTCAAAGGACTTCAATCTCTTGAAGGATTTGAATGTACTATTTCTAATCATCTTTGTCCTCTTCTCTTTGATCAACATGAACAAGATCAACTAGAAAAACATATTCATATTTCTCCTCATGGGTTATAGTACTAATAATATTTTATATTCTTACTCATTTTGAACTATGTAAACATCATTCATAACCTTATCTTGTTTAATTATACATCCTTCAACATCAAGGCTAACTAAAAAGTCAACGAAGTTAGATGAAATTGGATCACCCTCTTAAAGCATATTATCAAAATCATCTTCTAAAACCTCCTCTTTTAAAAATAATTTGCATTTCTCTCTCCCAAGATGAGTACTAATGAAAATATCCTCATAAATCTCACTTTTAGAATCTTCATCAAATGTAATTATAACTATTTCTCCTTCACTTAACTCTCATAAGATAGGTTATTTCTCAAGAAGGGATGTAGTGGGAGGGTGATAAATGTGTTCACGAGTTGAAGAGGGGGTATGAGGTATGGTGGATTGTACATGAATTGGATTTGGAATGGAAGGTTCATGTAGGAAATCTTTAAGGGAAATTAAGTTCATTTGGGCTATAAGTGTTTCATTCCTCTCAACCACCATTTCATATTTATCATAGCCTTTGTGAGGCTCTTCAACAATTGTAACTTGATTTCTATCCTTCTCGACTAAGGCCTCCTTTTTATTTTTAAAACCTTCTTAGATAAATCTCCAATTTTAAAAATATATATATGTTCTTGGGAAGAGTTAAATGGAGCTTTAATGGGCACAAATAGTTCTTTGACTTAAACCTCTTCATCTTGGCTATATTACTTCTTCATTTTCAACTCCAACTCTTTGATTTGATTATCTATACTCTCTTGGAATATATTTTTTTAAAGGTGATTAGTGGTTTCATGAGAATAAATAACACAAGAAGGTTGATATGATATATAAGAGGGATCTTGAAGATGGATGGGAAAGACATGCATAGGTTCATATTCTTCTTTGACTTCAACTTCCCAATCTATACTTATCTCACCTTGATTACTCCATCATTTTGTCACTTGAATATAGCTTGGAGTCTTGAAAGACTCATTGGGAAGTTATTGAGGAAGAGAAGTATAATATTGGTTCTTAAAAATAGGCTTATCAACAACAATCTCATCCTTATTTTGAATTCTCTCTTGGATTGAATTCCAAGAAGGGAATGTTTGAGGAGTATATGAAGTATTTGAGACACTTTTAATCTCACTTGGAAAGGTATCTTAGGGAATAATGGGTGCATATATGAATTTTGAGGTGGTGTGTATGAATACACATTAGGATGATGGAGTTGTACCTACTATTCTTCATGAACCTTAGCATGTCTTATATTTTTTGTATGAGACCACTTACATCCAGTATTTCACTTGAGAAGCTTTTCTAATTTGCTCTCTCAACAGGTGTCCATTCCTCCTTCATTAGTTGTAATGAGTCTATCATGTCATGAATGATATGAATATGAATATCTTGACCATATTGCATTTGTGTATTAATCCCTATCATGTAACTCTCATAGCCTAAGAGAGTTTGCCTCAAACTTTAAATGGATTGATTTGAGAAGTAATTATGTTGGATAAGAATATATTGAACTTGAGAAGGTTGATCATAGTACTATTATGATTCATACCAAGGTTGATAAGGATCATAGGACTGATATGGATCATACTGAGGTTGATAAAGCTCATCATAGGATTGATATGGAATACTATAATCTTTAAGATATTCACCAACTTGCATGAAATTAAACTCTACTTCAAACTCAACCATAACAACCTCATAAAATAAATGAAATAAAAACATAACTTTCTTTGAAAAAATGATTGGGATGATAGAACCAAATGATTATGAATGAATTCACCATTGATTTTTTGAATGCTTCTAAAATTTGATACATATAAAACAACACTAATAATCCTTTCATAACTTTGGACCTTAGTCCCAATAGGCATGCCAAAACTATTATCAATCAAATTTTCACCCTTTGTAAGGTAGTTTAAGCCTTAAAAATTTAATGTAACCTGGAAAAACCTCGAGTTTATGGGTACCCAATTAGAGAGGTAAATCCATAGGTTAAAGGGTTAGCTCCCCTTGATGAATCACTTAGGCTCAAACACTAATATACCACTTGATAATAAAAGTGTGAGAAATATATTATAATGGGGGTGATGTACCAAATATGATTTGACCACTACCAACCAATGGTAAATTCACTTCAAATATGAGGCTAACCTACAACAAACACTTCTCCAAATCTTCCTTTATACATCAATACTTCTCATGAAGGTTATGAATAATGATTGAGCTAGGAGGACTAGTCAAGAGGTCATGACATGACATTATTGAAAAGATAATTCACTAAATCCTTACACCTCACTTAGAAACTTCACAAGACCTGCAAAAGGATTCTAAACTAACCATGAATGTAAGAAAGAATAAATATTCCAAGGAATCAAAACTATCACTTACCAATATCAACTCATCAAGCATAAATATTGAAACTATTTAATGAATAAGATTAAACAGCAGCTTCTTATTGATCAAATGATGTAAATGGGTAGGGATTCACCATACCTAGGTGGAGGATAAAAAATTAGCCTATCAAGGCTAAATATATGGAGAGGATGAGAGAGAAGAAGAGAGAAAGGTGTAAGAGAGAGAGGGAGACAAGTATCAAAAAGAGTTATAATAAATATAGGAGTTATTAAACTATATAAATAGGTATTGTAACACAAGTTTACTCTCCTGAAGATGCTCTCCTCCTACAAGTGGAGTGGAAGTTTAAAACTTGGCTTGATACCTTGTATTTGATCATCAAAATTACCCCTTCTTTGGATTATGAATGAAAAAGTGGCCTTATTCATTTTTAGGTCATTTTTAACTAATATCTTTCTCTGATCCTATCACCTTTCATTTGATCATTGAAGGTTCCTTTTGACACATCACCTTATTCTCTTGCTAGGTGTCTTGAAGTCTCTTTGTCTCACTAGGCCAATCTTTCTTACAAGTGTCAAAAATGCAAATCATCTTCACAAAGGTATTAACTCTACATTAATGGCCTATTAAAATCATATAAGGCCTAAAAAAATTCATTTTTAAGTCTCAAACTAACCCCAAGAACTCATTCTACACCAAAACCTCTCATTTTACCTAATTCCTTGTAACCCTAAAAATGTGTAAACCTCATTGTGTAGAATAATTTACAAAGTATTTTGGGAAAATAATCACATATTTTATGACCTAATATGTCTTCAAAAATCCATTTCAAATTTAATGTTCATAATATCAGTGGAAGTGTCCTTTTTAACCCACTCTCTCTCCTTAATTAGGCCTTAATTAGGTCTCTTGCCTATATACTAACTTTGGGCCCAAAAAGAATCCAAAAAATGTGAAAAATTAGGGAAGTGTGTGATTCACTTTATCAATTTCAATTCCAACCTCCATGCCAATTTTTAGCTCTTGATACTCTATACAGATAGGTTAACCATGAAATGGTCAAAAACCCTAGTTTAGGCATTTGAGAGGCATAAGAGACAATTTGAGTGTTTGGTGAGAAATTTTTAGGTTATAATGCCTGGAAATTATTTTTGGAGGTATTAAACACCATTACATAACTTAATCCATTTATATTGAGATCTCCATTTGCGTCTTTAGGTTTATAGATGGCTCCTTTATCTTTCAAAATAATGAATTCTCACCTTCTTGACCAAGTAGATGTCTTGAAAATATTTTATATCACTTTGAGATTCCTATAAATGTGTTTATAATGTTTAGGAACCTTATTTAGTCCTTATCCAACATTTTTACTTGATCTAGAGATCATCTCATACCCTGCATACTTGTAAGCAAGCCTACAACCATGTATTTATCCTTGTTTCATACACCCTTATACCTACTAATGTACCAAAAACTATGTGATAAGGTTTTTAATATAAATAAATAGGTAAATAAGTCCATTAAAGGTTGAAAATTCCATTAGAGTCCATTTTAAGGACTATCTTTCTCATCAAGCTACTAGGAAGGGTTTTGGAGGGTTTGAAGTGTCTTCATTTCTTAAGGATTGTTCATAGAGAACATATCCTTTCTCCCCTTCCTAATGACACAATGTGGGAGTGGGGGAAGCTATACACCACCTTTAAATATAATTTAGTCTCATGCACAACCTCATAAGATATCCTAATAAAATTTGGTGGCTTCTCAAGCTCAAGTAGGTCATTTGAGAGGGGTTTGCATTCTAGGCATTGTTCATGAAAGTGATGGACATAAACCAACAAATAATGCCATGATTTTGAGAAATTTGGACCTATTTATCATCCCTAAATACCATTTTTTATCATTCATAGGGTCAATGTCATACCAAGTGAGATAAAGTTACTTTTTGTGTTGTAATTTACCTTAATAGAAGCTCGAGGTGGTCTCAAAGGTCAAATCATACGTTTCTTGTCCTTACCCTATTGGTGGATGATATTAGAGTTTTTTAATATAATATTAAAACCTTTTAATTCCCTAAATTATTCATATCACCTTCACCAAACCTCCTTCCTCATGATTGCACCTATGTTCTACCTATTTTGTATTAGGTTTTATAAGCCTGAATAATGTTATCAACATTAGTCCCACTTTTGATGGGTTCAAGGGATTATATGAAATAATATTAGACTTATAAATTATAAAATATGACTTACCTTCTTCCATATTAACTTTTTCCTTTTTAAAACCAAGTAGACACCTCTTCACTTCTAGGTAAAACTATAGATGACACTTGACTATGTGAGTAGGGTTAAAATGGACTTGGTCATGACCAGGCTCCTTGGCCATCTTTTCATGTTTAATTTTGATATAAAATAACCTCATATTAATTTTTTTATATTAAAATAAACTCCAAGTCTTATCATTCTCACTCTTTCTACTCTCCAATTTGAAATTGGCATGCATTACCTTGCAGACCTGTATGTGGAGATGAACTATGTATGTGCAAGGTTTTAGTGAAGCCTACCAATTCATTTTCTCTCTCACCTTATTATTTATGTATCATTAATATTTAGTGTTTTAAATCACTTATTTTTCCACTTATACTCAATCATAAAATGTTATATTGTCTTATTCAAGTTTGAAAAATAACTTAATTGCTCAAGCAGTCTTGATTGTGTTAGTGAGCTGAGTGATTGTGGACTCAGAATGACTTGTCATTTATGGATGAACCTGAATGAAATTAAATAACCTATTATTATTATTATATATTCCATTTTCACCTCATCTCATATTCATGCTCTTATATTCTCTTCATTCTAACTTAAAGCCCTACACCACTAAAGTCTACCAATATGATTGTAGGTCTATTAGACTTGGTTGTAGGTAGTGATTTGATAGGAATATTGAAAATTGTCTTATAAAATTGTCCTTAACAATGAGTTATTAATATTTTATAAAGATTATAAACTCATGAGGATTTTCCACTTACTTCTTCGTTAATTTTGAAACCCAACCTTGAGTTTCCAATCAGGCCTATAGGTATATATTGGCTATTTGACTGTCCACTTGAAGATTTAGATCATTAAACATGGTAATTATCATCATGAGATAATTTATAAAGTGGTATATCTCTATCTATGTATTTTTCATTTCACTTCCTTGAAACATCAATATTAAATCAAGATCATTATATTTTATGTGCAAGATAGGCCTACAGTTCTAGGTAGACCTGTAGGTCTATCTTTTAGGCACATTAGTCCTTTATAACTTATGTCTTGTTCATATTGAATTTTAAGAGACAAATATATCTATAATATAAAATTACCATGATATTTTTACTCTCCAACCATACTTATAATTCAATGTATGACACTTCTTTTGATCCCCTACTTTGGTAGACCTATGCATAGTCTATGGTCTAGAATTGTAGCAAATTGCCTTAGTAAATTAGTAATGAGAATAAAAAAATTTATAAGAGTCCATATTAATGTCAAATATTATATTATAATACATTTATATCCCCTTTCACATCACTATTTTTCTCCATTTTTACCATCAAACACATACTTTAGTGAGCAGGCCTATGCATGATTGGTTAGGCCTATAATTATGTAAGAGCCTCCTTTTTTGCCATTTATAACTTTAATAGTCCTCGGAGAGTGTTTAAAAATTAATATATGTTATTTTTAACCTTAATATATAACTTTTTATCATCACTTTGATTATGTAGATAAGGCCTTTTGAGATCATATTTGCACAAACAACCCCTAACACAGTCTTCATGTATGGTTACCAACTGGAGAGCTATTATGTAATGGTTATACATATTTAATGATAATTAGGGATATGTAAATATTATTTAAAACATTTAACCATCACTTTTATGTACTATAAACCTATATAAACTCTGAAATAATAAAGAATAATGATAGTCTTATTTGTAAATTGAGAACAATGGAGTTTTTTTATCAAATTGAGGCCACATGTGTGAAATGTGTATTGGAAAAATGTAAAATATACTTACATATACCCAATATATCCTCTTAAAATTATTTCATTCATTCATTTTTATTGGTACTACCATTTCAAAGGAGAAAAATGAGCTTGTGGGATCGACTAGCTCATTCAGACCACCTTGTCTTCTTAATGATTGTTCATAAAGGAGATGGGATAGATCTTAAAAATAATGACACAAATTTGAATTTAATTATGATTCCCTCCTATTGAAAAAATATGATAACCTAGTCTTCTCTCTCTTATCCATATAAAGCACTTAAATTTTGCCTTTTCAAGCTTGTGAATAGAGTGATGGAGGAGAAAGAGAGTAATTTAAAATTTTTAGACCTAAAAATTCCTTACACATATGAATCTAACATGTATTATCTAAAAGGACATTGATAAACTATTTTCACCTGAAAGTGAACCCAAAAATCTATACAAGTGAGTGAAACTCCCCTCTAAAGCATTCTAATTCAATATTCTAACTTCTTTTTGACATCATAATATATAGGAAAGTTATATAACTACTCCAAAGACTTTTTAAATGGTGCTTGTATGTATTATTATCTTTAGGAGCTTTGTCATACATGAAATTTATAAAAAATCATATTTTCTCTATTTTTTCTTACTAAAGCCCACAAAAGAACCTTAACTTATTAATAACATCATAAAATATTTATACAAGTTGTTTAAAGCATCAAATGACTTGAAAAGACACATAAATACCTATGACACCTTTTGGACAATTCTCATCACTCCATGAAATGGCTAGACCACAATAAGTCCAAGAAAGAACATTACCTTAATTTCTCCAAAATTATCTTTAAAATGATAATAAGGTTCTATAAAGACTATTTGAAGACCAATAAGTCATTTTATAGCTATGAACATGGATAGAAAGGCATGAAAATAAAGTTTTTTATTATAGGGGTTGACATTTTGACCTTGTGAAGAGAGTGATGGAGGAGAAAGAGTGTAATTTACAACTTTGAGACCTAAAACTTCCTTACAAACATGATTCTAACCTATATAATCTGAAAGGACATTGATAAACTATTTTCACCTGGAAGTGAACCCACAAATCTATACAAGTGAGTGAAACTCCCCTCGAAAGCATTCAAATTCAATATTCTAACTTCTTTCTGACATCATGATATATAGGGAAGTTATAAAACTACTCCAAGGACTTTGGAAAGGGTGATTGTATGTATTATTATCTTGGGGAGCTTTTTCATACATGAAAGTTATAAAAAATCATTTTTTCTCCATTTTTTCTTACCTTAAAGTCCACAAAAGAACCTTAACTTCTTCATGACATCATAAAATATTTATACAAGTTGGTTAAAGCGTGAAATGACTTGAAAAGACACCTAAAGACCTATGACACCTCTTGGACAATTCTCATCACTCCATGAGATGGCTAGACCACAATAAGACCAAGAAAGAACATTACCTTAATTTTTCCAAATTTACCTTAAAATGATAATAAGGTTCTATAAAGACTATTTGAAGACCACTAAGGCATTTGATGGCTATGAACAGGGCTAGAAAGGCATGACAAGAAATTTTTTTCCTATAGGGGTTGACATTTTGACCTTGGGGATCAAAATTGGTTAACACTCACTATAGTTTCAAGTGACATATTCCAAGTTTATCATTGAATATGAACTAACTACCATGAAAAAATTACATGCAACAATATGATGGAAAAAATAATAATTTTATATAAAATAACCTAGATATCTTCTCATTTTAATGAGAAAAAAATGATAGTAGGTTTTATAATGTCAATGTAAACCCATATTATTCATTATTCTGACCATGTTTTTAAAGACTTCAAATTTTACACTAAAAATTGAGGATTTAAAAGAAGTCAATAAAATATACTCAAATACCCAGAAATATTATCAAGTTGCAGTGATTTTTTAAAATATTTTGGCTTGTTATTTCATTAGTAAATAACTAAAGTCAAAAACTTCGTATCAAAACATCTATGTAACCAACCTTTAAAAATTTTCTCTAAGCTAAAACTCCATAGGTTTGATCTATATAATAATTTCTTTACATGGCTTGCTCCTAAAAATCATCACAAAATAAAATTTTCATAGCTCTACTTCCACCAAAATATTAAGTTAAAAATAAAAAATGAAATGAAAATAACTTCTTTAGCTTACTTCCCACCACCCCCATCACATGTGTGTGTATAAGCCCTGCATTAAATGTGAGTGACACATTTTTTTGCACTATCATCTACAAGTCCACTAAGTTGGTGAATGAAACCAAGGATTTAATAAGTTGGTGATATTCTAAGATTTCATTTACATTCCTTTTCCTAATTATAAATGTATTATTTGTGCTCTAGATAAATGTTCAAATAATACTAAGTTGGTGAAAACTTCTAATAAATTCATCATGTTTTTACCCTTTCACCAGCTTCTTTCCAATTCAAATATTTGATATTACTGATTGAATTATAGTTCATTAAATGTTAAATGACCTCAAAATATAAAAAACAACACTATCAAGAGCTACCAATCCTTTGAATTAATTTAAAGTGTTTGAACAAGTTATATCCCATGAAATGAACATACTAACAATTATACCATTCTTTATATTATGAGTTGTGTGTGCATTCAAACTATATATATGTGTGTGTGTGTGTGTGTGTGTGTGTGTGTGTGTGTGTGTGTGTGTGTGTGTGTGTGTGTGTGTGTGTGTGTGTGTGTGTGTGTGTGTGTGTGTGTGTGTGTATGTATGTATAAATATATGTATATATATATGTGTGTGTGTGTGTGTGTATATATATATGTATATATGTATATATATATATATATATATATATATATATACATATATATATATATATGCATATATACATATATACATATATATATATATATATGTATGTATGTATGTATGTATGTATGTATATATATATATATATATATATATATATATATATATAT